>CM075868.1:4780885-5143385 GCA_038021265.1 Cyprinella venusta
GTTCCATGTACTTACCTTATATTAGCCAGTACTTTCTAGGTAAGTACACTGTAGGTACCCTGTAAGTACTGTACTGTGAAAGGAAGAGTTACCAACATATCTTACTCTGCAAAATCAGGACGTGCCTTCTATGCCTTCCACAATCATCTTCACAACTCAAGTACATATATTGTATGCTTTTGTACTCAACACAATCTATGGCGGATAATTACTAAAGCTACTGTTTAGCTTGATTGCAACGCCAACTCTTTAGTCCTTTTTAATTAAAGCAATATTTGCCGTTCAGCGTTAATCCCATGATCCGTACTGAGCATAGACAACGGCACAGCACAAAAAAATATGACTACATTTACAAAAAATCAGATCAGATCATAAAAAGGAATAAAACAAATCGACAAGAGTCTATTCAGTATAGCTTTGGTCTGTTCTGGGTAAAGTTTCATCAGAGGAAAAGGGCATCACTTATGGTAAGAGGCGTTCTGCCAGTCTAAGACAAGTACCATAATAGCGCAATCAGAGTTTTGCAAGTGAAATGTGCCAGTTGAACAGATTTGGATTCTTACTTTTATTAGATTTTTTTTTTTTTTTTTTTTTGATAATGGCGCGGAGCATGCAGGATCCCTGCGGTATTGTTTGCATCAATGATTGCGTTTGATTGACAGCTCGCTCTGTTTATCATAAATTCCTCTGAGCTTATGCTCATGTCACTGGCTGTTGAAAAGCCCCAAAGCTGTTCTCCGCATGAATCAGATGGGTCATACCCATAATGCGACACTCTCGCAGATGTCACTGCTATTTGTTAATTGACAACAGGGATAATTAGCGTGGACTTTAGCCTCAGAGAGGAGAAACAAAATAATAACAAATACCATATGACATTAAAACTGATTCATTCTGCTCTGTCATTTTTTACAAAAAAAGGTCGCAGTCAGCACATGTCTATTACAATCGACGCATTGTTTTGATTTCTAGTAAAAGCTAAAGACATTTAGTTTTTTTTTTGTTTTTTGTTTTGTTTTTTTAAATCAAATCTGAATGGAAAGTCATTTAAGTCTTTATGTGACAGTAAATATAAAACTCATCAAGTTTTAAATTTGACTCCTTAATCAAACACACTTTTTTAATGAGCAGGATATTTTATTTTATGGTACCGCTTCCTTTTACAGTACAGTACTTACAGTGTACTTACCTAGAAAGTACTGCTAATATAAGGTAAGTACATGGAACAGGGTTAGCTTTAGGGGTAGGTTCAGGGTTAGTACTAGTTATTACCCAGTAATTGTCGTTACTAAAATAAGTACATAGTGTTTACATGGGTAACTGGACTGTAAAAGGAAGCGTTACCCATTTTATTTGATCAAATATACAGAAGAACAGTGGCATTGTGAAATATTATTACAATTTAAAATAGTAACACTTTATTCACGGTCCACTTTATACATTCTAAATATAATTATCTCATTAGAGTAATTGACTGCTTAGTATTTATTTTGATGCTCAACACACATTCTATACTGACTAAAAGTAACTTTGCAACTGCATTACAACTTATTCTACTAACCCAAACACCCAATGTTAACCTAACATGTGGTCTAGTACACTCTACTAATACTATAATGACTGACTTGTAGTTGAAAAGTTACTTATAGTTAGTAGAATATCAAAATTGGACCATCCAAATAAATTGTTATCAAACTGTATTTGAATATATATAAAGTACTAACCACAATAGAAGAGCATGCATATAGCAAATTTAAATTATGTTAACATAAATCATTGTTAATTATTTTAACACCGTATCCTAACTACACGCGATGCCGCGACACGCGATAGAAGGTATCTTTTCCATGTTAATCAGAGTTTTTGTCCTAACCAGACGCGACGGCGACACGCGAAGTTTCTAATCAAATTCCTTTTCATATTTGTTTAGAATTTTTTTTCTTTTTTTAAATGGGAAAATTATCTCACATAATTCATTGGGCCTGGGCCACACAACATATTTATTCTAGGATGCTCAATTTCCCACCACTGTCCTCTCTCTCTCATGTTCTGCTCTTTTCTCAGCTCTGTGAGGCAATTTGCCACCATCGTCTCACAGGAGCAAGGAGAACCTCTTTGGCTGCCCTGTTCAGATCCATTAGTGATGCATTGGGATCTCTCGCTGACACTCAATCCAATCACAGAGCAGACTCCAACCTTGTTGTAATCCCACTCCAGTAAGGGAGACGCCACTGTGGGCCCCGGTGCACTGCCTGTTGGGCCCCTGCAGTGGACTCTGTCTCGTGAAATGAATTGGTCTCCAAGGGCGGCATATAAACAACCTCTAGAAGCCTTTAATTTGGAGATCTGAGCCTTTTACCCCCTAAATCCCAGCTTTTAGCAGATTAAATATTAAAAAGATGGGTATTTATTGTCTTTTCCCTTGGAAGGAGACGGAGAGTCTGCTAGACTTGTCTGTCCTTCTTTCTGGGTGGCGTTTCTTTAGTTAAGGACATTTAGTGACATGCACTGTAAAAATGAATGCGCTTTATCTAATAAAAAAAAAATATGTGGCAACAGATTACAAGCAATATTATTAAATCAATTTAATTAGAATTGAGTAATAATTAATCAAATTAATTCCTTAAAAGTTAACCATTTTAAATGAGTAAAACTTTTTTTTTTAATATAAAAAACGTACACTTAAGTCACCATTATGGTGATCGTTGTTTGTGTTAGGTTTGTTTTAAAATTACGGTTTTCTCCTTCAGTGATTCTGTTAATATCTTGTTTCCGATGTTGGCAATATAAAATAAAGAGTTCTTAATTAATCTTTAATGTCTGTCTGTTATTCAGATATTTTTGTTGATTTTTTTTGGTGTAAACTTTACTCATTTTAAACGGTTAACTTTTAAGGAATAATTTGATTAATTATTACTCAATTCTAATTTGTTAAATTTTTTTTTAATGATATTGCTTGTAATCTGTTGCCACAATTTTATTGATTAGAAAAAGTATATTCATTTTTACAGTGTGTGGAGGAAAACAATGAGATTATATACTATATATTTATTATTAGATTTTTTTTATATACTTATTTTTTATGATTATTTATAGATTAGTTATATACTTCACAATGAATCAAATGCTTCTTCATTCTTCATTAAAAATGTCAGCAAAAATGTCTGTATATAAGATGTTTATATATTTCTTTTTTTTACATTTATCAGAACCGAAATTCTTTTTTCAATATATTTGTTTGTTTTTTAAAAAAAAAAAAAATGTGAAAAAAACCCTTTTCACAACGCATTTTTTTCCATACATCAAGTTCATAATGTCTGTAAAACTACAAAAAGCCATTATAAAAGTGGTCCATATGAGGTGTGCGCTATATTCCAAAACGTCTGAAGCCATACGAATTGGAAAATAACAACATACAGTTTAGAATGACAAGTGCGAGTAAATAACAGCAGCATTTTCATGTTAGAATAACTAGAAGTTTTCTAAAGTGATGAAAAAAATGATGCATAACTGTTAATTCTTGCACATATCATCTAATTTCCTTTTCTAATTTCTCACACAAGTTGAGAGTTTATGCCACATTGGCTATTAATTATGATTGCATGATTATAAATTTCAGTCTGTTTTCAGAAAAAAAGTTTAATGAGCTTGTAATTCATCTTATTCACTCTACTTATAACCAGCATCACTCCATTTTCATCTGCAAGGTTGCACACCCCGTTGAAGTTATCAACTCTTATAACATTTATTTAACATTTTATAATACTCCATAATTCATAATAATATGGAATGGATTATGTATTAATAATGTCTGAGCTTGAATTATTTCCTTCAGTGCAACAGTGGTGATAAAACAAAATCATGTACTACAAGATATTTTCTTAAGATTTTAGTAAAGAAGCAATTTCAGTTCTGCTGCAAGAGAGATTTGTTTTTTAAAGTGCAAATAAATATGGGTTCGATTACTGTACGTGTTAGCAACCCAGAACTAAAGCGACGCCACGAGGAAAAAGCTCTATTTATTGATTGCTTGAGGAATTGGATTTTTTTTTTTTCATATTTGTATTTATTCGTTTCAGTGTCATGATTTATGATAACGGTGATCTATGAGATATTCCCTATGGGTCTACTGAATCCAGCTCTGCCACATTTATTTAAATATTCATTCAATAATGGTATGTTTCACAGAAGCTTTGTTGACATTTCCAATCAGTCACTGCTACAGAAAGCCCTGGAAACTTCAGAAAGCTTTCCACTTCTACAGAGCTGAGTGATGCATGCAGGCCTACGCCAGTTTACTGAGGAGTTGATAAAAGCTACTTATAAAATCTGCATGAGTTAAAAATATGTCAAGAATCCTACGGTATAGTATGTTAAGGGGAAAGGAAATGGATGTGGCTGCCAGGAAACCCATAGGCTCCGTATTTTATTAGCAAACTAAATACTTTCAGTTTGCAAAAGTGTGTTGTCCAATACCTAAACAAGTCTCAAATGAAGACGATTGTTGATGAAAATCTCTGATGTCGATACTTGTCTATTTTAATGTCCCAACACGGCTGGCGAATCATGCAGATTTAGTGATACACATTCAGTTCGGAGAAGTTAAAAAGCATCAAAAAATCAAAGTTCTTTGTACATTAGTAAGATGACAAAGCCTCTTTAGCTCACTTTTGCAGAGACAGGTGTGTGAAACATGATAATCCTCTGTTCATAATCATACACCTGCAGAATAAATGGTATCGCATAGCATAATTTATCCTCCGTAGTTTGGTTCCTATGAGACGTCTTTGTTGACATTCTAACATCTGACAAGCATTAGCACACTTGCATCTGGCAAAGAAACACCTTCATGGTTGGAATCGTGGGAATATAAAACATCTGACTCTGAAAGTCGGCAGCCAAACACTTTTGGACTTTCTCAGTTTGCGTAAGGGCATTTCTTTTTTTCCTCATTAAATTCACACGTTTTGTACAATTATGTGGTTCTGTTATTACAGCTTATGTTTTTTTTTTAACCCAGAAAGAATGGAAGTGAAATGTGACAACATGCTCCATAGGTCAGGAATGTTGTTTTAATGCCGAGTCTTACAATATTTTTGTCTGGTTAGTCACAGTGTCAGATATGTGGTTTTGATTTGATCAAAACATTTTTGTTGTGTCATGGATAAGAAACATGTCAGACTACACAACCCGATCTCACGACCAAATCGTACGAATTCGACGAATGATCAAAAGTGGCTGATTCGTAACAATTCATAGGAGCTCACTCATACGAATTAGTACGATTTTGCTAATTTGTACATATTTTACGAATTTACCAATTTGTATGAATTCGTACGAATGACCTACCCCTTACCCCGCCCCTAAACCTACCCATCATGTGGGTTTAGACAAATCGTACGAATTAGTACGCATTAGCCACTTTTTATTCAATCGTCGAATTCGTACGAATTGGTCGTGAGATAGCGTAGGACTACACGTTGCTTCCTAGTCAATCATTTTTGTGTCACCAGTCTTGGTTCGAGTTACACTCGTGTGACTATTTAAATAGAGAAAACATGGAGGTGTTTGGTCGCTTGCTTGGATCCTAAATGAACTGGGCTAAGTTAAGTGCTATCAAAGTTTCTCGCGCGCCAGAGTGATTAAGTGCACTCAATGAGGCGAGAGAGGTATGTATCAACTCGTCTTAGTTAACCCTCAGAGGGTTTTTTACAATTAATTTTCTGTCTGGTGTTATTTACTAAAAAAGCTTGTAAAACATCAACGCTTTTGTGCACAGACAATTGACACACCTCTTTTTTTCAGGACAAATTGAACTGATTGTAAAATAAGTTATGGGACCATAAAGACAAATGAAAAAATAAATCGGAAATTGAATCACTCAAATATTTATTGTATTTATTTGTTGACCTGTTATTGGTCAACAACCATCACGTGAAAACATCACATGATATCCAAAATGGCAGCTAGCATCAAGCTAGCGGCAAAAATGACTACTGCCATCAAGTGGCTCAAACATGGATCTAAGCGTTTGGATTTATTGCTGAAAAACTCCAAAAGGCTGCACAAGTTCCAAGCTGGAGAGAAAACCTTCTGTAGAGGCTAGAAAGACACCAAAGACACCCCAAAAAGGTGACGGCTTGCTCATTAGCTTTCTGCTGGAAAAAACAGTAAGAAAATTGATAAATCTGTCATCGAATAATACAAATATTTGTCGGCGGTGACATGTGGCGTCATCGACGCCGTCGGTCTCTGAGGGTTAAGGTAATGACATACTTTAATATGAAAAAATGGTGGAGTATGCCTTTAACAACGTGTGTGATGTCATCGAGAAGGCGTAAAACAAGAGCGTAAACAAACAATGGCTGCCGAAGTGGCCTGTAAGCTTAATGCTAATTCCAGTATTTACCGGTTTGTTGAATCGCCTCTCCTCGTTCACCAGCGTTTATATTTCTTCACTCTGTTGTGGTAGTCCCTCAAGGAAATTTAATAAAGGCAAGAGTATTGTTGCCACACACCCACACACACACACACATATATATATATATATATATATAAATAGGAAATAGTTGATCCACGACCAGTTGAGAATAAGTTAAGAATGTTGTTAATATTTATGAGTATTATATCAATAAATGCGACTGAAAACTTAATTAATAAGACCGTGGAATGCAATAGAAACATAATGCTACGATATTAATATGCATAAATTGTGATACATACAAATGTGTACGTCGGTGGATTTGTTCATACGTAAATAAATTACGTTGTTGTGCTGTAAATACGTAAATATTTTACGTTTTAGAACTGTAAATACGTCTGTATTATACGTTTCTGTGAATATAAAACGTAATTATATATATACGTATGATAGAACGACACTTTACGTACAAATACAAACGTATTCTCATGAGATCCTGTTGGATCTTCACCATTTGCAAAATGAATGAACGTTTTCAGAATGTCTCTCTTTACTTTCGTGAGAGCAAGTGTTTTCTTTCACTCTTTCCATCATGGAGTAATTCGTTTAAAAAGAAATGTTTTGATATTGGACTGTGAAATTACACCATCCAAAGAAATTCCACAAAGAAACCACTAACAATAACACTACAACTGTAACACCAATCATCATGCTACGCTTAACTGCGAGCCAACATGGAACCTGCTTTTAGAACGAGAAAAATCAATGTTTAATTTCCACTCAGCTCATGTTCTGTGAACTTTAAGATCAACTTGCCCTTCAAAAACCCTCCAACTAATGCTTCAAACTAAAAGTGTTTGTGTGTGTTTTGTTAAATAATAAAAAAAGACCTTGATTTTTATTTTACTCAGGTGTTTGACATCCTTCATATATGAACATGTGCTTTTGAAGAACTAATTTCTGCAGCAAATTGCATGTGGCATATATAAGACCTCAGACCATTTACAGCTTTTAGTTGCTCTATGTTGGGTGACGTCACTTCTTGATGTTCAAAGTATTGTCAAATAAAACAGAGGAAGGATGGATGGATTTTGCATTTCCCATTAATCCTTTGTTTTTGCATTTTAAAAATGTGTCTCCAACATTTAATTATCTTCAGTTGTATCAAAATGACAGATGCTGAAATTTTGACCACAAACGCAGAGTCTCACATTCAGTCACGAGAAGACGGCTGCCATCCTTTATACCCCCACAGTTCTTGCCATGGAAAATCCTCGGCTTGGCTACTAATTGTCTTCGCTTTCGAACACTTGTAAATGAGCTTCACATGACTAATTAACAGCAAAATGATGCATTATGGACACGCTGACTTCGTTGGCTATTTCTCTTTGCCATCAAAATGATAAAGAGCATACGAGAAACACTACTGTCCTTGTTGTTTAATGGGGGGTTTATTGTTGTATATTAAAATCTCCCCAATTAATCCTGGTCCAAGTCTATATCCAACCCAAAGCCCTGTCAGAACCCAATTTGTCTTCATAATTGTTTTTTAACAATGGCTGGCAGAGGATTCATAGTCAGTAAACACAGTTTTAGAGATGCAAGACAACTTTTATGGTTCTGTGTGACCGAAATAAATAAAGACAATCTTTTAAATGACTTTGATCTTTCATACGGGTCAGAGAACTGTCCTTTTTATGGCTATTTTACCTTCTTATAAAGGTTCAAAGAAACTATATATATATATATATATATATATATATATATTAGGGCTGGGCAAAAAAATCGATTTTTCGATTAATCGTTTTTTAAAATGTGGTCGATTCAAAATCGATTCTCAACGGCCACGAATCGATTTTTTCCATATAAAGGACTTTCGAACGCGGTGCTGCATCTTCTCGTCTCTCTGCACTAGTCAAGCGCTGCAGTGCAGCTGCCGATACACACACGCGTTTAGGAGTCGGGACATGACGGAATTATTCACTTGCACAATCGGGCCAGCATTGCATCGTGACCTATGATCGTAACTAACGTTTATCATTTATCTGCTCAAGCAATGTTAAACCATCCCGTGCTCGCGCACTCTTAGAGATGTCTTGCACTGGGTGCACAGCCTAAATCCGCCTCACAAACAGCTCGCCAGAAAAGTTTTATCCCTGGATTATATCGCTTAAACAGTTAAAACACGCAACATTATGTCAAAACTGGTCTTGGTGAGTAACCTCGTAAAGACAGTCGGTAATGTCTTAAATTAGCATTAAACGCGTCTGACAGAAAGTTAATGAAAAAGTATGGATTCGCGCACTAGTTCTTAAAGTGAACGCAGCCATTTGTGTCTGTCATTAATTCTGTTGTCATAACAACAGAATCTATTATTAATTGTAAGCAATCAGAATTAATAGCCTTTGTATTTAATTCAGTCTGGACTAAAATGACTACCCAGTGTTATTTTTCATTGGATTACTTTATTCAGTTCTGTAGTATTTCTGACATACCCAAAAAACTACCACAAAATGTCTCTCTATTGTATTTATTTGTCCTACTTTTTTCAATTTAATTCAAAAATTAAAATCAAGCATCCATACATAAACTCTTAACAAAAAATACATTATTATTTAGGTAAGATCAATGTAAAAAATGTCTAAATATTTATATATTTTATTTATATATATTTATCTATCTTACACATAAAATAACATGATACTGTTTGATCAAGCTGTGCGACTGTTCTGACTTTTTTTTGCATATTGCATCAAAATCCTGTCTATTCTTTGTATGCATTTAGTGTACCTAAAATAAAAAGTGTTTTATATATAGGTTTATGGCTCTTAATTTCTTTGTTTAAATTAACCACTAGTAAACTTATGTCCACTGTTCTTTTTTATTAATTATAAATATAGGATTTGTATTACATCTTCATTATAGTCGAATCGAGAATCAAATCAGGAATCGAGAATCGAAAATCGAATCGAGAATCGAAATCGAATCGAACTGAGAGCTTGTGAATCGAAATATGAATCGATACCCAGCCCTAATATATATATATATATATATATATATTGCATTACTTAGTTGTTTCTTTTATTTAAATAGTACATTTATGATTATTTTTTTCTGCAACTGTTACACAACAGTTGCATTGTTAAATATAATTTGTGGAAACCAGATGCATTTTTTTAGTATTAATTTATTTTAAAACAAAACAGCAAAATACTTTAATCTATTGATTTACAACCAGCGTTTAGAAGTGATCTTAAGGTGCATTAAATTGTTTTAAATCAATAATGTTAACTAATAAAAACTTATGTAATGTGTCCGATAGTTTAGAGTTTTGGCTGGCTTAGTATGTACAGTTATGGGCAGCCTGACCCAAGACTGAATATGAAATAACCACAATTGGACACTCTGACATTCATCCTGTGAATAGGCCCATTGCCAGTAGTTAGCCAAAGGAGGGTTCATCTTTTTGCTATAACATTGGTACTAAATGGGAGAGCTGGGCTAATATTACACAGAAACCTGCCCTGTGGAAGTAAATCCTCATTTTATGGACAGGACCCCTCTTGGTGTGCATTAAAGGTTTATTAACTCAATTTATCTGTGGGGTATATGACCCCCAATCGACTTTTCTGTAGTAAATAGACATGGTTCCCTTCATCTCAGTTGCATAAAACGTTGTCACTTTTTTTTACATATCTAAGAACTGGGTTTGATTGGGTTGTTCTCAATATGTTAAAAAAAACTGTCTTTGGTGTCACAATGTCTGGTTTGTGTTTCCACGGGTGTCCACTTGGTCTCTAGATTACCCTAAACTACTGCTTTTGGATTTTTCTGTTTCCTCTGTGTGATTGGTGAAATGGGGTCAATATGACCCCACATTGAAATGAATGGGAAAACCGAGATATTTAGGAGTTGTCATTGATTCATAAGATCACTTATAAAGTCTAAGTAAATGTAGTAAATTCAGGTAGTTATAAATCATTAAGTAGTGGTCAGATAACTATTTTTGTGAGCTCATCAAAATTGAGGACTAGTTATGCCCTGTAAAGCATTGAGAAATTAGACTTAAAGGCTCAGTTATCTTCAAAACAGAAAAAAAGGAAACAAACACAACTGTGATCATACAGAACATAGAAATATTTAACTGAGCCTTTGCAAAACCTTTACAAGGCATGAACACTCCTCACTTTAGATGAGCTCACAAAAAGAGTTAACTGACCACTTCTAAATGCTTTATGACTAATTAACCACGAATTACAGTTAACATGTAAATAAAGCATTTATTAACACACTGACTATTATGTCCGAATAATAAGATGTATGAATAAATAGTTTATTTACGATTTACTTGCACGTTCTAAGTGATCTTATGAACCACTGACAACTTAATAATAACTGGTCTGTATATAATCAACACTATCTCACGCCCAATTCGTACGATTTGATGAATGATTAAAAAGTGTCTAATTCGTACGACCTCACTCGTACGAATTTGTACGATTTGTCTAAACCCATGTGATGGTTAGGTTTAGGGGCGGGGTAAGGGGTAGGTCATTCGTACGAATTCATACGAATTGGCCAATTCGTAAAATATGTACGATTTAGCAAAATCGTACTAATTCGTACGAGTGAGGTCGTATTGTTACGAATTAGCCACTTTTCAATCATTCGTCGAATTCGTACGACTTGGTCGTGAGATCGGGTTGATATAATGCAATTCTTCCTGTAGAAATGATAAATGGATCATTAATAAAATATAGATATGCTTTTAAATAAGAATAACCGCTTTTAATTTATTAACTGCTTATTAATGCTTTATAAATGATGAATTAACTGTTTAATAATGCTTAAATAATGATTAATAGCGTGCAGTCATTTTAACCTAGTTAACTAGTGTTATCGACATTTCACATAGAAACTTTTTGGCATTAAGGGTTCTTTAAAATTGAGTCAAGAGCCTAGGGTTCTGAAAGCATGCTGTACATCTAGTTCTTGCACTATTGGGTGAGCGTGAGGAACAAGATCTTGAGTAAAAAACAACAACAACAGCAACAGCCTCTCTGAGACTGAAATTGCCAGTTGTTCAATCCTCAGGGCCTCACATATACTCGGCACAACTTAACACTCCAGTAATCATAAGTACCGATGACAGTCATCAAAGGTGGTTGTTTCTTGTTTATTATTTTACCTCTAACAATTTTTATTTGACCTGACTTCCCTGAACATTGTGGAAAAATATGGTTTATAACGGGGTATAGACGGTTGGAGAGTGATTATGAGGAGGCAGAATGTAACACAGCGGCTGTGGCTTTTGTGCTTTAGGTCCGTGCGAAATAAATCTCTAAAGAGATCACCTGACCTGACTGCTACATTCAATCGTATCTCGGCGCATGAGCAGGCACCTTGGGATACGTGTTAACAAGGAGAGCAAGGCAGACATGGAACATAGAGCAAAGTCTTGTGCCCCGAATGAACAATTAAAAACAAATTGTTAAAAATAAGCATAATATAATATGTAAGCAATAAGGTATGAGAGGTTGTGCTGTATCGCGAATAAGCCTGGTGACTGAACAAATTGTAAAATATGCACTATGTTTATACTGTTTATGAGTTACATTTTTGAGGTCCAAACATTCTCGGCTAAAAAAACTCTTAAAACTACACTGTATTATTTGTAAAAAAAAAAAAATATGGTGGATTTGCTTGACCACCATAACAGTCGCTGCAAGCGAAGTGATAAAAACAGTGTTACGGTGCTGATACTGGGGACACATGACATTATAATATAATATAATATAATATAATATAATATAATATAATATAATATAATATAATATAATATAATATAATATAATAATAACTGAATATTTATTTTGGATGAACTATTCCTTTAAATTTGGCTTTACAGCTTAGCAAGTAAAGCCATAATTTTGTCTTTTTTTAAGTTAGGATGCCCTGCTCTGTCTGAAAATTACAGATATTTGGTTATATTGTTCTGGAAGCCATTTTAGGCATTTATGAACAATCCAAATGAGGATTATTCAAAAGTAATAGCCCAAAAATGTGCATATCTGAGTGCATTTTATGAAATGGGATTCCAATAGATGAGAAATGCATGAATAAAAGCTCATGATTCTGATGTTGTTTAGTTAATGTGAGAGTGAGATATTAAATAGGATTTTATTGCATCATACCAACAAATGCATTTATTTTTGCGACAAACTTAGGACCATAATGCCCATCCTAATCATTATGATAATGGCTCTTTGATAGCTTAAATATTTTGGACGATCTTTTTACATCAATTCTGTGTTATTTTAAGTTAGATGTATTCCTTTTTCCTAATAATTTTAGACATCATGTGTTCTGTTTTCTTATAGTTTAACTTTACAGTGCTAGGTTTTATACATTTATTAGAAATGACATTCTATTGCACTTTGCTCGAAGATGAAACTTTGAAAATGAGAATTCAAATTCCAAATAAATGCAATGCCACACTGGCTGAAAGTCACAGTCCAGATTGGATTGTATTATGTATGTGAATATATTTATACTATAATGCATTTATGTTTATTTATTAGGCCCTGCATTGTAATATGACATTTCTGAATGAACAGTTTATCATTTCAGTGATCCATTTTAAGCTTGTTTTAATAAGGAGCTTACAGTACACAAACCATCTTATATTAGTATGCTATTAATATATTTTATATTCAATTAAAATAAACGTGAGAGCATAAAGTGCAAATCGGAAATTATCCATAAGATATTACACTGTAAAAAGTTTTGTCAGGCGTAAAAAAGTAAATTAACTGGTTTGATTCAAGTCAAAACCACTATTTAGTTACTGAATAAATATCTACGTTACAATACACCAACATAAATCATATTTAAGATTCAGATCAAACAGAAATATCATTATGGGAATATATGTTAGCAGTTCTTAGCTTGCATTTGACCACTTCAAACAAACACTCAAGTAACTAGACATTAAGGAAAGACGAGTTGAACACATTGGTTTATAAATGAACGGAACACAATGCTCATTTCCAAGTTTTCTTCATTCTAAAAATATTTGGATAACTGCAGGTCGGATAATGGGAACAAGGCTGTCACAACAATTGCAAATATTATGCATTTTTCTATGTAAACACTATCAGTTATGCAGATTTGAAGGCGTTATTATTAAACTACTTAAAACTCCATGGGCATTTTCATAAGGAATATGTTTTGTTGTTGTTGTTTTGCCAAAATGTTGTAAAATGTTAATTCAAATTTTTGATTAAAAAATAACAATAACATTTTTTGAAAATAATTCATATAAAAATAATTGTAAAAATCCACAAACAATTGGAGGGCATTCAAATATTGTTGTGGACAATGAGGGGCCTTGAAGAGCAAAAGGTTGAGAATCGCAGATGAAGAAAACAAATTAGGACTTTATTAAAAAAAAAAGATATATCAGAAAACTTATCAAAAAAAGTACATCAGAAAAACACACTGTAGGTATAGATAAAGTGCTATAGCTATTATTAGTATGATTATTATAAAATTGCAATATTCACGTAAACTTTATTTAAAAGTGAATTGGATAAAATATAATTGGGGACACTGGAATTTGTCTGTTATAGAGATACTTCACTTTGAAATTAATTTTTGGTACGTTTTAGCCAACCTCAATGGCATCCAAGATGTCTTTCCACAGTAGTTTCAATTTTGACATTTTTAGGTCAAACCGTTCTTGTCTGTCAGTCATATAATGGAGGTCTATGGTCACCACCTCAAAGAGCATGCACAGAGAAGTCCAAATTAAACATGACTCGTAAATGTACACATTGATGGCCTAAGACACGAACCGAGCGGTTTGAGTGAGAAAACGACTAACAAATTATTAGTCGGTACAAATCATTATGAATGTGTTTTAATTAGAGGTGTGAACCTACACTGGTGTCACGGTTCGGTTCGATTACGATTATCAGGTCTTCGATTCGATTCAATTCGATTAACTCGATGCATCACGATGCATTGACGATGCACTACATCCTTATATTTCAATTTTGCTTCACGTATACAATAAATACATGTTTTTGTCAATAAATACAAGCAGTCAGATATATGAACTGAACCTTTAATTTTACCTGAAAACACGCTTCTTGAATGTATCAAACATCAAATAAAACTGAAGTCTGGGCACAGAAGACAACAGCAGCATTAGATTAGAAAGTACGTACTAAAAGTGCATAATGCAAGGAGTGTACTTACTTATATAGTGCAGTGTACTTTCTTGTAAAACGTTTAAATTTTGACAAATGTATAAACATGAAATTAAACTACAAACTAAAATAAACAAGAGGTCAAACCTACTTTAATATATTCAATATACAAAAAAACTAAATCTGCACTTCAGCAGGGTTTTTTTTAATACACAAAATAAAAGAAAACAAAATAACAGCACTGGGCACATGCTCTGGTTTTAAGAGTGCTTCTTTTAGGGCACTGACAGGCTTTAATGCACGCTCTGTCGTTTAATGCACCCTCTGCCATTGTGTGCCGTGACGCCTTCACACTGGCAGTTGAAATCAGCTCCGATGCGGCTGCGAAACGACCAGAAGTCATTCATTTCCTATGGAGATTCGCAGACCGCATGCGAATGGGTCCGAAACGGGTCCGACCGTGTGCGGTGCGAAGAAAATCGTGTCCGTTGGGCATCCAGATGCGTTCAAAAAATTGAACTCGTGCGAAAAGCTACGGACGGTTCCTATCCGACCAGTGGAACTTCCTACCAGTGGAAGTTGAGCGCTCAACGCGCGTTGCTATGGTACTGATAAACAAACCTGAATTATTAACTTTTAATAAAATAAATAATGATTTTATAACGACGATTTCGTGACTTTCTAACGTTTATAAGGGCAGTTAATACAATTAAATTGAAGGTAGACATTGAACTATTGACCACTATATCACATTTTTTAGCCGACCTGACATGTCAACGTCCTCAGCAATCACGCAGCATAACCCAGAGAGATCATACAGAACTGACAGTATCAAACTTTAATCTCTACGCGATTTTTGTTCTACCCGCGTCCGACGCTTTTCACTGTGTAGTACGACGTCCGTTGGGAACGTATTGCACGGAGCTGATTTCAAGGCGGCGGGGTGGTGACGTCAGAAAAGCGTCAGTACATTTTAACCGGTTATGGGCTATTACTGAACCGATACCGAATCGTCCTCGTCTGCATCGCGATGCACTGTAGAAACGATTAATTTTGACACCCCTAGTTTTAATGTACCTACTCATGGAAAACCCTTTGGTATGGAAGTTGACTATGCAAAATATGCAGAATTGTTTAATGGAGAGATAAAATCCAGGAAATTTCCAGGAAAGATATGGAGCACTTGAAGCTTTAATGGTAAAGGAACTCAAAAACAGAATCGAATCAGCTCATCAGTGCCCGTTCTCAATCAGCTGTGCACTGTGAGTTTATAGAGGACTGTTATTCAGAAACCACGTGTCAATGGTCAAGTCGGCCATAATGAAAGAAAAGGGCAAGGCTATTTTGGGTGTGACTGGTTGACTAGTTGATATAATCATCAGACTGTCTGCAGTAATTCAAAGGAAAGCAATTCTTCGTCACAGTAAATAATATTCACATTCACCAGGATGAGGAGACAAATCCTTTAGCCTCTAAATACAGGCAACACTGAAAATATGCTAATGGTGGCGCAGGTATAATATAAAGAGAGCGCTAAGAGGATTTTTAAAAAAAAGTTCCGTGTTTCTGTAGTGTGCAAAGGAAAGACTAAGAGCTAAATCATTCTTGGGATTTGTAAGATCTGGCTCAATGAAAATTTCCAGGTAGTTAATTCCCAGGCACGGAGAATAACAGTCCTAATGAGCTTCTAAGCCTGGCGGATCCCGGCTTTCAGCTGTTTGACGCTCCGACTTTGATCCTGGACCTCTCTTTCAGGACGCTCATGGGGGTCTGCTCTACCTAACGCTAATTCCCTAAATACGCTCGTCTACAGGATTCACAGCTGGGCTACACCACACCGTGGAGCAGAGAACGAGACCCGGTTATAGTGTACGAATCTCAGAGCACATCAACATGAAGGATGGATGACTTGAGATTTGTGTTCTGTTCTGCAATACGGCTGCGTAACAATTGCAATTACTAATTTATTGTTCTATGTAAACACTATGAGAGTACAATCAATGCATTTTTATAAGGAATATGTTTTTTTGGTTTTACCGGGTTGTAAAATGTTCATTAGAATTTTTGATTTTTTTTTTAAATAATTCCTTTAACTTTATGCAAATCCACAAACAATTGGAGGGCCTTCACATAACGTTCTGGACAAAGAGGGGCCTTGAAGTCCAAACGTTTGAGAATCACAGATGAAGAAAACAAATGATGCCTCTGCAAACACAGAAACAAATACTGAACTTCAAGTCCTAGAGACAATATTTTAGGCCTCATGGGCCTGTTTGCACCTAGTAACTTCATGGGTTTTCTTTCAACGGATAGCCCAGATTATGAAAAAAGCCCGAAGAATCGCTTTTGAGATAGGGGAGCGGGGGGCACAACCTAACGCGGGGTTAAATGTAACACGGACCGTTTACATAGTTCGTCAGGATCAAACCGGCCGTCTTTCCGCTCTTTTTCTCTTGCTGCCAGAAGACGGTCTCCCGCGAATTTGCGGAAAGTTTTGATTATATTTCGCGAAGATACCGGACAAAGAGTGTTTTGACACCATGAAAGAAAAATTTTCTCATCATAGATTTTTTTTCGGTTTCTGAGTTGGATGTATACGTTTCCAAATCTAACTTTATATTGCCTTAATCACTGTCTTGTTGGCTCGAACACAGCACCGTTTTGAAACATGTCAGTAATTCCTAGCGACTGTTAGCTAGGTTTAAAATATGTAATACACTGCGGGCTTGGTTGTAACACAGTGTTCCAACTATAATCAAATGAAAACGGAGCCACACAACTTTTCAGGTTTGAGTATACATTTAACTTTGTTGGACTTTCACAAACAATGTTGGAATTTAAAATGTTTAAAATTTAGTGTACTTTGAATGATAACTTGTTTATTTATTAAAAATATGGCCTGTTTTTAATGTAATAAACCCTTTAATTTTTTTTATTCTAAGCTCATTTGTATTATTATTAGGGTTATTATCATTAATAAGAATAACTGTAAATGCAGCTGCCACACACAGATCTAACTAAATTGCAATTACAATATTTATATATATTTTATTTTATTTTATTTATTATTATTTATTGTAAAACTGTGCAGCCCTTTTCTCTATCCATGATATTGATCCATAACAAAAGGATGATTGGATGAGGGATGGATGTATGGATTTCTTTCTATACAGATGCACAAACAATATCAAACTACAAATAAAATAGTACTGAATTATGTGTGTTACACACAAGTGTTACAACTAACCCCTCTGTCTGTTACAATTAACCCCGCATATGGGGTAAGTTGTAACATTTGCACTTCTGTCACTTTCAGTCCAACTGTACAAAAATGGTAGGTCCTAGAAAAAAACTGTAAGTGTTCATTTGTAGCAGAGATGTTGCTTGTGTAAAAAATAGTAATCTAAACTAATTATTTTTTAATTAATTGAGCCAAAACCAAAATGCGTTAGGTTGTGCCCCGCTCTCCCCTATCTGATTACAAACCACTTAAAGAGCTGGTCTGAGACGGATTCCAAGCGAAAGTATAATTGCATCTGGTTGTTGAAACCACATATGTGCATTTTACACTGAGAGTGTGTTATAGGCTATATAACAAGTTAAAGCCAAATATGCAACACGCATCACTGCAGGTGAGTAGCTGAGCATCTCTTCACCAAGTCAACGCGCAAACTGAAGAAAACATAACTGAAAGTACGCTGCAGACACTCAACACACAACCATCATTAAAAGTATTGGGACTAAATGACCTTGCCAGTGCTGATGCCGCTCTCTCTCATTGCGCGTAGCGTTAAGAAGGATTCGGGAAACTGAGCTCAGGTGTGATCAAGCCATAGAATTCTTCCATTCTTTTTCTGAGATCAAAATTCTCAAACAAATTTGCCAACATGGTGTCTTATTTTTCAAGGACTGACAGCCTGGGGAGAGAGCTGTTCCTTTTCCTGCTCGTTGCAGTTACCTCTAATGCCCCATAAGTCCAGTCAACTAGCGGCTACGAGCAGCCATTTTGGATCCTCTGGGAGTCCTGTCTCCCCCTGTGCTTCCTCTTCCCCACAGCTTCCCTCGTAAAATGTCTCTACCACAGTCTATCCGGCCCTCAGCGCTCTCTATCTTCCCCTCCCTCACTTCGCCTGTTCTTTCCCTGCTAACGAACTCACTCTGCCGGGGCTCACCGCAGGCGTCTGGGCCTAATTATTCCCTCTTGCCCCGCACCTGTGAGATGCCTGTCCATTACCTCCCCTGGCGGTGAGCGGCAAACGTCTACGGGGCCATTACTTGTCAATCAAAACTCAACCCGATCACAAAATGCTGGCGGTCTTCGGTGAGTCCTCGTACTGCCATTGAAAACTGTCAGCCAAAGTACATTTTTTATTGATTTCTCTCATTTATTTCTATCCCCTGATTGTTATTGTGTTTGTCCTGTGCAGTTCCCACAGGGAAAAATAAAAAAAACAGGCCAGAAGAAGCCCTAGCGCCGGAAAGTTGAGAAGTTTGTTGGCTGACTTCATGACTTCATTCAGATTGAGATTCGTCATAGTCTCTCTGTTCCAAATCTTAGTACATTGCCTTGTTGTCTAATAACAACTTGTGAAGTTACACAACACGCTACACAACTGAATCGCTGTTCTTTTTCGCACTACACAACTGTCTGTCATTGCCAATGTCAAAACACATTTCACTTTTTGAGCAAACTGGTAACCTGCTAAATATCTCACAGTATTGCCTACACATTGATTTCTTCTCAGATTGCATGTGTGATCATTCAAACATAGAGATTGTTGTGTTTTGGGGCTTTTGTTGTGGCAAAAAAATCAAGGGTAAAATCATGCACAACCTCGCAAATGACAGATTTTGGTAACACTTTACAATACGGGTGCACTAATATCAATTCATGCTTAACTAATGCACAGATAATCATGAGTTCATGTATAACTCATGAAGAACTAAACCATTAATGAATGATTACTGCATCGGCAACTAATATATAGACTAAGTAATACATGAATTGCTATTAATTCAATGTGTCATTGTGTAATAATTCCTTAATAACATATTTTATGAACTAAGAGTGTATATTAATGTGTTAATTACCACAATCAGTCAAAGCTATGCACTTCAACTTCCAGTTGTCTGCTTTAATTAATCACTGGCTAATGATTTGCAAAGGTATCATTATGTTATGACTTTACTTGTTGGGGCACATCATTTTTAACTAGTCATTTAGTAATTGTAGTAATTTGCACATGAATTCGCACTAACAATGAAGTAATTAATCATGTATTAACGCATATTAGTGTAAAAAATGAGCTATTATGGAATTAATTCACAATTATGTATTAAATTAATAACAATTCATGTATGAACTAATAAATTAACCCCCCAGACTCTTAATTCCTAATGTGGTAATTATTAATGAATAGCTTAAATAATCAGTTAGAAATTAAATCAATATTATCTGTGCATTAGTTAAGCATGAATTAACACTTATTAGTGCAACCATTGTAAAGTGTTACCCAGATTTTTTTTTTTTTAAAAAAAAGCCCCCCATATGTGAAAAGCACCTGGTTCAATTTTTCGGGACTGTTTTCCAAAGATGGCTTCTGCCTGTATACATGAAGTGCACCGTCTTCATTAAATATCTTCTTGGTCTGTACACTTACAAATTTCTCAATGCTTCTTTTTGCATGTAGGGGCCCTCACTATGTTACTGTGTTAGTGTGGAGCTATTTTGAGCCATGTTAGTTGTATTAACTAGCGATTTCTTATTACTTATTACATGCCCCCATATAATAGCGTTATACGCTAAACAGTTTTAGAGATAAAACTCTTTACATTAGATTATCATGAAAACAAATCTCAGAGAACGGTCGACTAGGTTCATTTTGCGCCGGAGTTCTCCTTTAAATAATATGTTTGTCAAGTTTAAATGACATTTGGACAGAATGAGCTGAAATGTTAAACAAACCGTGGGACTTACATTTCATTAAATATGTATTGGATGATTATTTTTATTCTTTAATATTTATTTTCACATCAAATTTACCACATGTTAGAATAAATTCAAATAAATGTTAGACTTTTTTCTCAAATCTTTCTTTTAAATGTAGATCTTTATAAACATGAGTCATCGTCAAGCAGAAAGTTATTGATGGAATGCAAACATTTGTCTATTTTCTTCAAACAGCTGCTGTTGTCAAAGAGATAATTGGTTTGTTATGTAGCCAAAACGAAAAGCTCTGTATGCATGTGTATGAGTATTCGTGCACATGCTTGTGGTTTGACGTGTAAATAATCTGTTCAAAAGTCTTCAAGGCAAACATATGATAATTTGAATAAAGGAGATGCTTCAGGTGTGTCTCAGTGCTTGTTGCGGCTATGAATCATATAATTTTTATAAGGTTGGGAGAGTCATCTTATGGGATAAATTGCATTTCTAGCACACAGGGGAGAATTAAGTACCTTAAGAAAATAGCAGTTATGACCATTTGTAAATGAACTAATTCAATCCGACATTAGAGTATCTTCTTGAGATAAGCTTATATTATTAAGGTTTTAATAATGTGCATTACAGTTATACTATCCCAATCCCAAGTATGATTATGTGCAGCTCTTAAAAAATACATACAAATTTGAAAACTGGGACTAAAAAAGAAAACAAAAAAGATGGAATTTATAATATTTGGTCAACTGTTCCTTTAAATAAGTGAATAATACATTACATCTTTAACCCTCTGGGGTTGTTCATTTCAGAGTCACATTTGGGGTGTTCGGGTCCAAATGGACCCAAAGGCCGGGATTCATATTTAAGAAAAAAAAATCATGATTTTTTTTTTATCGTTTTTTTTTATAATATTTTATCTTTTCTTTTTAGGTGTTTTGAGAAAATTTCAAAAATAAAAAAATACATAATTAGTATTAATGCAATAATTATGACAAAAATTTCCCCCATTTAACATAATAGAAATTTTAAAATAATAATAATAATAATAATAATATATATATATATATATATATATATATACGCTGTATTTCATTTTAGAGTCAAACCCAGGCCTCATAAAAGCAATTTTTGAAATGAGATGGATGTCATATGGTGGAAAAACTGAGCATTTTAAAAATGCAAAACACATGTACAATCTGAATTTTTGGTGTGTTTGTGTATAAAAGTGTGTTTGTGCATGTGTGTGTGTGTCTGGATGTATCTGTTTTGCACTCTCGATGTTTTATAGATTCACCCCTTCACTGTTGTGTGCTTTTTTTCAAGATCGTGGCTGATTTGTAGATTGTACGCACAAAAAAACTCAGTATTTTCACATTTTTGCCAATTTCCCATTCATTTGGACCCGAACACCCCAAATGTGACTATTTTTTTTTTACAACCACTTACACTATTCACATCCTGTCACCAATTTTTTGGGGTGTTCAAATACCAAATACCAACAAAGTCACCAAATTTCGGACCATTCTGAGGAAGCTGTGATTTTAAAAAAAAAATATATTTAAATTCTTTGGGTCCATTTGGGCCGAACAACTCCAGAGGGTTAAAGGTCTAAATATTACATTAAGTCATTAATACTCCTGTTGCATTCCTTTACTTATTGCAGGTTTAATTTCAATAGTACAGTAGACACTCAAGTGAGCGAGCCCCTTTAATGACCTTGATTGATTAGCAGAAGTTTTAAATTAGCATATGCTCTGTTCAATATCCTTCACAGTCTTCCTTTTTTCTACTGTAACAACATTGCAACAATTCAAACTCAATTAGCTGCTGGGAGCATATGCAATTTAATGACAAAATAATATTTGAGTTAGCATCTACAGTATATATATATATATATATATATATATATATATATATATGTAACCCCATACAAAATGGATCTCAAAATCGGAAATGACAGATTTAGTAAAAGCACTGACCAACTGCTGGCTCACTGTCACAGGCTTTCCCCCAGTGGATTAATTTGTCATGAACATTAGGGATATCATCCTTCAAGAGTGAATATGAGAGGCATCGGATTGTCAAAGAAAGGGCACTGGGGATTTGCAGAGAAAGAGAGCGGGCGAGAAGAAGAGAGCGAGGAGGTAGAGCGAGAAGGATGTATGTATGCTAACGTATGACATTAAACTTCAGCTGTTGTCGCTGAAGACAGGCTAATAAAATAGATTAGAGAAAACACGGCCGTAAAAGTGTGACATGGGGATGTGCTATTATGAGGGTGCCATCTTGCCAGACTACAATAGGTTCCATGAGAGGTTTCTCTACCGTCTGGAACTCAGCGGTGCAGAAATCTGGTCCTGCCCCTAGGCTAAATCTTGAGTTGTCAGTGTGTTACTGGCAGAAGTCATTGATGGGTTCAACACACCAACAGCTGGAACCCACAATTACTCCTACACGACCATAGGGTTTCCCCTGTCTACAAGGAAAAGAGTGCGGCAATCAAGTCTCAGAGTATGGAGGAGTTCGTAAGATGTGAAATAAGATTCAATACTGATCCAGGTACTGTAGATATCAAATGAGGTACAGGTTCAAATATTCAGGGAACAGCAGAATGAACAGCCGTACAGGAGGGGAACAAGGATGGCAAGAGACATGTGTTAACTCAGTGGAATTTTACATTGGTAAGAAACAGGATTTCATTTGTTTAGCCACTTTAAAAATATCATTCTAGTACATGAGCCACCATCAAGAAAGGTTAGATGAAAGTTGATTAATTCTTAATTGTTAATTCTTGATGGGATAGATCGAGCCCGATCTCATGAAAGTTCGTCTATAGCATGGATGTCATTTCTCGTGCCATTTATACGCCAAAACTAGTTTTTGCGTGTATATGGAACACGTTTTTCGCATGCATATGATACGCACTTTTTGGCATATAGTAAGTATAGTACGAACTCCCCACCCCACTTCCCCTAAACCTACCCAGGGGGTTTTCAGTGCGTAGCATATGCACGCAAAAACCACTTTTTGGCATATAAATGCCACAAGAAATGACAATCATGGTATAGATACGCACTTTCACCCAGAAATGAAAATTTTCATCATCTGCCCACATGTTGTTCCAAACCAGTATTCAGTAGAACGTAAAAGGGCACCGTCTTTCCTGCCATTCAAAACACATAAAATAACACATCGTTTTACGTTTAACATTTACTTTTCCAATCGAATGGCGTACTGGTAATAAAAAATTCACTGGCCACTTTTAAAAATGCATGTAGTCCCAATACAAAATAATGAACGTATCTTCCATTTCACAAATTAACGTGGATTGAATGCAAAGAAATTGCATTCAAGAAGTTTTGACAACATTATGTGGAAAAAACATAAAAACAACATTATGTGGATGCACTGACAATGAGTGCATTTAGCCCACAGCATTGCTGCATGTTCGGTTAATACTGACACAAACACAAAAAAAACAATAATAAATGGCTTTTTATTATGTTTTGTATCTTTAGGCTTGGTCTTAAAAATGACACATTTAGCCATGGTTTGCTTAACATTCACAGTGTCATGTCGCCTTTAAAATGAGACACAGCAAAATGAGTAGGAGAAACAAGGACCTCTGGTGGTGAACACACTAAATTTAGTGTATGTTTCAGAGTATGCGGTATAAAAGCAAATAGATGTCCACATGTATGTGCGGGAATAGTCATTGAACTAACACGTTCACAAACACCTCTTCTGGCCTTGGTCTGAAAAGACTAAGCATGTCCTCTGAGGTTAATTTTGGCACTCTCTAACACGCATATTAACACATTTAGGCCAATAAATAAACATTCCACTGTTCCTGGAATACATAACGACTCATATATGGTAAATAGCAAGCAGGGCTACGCATGAGTAAATTGAGAGCAGTAATGGGACGGCCTAGTGTCTCTAAAGAGTTCAGAAGAAGATTCCATTTCTCTTAGCTCGAATGAATTTCCATCAAGCTTCTGTTTTGGCCCAATCAGTGCACACACTGAAGCGCAATCCAATGTAATAGTATAAAAAATTGGCACTGAGCTCTGTAATTTAATTTTTTAGCATGCAATGGATAGAGCGCATGGGGCACAACACAACTAGGGCTGAATTAACTCTCACAGGATACAGCCAGTGAACTCTCGCTACACAATGCTAATTATGCTAATGCTAATCCCCTCATCGCCCCCTTTGCTTCACTGAGAGGACTGATAGCGCAGTCTCATTTCTACCATAACTTGCATCCAAATTTAGGAATGCCCTGTTGGATGCAGCAAAAGAGAGTAATTGACTTCTAAACTGGTCTTCGCTGCTTAATACTCAAAAGTATTCCAGTCTTTCAGTCTCTGCAGTTTTTGGCTAAATGAAACCTTTGATTTAGGTTCTGGTGCTTCAATAAAACAAGAAAAACTTTGGTGCATCATTAGCCGCTTTCCGACCGGAGGGACTTTTGCAGTTCCTAGAACCTAACGTTCCTATAACCTTTTTTTTCTCGTGTTCTGACCGGACTAAATGGGGGACTTTTTAGTTTCTAAGACCGTAGTTCCTTTAACTATTTCAGTACAGTCTAGAGCAAGGACTTTTTTAGTTCCCTTTCCCTAGGTCTACGTTGATTGGTTAAACTTATAAGTCATGCCCACTGTCAACACGGAACTTGTAGCGCGCTGTCTGCCATACGCCGTGTGTTTTTGCAAAACATAACAACGAGGATTAAGACAAACAACGCATTCAACCAGCTAATTGCTAATGCTAGATAAACTTACCCGTCGTTTTATTTACCTCCTGCGCTCTGCTCTTTTATCTTCTTCCATCATATTACTTAATATCATATTACGCTGGAGCCTTCGTCTTCTGTGTTTCTCTGTACAGAACTCAAGCATAATCTTTAATCTTTAAACGCCGCTATTCGTTCTCCGTTATTAGGGTCCCGGCAAGGCAGAACAGGAACATTGCAATCGGCCTTTTTTTTTTATAAGAACAATCTTAGTACAGACATTTATATATACAGCAAAATTAACATTCAATATATAAATTACAAAGTCTTTCATACTGGAGGGGTATTGTAAACTTATATAAAGATATTATAACATTTGCATATTTTCAATGTTTTAAACGCTTTTTGCTTCATAGAAAATCGGAGTGAATCAATATAAACCTCAATTTATTTCCTAAATAAAATAAAATTAGGCTTTTTACAGGAGAATTTGCATTTTTGAACATAAAATTTTGCCATTAAAAGAATAAAATTAATTAAATAATTCTGATTGTGCTTAAATGCTGGTTTGTTGTTGTTGCATGTGGTCGCGCTACGTCTAGTGATGACGCTTTAAAGGCCGTCGCCGTGCTTGCGCTACCCCTCCTACCAGTTCTTATGGCCACTTGGCCAGTGCGAACGCAAGCAGCAAAACCGAGTTTGGGGGAGAGTAGTTCTTAGAACTGTTTAGAAGTGGACAGTTCCTATAACTAGGTTCCTATAACTACTTGGTCGGAAAGCGGCTACTATTTTAAAATATGGGATATAGTGTTGCAGTTGTTGCAAATAAAGGGATATGGAAAACAAATTGTGAGGCATGCATGAGTTTCTATATGTGCAAACTCTATACATGAAAAATCATATAAATAGATACATTTTTATCCATATATATATATATATATATATATATATATATATATATATATATAAATCCTAGATAATTACCTCTAGTGTGAGATGACTTATGATGACTTGTACACTTTTGTACATTAATTCTACAAAAACATATACATGCTCTTAACCTTGTGGGATTGATAAAATTGATAAAAAAGTAAAGCAAACAGTCTCACTTTTACATCTTAACTATTATGATATTTCGAAGGGCGAAAACATGAACTTTAACTATTGGCTTTAGCCCGAGGCACCCACGTCCCGCCTCTTTCCCCATTTCATTTTATCCGGTAGTGACGAGAGGTGACGCTCTGCCAAGATGGCGACAGCCAGCCACGCCCACTTTAGAGTTCAAAAACGCTCTTCAGAAACATACGGGTGACGTCACGGATACTACGTCCATTTTTTTTTTACAGTCTCTGAGTGAAACTCCCTAACAACTCACTCTCCTTTCAAAAATAATGATACAAAATGTCATAGTGTTCCACTTCAGGGTAGCCTTACTTGATTTGAAGCTAAAGCGAACTGCTCTGGTAATGGCCACTTGCACAGAATGTGCACTTTTGTGTAAGCTGCTTAAAACAAAAGTGGAATAGGAGCATTTTGGGGGGGAAAAAATCAGTAGGAAAACAATACACTTTTAAGTTGCATTTAAAGGTCATGCATCAGTGACTGAAACCATTAATCATGAATGTGTTGAACACCCACGTACCACTTAAGTCTATCCACTTACTCTCATTTACTTTCTTCACATGATAAACAAAGAATCCTGACACCAATAAACATGCAGAAATGCAGTGTTGCTTGACACTTTTTGTACATTCTTTAACTCTTTAACTATTCTGAATTCTCTCTTATAATAATAATGACTATTTGTTTTCTTCTCATTGTTCTCCAAATTTGTCATTTGTTTTTAGACAAACGCTCAGCAGCTTGTGCATTGACCGGGTCTTTCTTAGCAATTAATTTATATGCTTAGAGTTACTGAGATGGAAAAGTAAAAATGCGTAGCTATTTCTGTTTGAATGCTTCATGCTTTCAGGACCAAATGAAATGCCTGAGACTGGATGTGGATCACAGGTAATTTACCAATAAGACAATCTTGCATATGATCTATCTTTCTGTATCACACTGTAAACAATAGAAATTCTCATTCAACTGGAGGATTGTCTAACCGCTTTTTTCATTACAAAGGCACAGATAAACATCAACAGAGAAATAAAAAAGAGACAATTTAACAATACATGCAATTGAATACCTCAAAATGACCTTATTAAATATATTCAACTATAATAATGAGCAAAATGTTCAAATTATGAATCCTGGATTCTTATTGGATGATCATGAACTGAGTGGTGAAATGTTGTTGTTGTTTTTTTTCTTTAATGCCTGCTAAAACCTATATTTGACAAATAATTCAAAATTTTATGTTTAAAACACAATAAAACAATTATATTGGGAAATATTATTACAACTTAAAACAACCATTTTCCATGTAAATATGTTTTAAAAATTATCTATTTAATTTCAGCAAACCCAAACATAACCATAGAGAAAATAAAAAGAGTATATAAAAATTAAATGTACAGAAATGTGTGAGAAAATATAGCATTAAACAGATATTTTGATTTGCCAATCCCACTTCTACTTCTAAATCTACCCATAACCATTTCTTTAAGAAATATGTGCAGAGCAGGGCTCCAGACTAACTTTTTGCCTTGGTTGCACTGGTGCGCCTAACTTTTTTATTTAGGTGCACCAGCACAAAATTTAGGTGCACTCAAATTTTTTTCGTCTCGCATCACATTTAACGCCACAATTTCAAGGTCACCTTTTTATCACGCTCCGTATATTCATATATATTATGTAAATGCTTTTAAAAAAGAATAAGATGTAGTTTTTTTTGAAGCACAATTATATTGTATATAAAAATATAAATCTTTAAAAAAATTTAAAGTGCTGTTTTTACATTGTTCAAGTAAGGGCTTGACACCAATTTCACAATTCGATTCAATATTGATTATTTTGGATATCAGGTACAATACATGACAAATTTTCTCAAGGAAAACAAATCTCAATTAATGCTGAACTGGGAGTCAGTTGTAGCCCACTATGCTTCATTAGCCTACTATAATATTGAAGGTAAAAATTACCTGATTTGTACACAAACACTTAAATTACACTTTTATTTATTTTTATAATAATAATGTAATATGAAATATAAACATTTAAACGGTGTTTTTTTCAAACAACATGCATTAAATATTGAAAAACGTTTAAAATTATAATGAATATGTAATATGGTGCATGTATTTGGCAAAATGCTGATCTAGAGTTAATTTTTCTAGCTGGTTAATTTTTCTAGCTGGAGTTTATGGTCACTGGATATGTTTTTTCTCTGAGGTAAAAATGTGACGTTACATTACATTGTTTACACGCCTTTTACTGACGTCTTTCCACGGTTGAAATGAATCACTGATTGAGCGATTCTATGTGAAAGACACGGATTTCGCTAAGTTGTACTCTATCTTTTAACACACTGTCAGATGCTCGTTCATGTTTATTTCACGCTGTAAATGGTTTTATTAAGGCCGAAGAGAAGCTCATGTGCGCTCCGCGCTGCTGCTTCACTTGAGCTGAGTGAGCGATCTCACGCCACAGCGTCACTACACTATCTATTTATGTTCTTGAATTTCGTAAGAAAACGGACCTAATTTAAAATCTGAGACTTTCTTTCATATCAATAGTAACAAAGCACAAAGATTATTGCGATGTATTGGATGGGATGCGCGCTACAATCTTCCGTTCATTCATCAACTGAACACAGCATAGCCCAACGGGTTCGTAAAATGAGAATTAGTTTTTGAATATGAGAATATATTTTACCTAGCCATAAAAAGTAGCCAACATTTTTAAAACTTTCTTCGTCGTCTGTTTCTTCTGCTGCTGATTGCCGTTACTGATTCTCTGGTGTTCACGTTCAGGTCGCAATTTATTTCGTATCACACAGCAACGGAGCATTTTACTATACGTGCAAGGAGAAAAACATTTTCGTTTGGGGAGAGTCAGCGGATGCGATCATGCGAGAACGTTAGGTGCACGGGTGCGACCTAGGAAAAATTTTGGTCGCACCTTTTCAAATTCTGGTCGCATTTGCGACCAAATTGGTCGCACTCTAGAGCCCTGCGGTATAATATCTATATTAGTTGGATCGGTTCAATACAATATAATTAAATCTAGTGTATGATTTAGACGATGAGTGGGACCACTGATGTTTTGTTTGACCCCAAAGGAGTTTAATAAGTCTGTAAACGCAGCACCTAACGCATCATTTGTATTATCTACGTGAATGTTAAAATCTCCAACAATTATTGCTTTATCGACATTCACCAATAGATCCGAGAGAAAGTCTGCAAACTCTTTTAGGAATTCAGCATATGGCCCTGGAGGTCTATATACAGTAGCCAAGGCTAGAGATAATATGGATTTCCTTCTTACATCTAAGAGCGTAACATTTAGCACAAGTACTTCAAATGAATTAAACCTGCGACCTGTTTTCTGAGTATCATTAAAAATATCTTTATAGATTGTTGCAACACCGCCGCCACGACCGATCAGACGGGGCTCATGTTTATAACAGTATCCTGGCGGAGTAGATTCATTTAGACCGAAATATTCATTTGGTTTAAGCCAGATTTCAGTAAGGCACAGAACATCGAAATTATTATCTGTGACCATTTCATTTACAATAACCGCCTTAGGTGTGAGCGATCTAATGTTTAGAAGACCTAGCTTTAGAGATTGTTTTTGTTCACTGATATTTAGATTTTCTGGTTTAATTACAATAAGGTTTTTGCTAGATCCTACACTACATTTATTGTTTGGCTTCACTAAACGAGGAATAGACAGAGTTTCAATATAATGTTCCACACTATGCATATTAGTTAAGTTTGTAACAAAGGGTGTGATTTGGACTTTGACTTACTAGTCATCTGGTCTGTAACGTCTTGGAGATGTTGTCCGACAGAACAGCCGCTCCGATTCTGCTAGAGTCCATCTGCACGGTACAGCCTGGGTCTCTCCCAAAACAGATTCCAATTATTTACAAAGAGCAGTTTCTGTTCATTACCCAGTGACATTAACCATTCATTTAATGCAAATAGTCTACTGAACCTTTCCTGTCCTTGTCGGTACGTGGGAGCGGTCCAGACACGATGATCGTTGCTTCAGGCGCTGTGCTGCGCTGTGCTGCGGCTCCTGTAGTCCTTCTTCAGTACCTCAGTCTGCCGCAGACTGATGTCGTTCGCTCCCGCGTGCAGCACAACAGCTCCGACGCGCTCGTCCCCGTTCAGGATCTCGGGAACCTGTGCAGCGACATCAAGAACACGAGCACCAGGAAAGCAGTGAGTGCGCACCTTACCTTTACCCGAGGTAGCGCGGACATGACGGACCATGGACGGGCCGATGATCACGGCGTCGTCGCGTTCCGGCTCGCGAAGAGGGGAGAAGCGGTTCCGAGTGGAGATCTCGAAGACCGGGAGGGGCGGAGAGGCAGCTCTGGTCCTGTCTCGTGTCTTCCGCTGTGTGATCCATGGTCCATGGTGTCGGTGCCGGAGTGAATGAAGCCCGAGATGATCGCGTCCTCCTGGGCAGAGGAACACGCGGAGTAGAGGAAGTCGGGGTCAAAGAGTTAATGTTACTAACCACTGATTTGTGAGCGTCGGCGCGTGATGCTTCAAGCGTTGAGCGCCGATCCAATAGCTCGGCTTTCTTCACCAGCAGATCACGGATCTGTGTCTTGACGTATTCCAGCTCCTGCTTCACCGAGAAGAGCTCGAATGTGTCTTCACCTGCACTCAAAGATAAAGTTAGACACGCATCTGATACGTTCGCCATTATAACAGATGAACAGTAAATTAGTAGTGATACTACAAATATCACCACTAATTTAGGACAGAAATGCCGGATATAACCCGTATCCTTTCAGTGAAACGGGTGTAAAAGGAGACGGCCGATAGGCGAGAGGCCACACGTGAAATGCTAGCGGGCTACTGAGTTTACTTTAAAAGCAATTCAGTTTACTTGTTAAAACCATGCAAACCGGTTGCCTTGAAAATAACAAGTAAGCTTTACTCCAATAACTTAAGGCCTATATAACAAGTGCAAAAAATGGCTAAATTCATTAAACAATGAAAAAGAAATGTCTCTGACACACATGCACTTTAAAAATTAATACAATGGCAGCCTCTTAACTTGCTTAAAAACCTTGCTTGCTTATAAATGGGCTGACAATTTTAAACAAGTGCCTTAGTTTTTATTATTAATTAATCTATTTCCACTTTCATAAACAAATCAAATGCCAAACATCATTCATTTGATTATGATTACATTCTACAAATACTGCATTCTTACAATCCTGCATACTAACAAATTCACAAAAAACGACCATCTCGGTGAAGAGGAAATAAAAGGATGAAGTGGAAGAGAAATTAGATAAATAAAACAACCTTTCCATTCACTTCTTACCTTGTATTGTGAAGAATAAAGCTAGCTGGCACAACTAAGCAAGTCACAGCAAACACTGGCTCCGGCTCTGGAACAGAAAACACTGGCTCCGGCTCTGGAACAGAAAACACTGGCTCCGGCTCTGGAACAGCAAACACTGCCTCGGCTCTGGAACAGCAAACACTGGCTCCGGCTCTGGAACAGAAGACACTGGCTCCGGCATACTAACAAATTCCTGCATACTAACAATCTTGTAACAGCAAACACTGGATCTGGAACAGCAAACACTGGCTTCGGCATACTAACAAATTCCTGCATACTAACAATCCTGTAACAGCAAACACTGGCTCTGGAACAGCAAACATTGGCTCCAGCTCTAGAACAGCAGACACTGGCTCCGGCTCCATAACAGCAGACACTGGCTCCGGCTCTAGAACAGAAAACACTGGCTTTGGCATACTAACAAATTCCTGCATACTAACAATTCTGTAACAGCAAACACTGGCTCCGGCTCTAGAACAGCAGACACTGGCTACGGCTCTAGAACAGCAGACACTGGCTCCGGCTCTAGAACAGAAAACACTGGCTTTGGCATACTTACAAATTCCTGCATACTAACAATCCTGTAACAGCAAAAACTGGCTCTGGAACAGAAGACACTGGCTCCGGCTCTAGAACAGCAAACACTGGCTCCGGCTCTGGAACAGCAGACACTGGCTCCGGCATACTTACAAATTCCTGAATACTAACAATCCTGTAACAGCAAACACTGGCTCTGGAACAGCAAACACTGGCTCTAGAACAAAAGACACTGGCTCCGGCTCCGTAACAGCAGACACTGGCTCCGGCATACTTACAAATTCCTGCATACTAACAATCCTGTAACAGCAAACACTGGCTCTGGAACAGCAAACACTGGCTCCAGCTCTGGAACAGAAGACACTGGCTCCAGCTCTAGAACAGAAGACACTGGCTCCGGCATACTTACGAATTCCTGCATACTAACAATCCTGTAACAGCAAACACTGGCTCTGGAACAGCAAACACTGGCTCCGGCTCTGGAACAGAAGACTCTGGAACAGCAGACACTGGCTCCGGCTCTGGAACAGCAGACACTGGCTCCGGCATACTTACAAATTCCTGAATACTAACAATCCTGTAACAGCAAACACTGGCTCTGGAACAGCAAACACTGGCTCCGGCTCTAGAACAGAAAACACTGGCTCCGGCATACTTACAAATTCCTGCATACTAACAATCCTGTAACAGCAAACACTGGCTCTAGAACAGAAGACACTGGCTCCGGCTCTGGAACAGCAGACACTGGCTCCGGCATACTTACAAATTCCTGCATACTAACAATCCTGTAACAGCAAACACTGGCTCTGGAACAGAAGACACTGGCTCCGGCTCTAGAACAGCAAACACTGGCTCCGGCTCTGGAACAGCAGACAATGGCTCCGGCATACTTACAAATTCCTGAATTCTAACAATCCTGTAACAGCAAACACTGGCTCTGGAACAGCAAACACTGGCTCCGGCTCTAGAACAGAAGACACTGGCTCCGGCTCCGTAACAGAAGAGACTGGCTCCGGCACACTTACAAATTCCTGCATACTTACAATCCTGTAACAGCAAACACTGGCTCTGGAACAGCAAACACTGGCTCCAGCTCTGGAACATAAGACACTGGCTCCGGCTCTAGAACAGAAGACACTGGCTCCGGCATACTTACAAATTCCTGCATACTAACAATCCTGTAACAGCAAACACTGGCTCTGGAACAGCAAACACTGGCTTCAGCTCTGGAACAGAAGACACTGGCTCCGGCATACTTACAAATTCCTGCATACTAACAATCCTGTAACAGCAAACACTGGCTCTGGAACAGAAGACACTGGCTCCGGCTCTAGAACAGCAGACACTGGCTCCGGCATACTTACAAATTCCTGCATACTAACAATCCTGTAACAGCAAACACTGGCTCTGGAACAGCAAACACTGGCCCCGGCTCTGGAACAGAAGACACTGGCTCCGGATCTAGAACAGCAAACACTGGCTCCGGCTCTGGAACAGCAGACACTGGCTCCGGCATACTTACAAATTCCTGCATACTAACAATCCTGTAACAGCAAACACTGGCTCTGGAACAGCAAACACTGGCTCCGGCTCTGGAACAGCAGACACTGGCTCCGGCATACTTACAAATTCCTGCATACTAACAATCCTGTAACAGCAAACACTGGCTCTGGAACAGCAAACACTGGCTCCAGCTCTGGAACAGAAGACACTGGCTCCAGCTCTAGAACAGAAGACACTGGCTCCGGCATACTTACAAATTCCTGCATACTAACAATCCTGTAACAGCAAACACTGGCTCTGGAACAGCAAACACTGGCTCCAGCTCTGGAACAGAAGACACTGGCTCCGGCATACTTACAAATTCCTGCATACTAACAATCCTGTCACAGCAAACACTGGCTCTGGAACAGAAGACACTGGCTCCGGCTCTAGAACAGCAGACACTGGCTCCGGCTCCGTAACAGCAGACACTGGCTCCGGCATACTTACAAATTCCTGCATACTAACAATCCTGTAACAGCAAACACTGGCTCTGGAACAGCAAACACTGGCTCCGGCTCTGGAACAGAAGACACTGGCTCCGGCTTTGGAACAGCAAACACTGGCTCCGGATGTGGAACAGCAGACACTGGCTCTGGCATACTTACAAATTCCTGAATACTAACAATCCTGTAACAGCAAACACTGGCTCTGGAACAGCAAACACTGGCTCCGGCATACTTACAAATTCCTGCATACTAACAATCCTGTCACAGCAAACACTGGCTCTGGAACAGAAGACACTGGCTCCGGCATACTTACAAATTCCTGCATACTAACAATCCTGTAACAGCAAACACTGACTCTGGAACAGCAAACACTGGCTCCGGCTCTGGAACAGAAGACACTGGCTCCGGCTCTAGAACAGCAGACACTGGCTCCGGCTCCGTAACAGCAGACACTGGCTCCGGCATACTTACAAATTCCTGCATACTAACAATCCTGTAACAGCAAACACTGGCTCTGGAACAGCAAACACTGGCTCCGGCTCTGGAACAGAAGACACTGGCTCTGGCATACTTACAAATTCCTGAATACTAACAATCCTGTAACAGCAAACACTGGCTCTGGAACAGCAAACACTGGCTCCAGCTCTGGAGCAGAAGACACTGGCTCCGGCTCTGGAACAGAAGACACTGGCTCTGGCATACTTACAAATTCCTGCATACTAACAATCCTGTAACAGCAAACACTGGCTCTGGAACAGCAAACACTGGCTCCAGCTCTGGAACAGAAGACACTGGCTCCAGCTCTAGAACAGAAGACACTGGCTCCGGAATACTTACTAATTCCTGCATACTAACAATCCTGTAACAGCAAACACTGGCTCTGGAACAGAAGACACTGGCTCCGGCTCCGTAACAGCAGACACTGGCTCCGGCATACTTACAAATTCCTGCATACTAACAATCCTGTAACAGCAAACACTGGCTCTGGAACAGCAAACACTGGCTCCGGCTCTAGAACAGAAAACACTGACTCCGGCTCTGGAACAGAAAACACTGGCTCCGGTTTTGGAACAGCAAACACTGGCTCTGGAACAGAAGACACTGGCTCCGGCTCTGGAACAGCAAACACTGGCTCCGGCTCTGGAACAACAGACACTGGCTCCGGCATACTTACAAATTCCTGCATACTAACAATCCTGTAACAGCAAACACTGGCTCCGGCATACTTACAAATTCCTGCATACTAACAATCCTGTAACAGCAAACACTGACTCTGGAACAGCAAACACTGGCTCCGGCTCTGGAACAGAAGACACTGGCTCCGGCTCTAGAACAGCAAACACTGGCTCCAGCTCTGGAACAGCAGACACTGACTCCGGAATACTTACAAATTCCTGAATACTTACAATCCTGTAACAGCAAACACTGGCTCTGGAACAGCAAACACTGGCTCCGGCTCTAGAACAGAAAACACTGGCTCCGGCTCCGTAACAGCAGACACTGGCTCTGGCATACTTACAAATTCCTGCATACTAACAATCCTGTAACAGCAAACACTGGCTCTGGAACAGCAAACACTGGCTCCAGCTCTGGAACAGGAGACACTGGCTCCAGCTCTAGAACAGCAGACACTGGCTCCGGCATACTTACAAATTCCTGCATACTAACAATCCTGTAACAGCAAACACTGGCTCTGGAACAGCAAACACTGGCTCCAGCTCTAGAACAGAAGACACTGGCTTCGGCATACTTACAAATTCCTGCATACTAACAATCCTGTAACAGCAAACACTGGCTCTGGAACAGAAGACACTGGCTCCGGCTCTAGAACAGCAGACACTGGCTCCGGCATACTTACAAATTCCTGCATACTAACAATCCTGTAACAGCAAACACTGGCTCTGGAACAGCAAACACTGGCTCCGGCTCAGGAACAGAAAACACTGGCTCCGGTTTTGGAACAGTAAACACTGGCTCCGGCTCTGGAACAGAAAACACTGGCTCCGGCTCTGGAACAGCAAACACTGGCTCCGGCTCTAGAACAGAAAACACTGGCTCCGGCTCTGGAACAGCAGACACTGGCTCCGGAATACTTACAAATTCCTGCATACTAACAATCCTGTAACAGCAAACACTGGCTCTGGAACAGCAAACACTGGCTCTAGAACAGCAAACACTGGCTCCGGCACACTTACAAATTCCTGCATACTAACAATCCTGTAACAGCAAACACTGGCTCCGGCTCTGGAACAGAAGACACTGGCTCCGGCTCTGGAACAGAAGACACTGGCTCTGGAACAGAAGACACTGGGTCCGGGTCTGGAACAGAAGACACTGGCTCCGGCTCTGGAACAGAAGACACTGGCTCCGGCATACTTACAAATTCCTGCATACTAACAATCCTGTAACAGCAAACACTGGCTCCGGCTCTAGAACAGAAAACACTGGCTCTGGAACAGAAAACACTGGCTCCGGCTCTAGAACAGAAAACACTGACTCCGGCTCTGGAACAGCAGACACTGGCTCTGGAACAGCAGACACTGGCTCCGGCTCTGGAACAGCAAACACTGGCTCTGGAACAGCAAACATTGGCTCTGGCTCTGGAACAGCAGACACTTGTTCCGGCATACTTACAAATTCTTCCATACTTACAAATTCACCAAAGACGACCATCTTGGAGAAGAGGGAATAAAAGTAAATGGATTAAGTGGAAGAGAAAGGAGATAAATAAAACAACCTTTCCATTCACTTATTACCTTGTATTGTTAAGATTAAAGCTAGCTGGCACAACTAAGCAAGTCACAGCAAACACTGGCTCCGGCTCTGGAACAGCAGACACTTTCACCGGCTCAGGAACAGCAGACACTGGCTCCTGTAACAGCAGACACTTTCTCCGGCTCAGGAACAGCAGACACTGGCTCCTGTAACAGCAGACACTTTCACCGGCTCAGGAACAGCAAACACTGGCTCCTGTAACAGCAGACACTTTCTCTGGCTCTGGAACAGCAGACACTGGCAGAGACAAAGACAAACGAACAACTTCAAAGTAGACTATTATTAAGAGAAACAGTTTAAGGGATAGTAATGTATATAAATTCACTTATTACACCGATTTTTTCTACCACATAATTATGGGGACATATTGAATTTAGATAAATGTGTTAAATCTTACCTTATAAATCTATTTACAGTGTACAAAACAATCTTCCAGACAATATGATTACAACAATATTATCAAACTCTATAAACAACAATAAATCAACTCTGATTTTATTTCCAATACAATCAAAAACGGAAGACGCAAACAGCAAGTTGTTTTTGAATGAAACAAGAGCGCGCGTACATTGTGATATTGATGTGCGCACTATGTAATAATGCATTGCTATTGAAAACAGGCATTATAAAGAAGGAAATGCGACAGAATGTAATCTTCCTTAAAAAAACTGCATTGAGCTTCCTGTTTATTTGTTGTTTGTTGATTCTCAAATATAAAACTCGTTGAAAGAAATGTTTTCAGTGTGAGCATTAGTTCCTTTACAACACTTACATCTCATTTTAACAAAACCATGATAATATTGATAATCGCGATAATTTTGGTCACTATAATCGTGACAAGAAATTTTCATACCGTTCCCATCCCTAAATATTACTTCTTTAAAGGAAAAGTCCTTACCAGTGTATCAAGACCTGCTCTTTGAACGCCACTCAGGAGGCAAGCTGCCAGAAGGACATCTAGGGAAAAAAATAATTAAGTTCTGTTTTTTAAGATTACAGACTATGGAAGCTTGTTTCCACCACAGAATGAAAAATAAAAAAGGTAATTGCGACTTTTAATCTCACAATTCTGACTTTTTTTCTCACAATTGTGAGTTTACATCTCACAATTCTGACTTAATTCCTCAGAATTGCGTGACAAAGTCCCATTTGCGTGTTATAAAGTCAGAAATGCGACATATAAAGTAAGAATTGTGAGATTTAAACTATTCTGAGGGAGAGAAAAAATGGTCTTTTTTCCCCCTTAGAATTGGGCTGATAACTCGCAATTCCGTGTTTATATCTCACAATTCTGAGGAAAGATGTCAAAATTTCGACATATAAACTCGCAATTATGTGTTATAAAGGCTGAATTGCGAGATTTAAACTCGGAATTGTGAGAAAAAGAGTCAGAATTGTGAGGTAAAAGTCGCGCTTCTGTCTTTTACTCAGAATTGCGACGTTATATGACGCAATTCTGACCTTATATCTCGCAATTCTGACTTTATAACACGCAATTGCGACTTCACATCTCGCAATTGTGAGAAATAAGTCGCAATTATTGTATTTTTTATTCAGTGGCGGTCCGCGGAAACGCTTTTATAACAGACACATTCCTTGATATGCATGTTCTTCAAGCATTAGCACTACAGAAAATATAGCTAACGTTACCAGTAAATAGTTAAGTTAACGTTACCTCAGTGCAGACAAAAACAGTTTTCCCACATATGTGTTACTTTTAACTGTAAATGTGCGCCATTTCAACATATTTGTAACGTTAATAAATAGTAAACCAATGGATCAGGGAAACAGTAAAATAGAAAATCAGAATTCCTAATACTTTTTGGACAATTTACATACAGGAACCGTTGTGGTAAGTTAACATTAGCGTTAGCGTTAAGTTACCTCAGAGTAGGTCGAACCACAATATGTAGCGAAGCTCCGAATAATAGCAAAATAATGTGGTACACATAAGAAAATAAGCAAAAATAAGCGACAGACAGTTAAAAAAAACATTCACACACAAGTTTAACGTTATCTTACCTTATTGTTGTTCCAAAAACAAAATTAAGCACCAGATAAACGCAGTCTGTCAACTCTTTCAAGTTACCTCAGCTGCAAAATTGGCGCCGAAATAGGCAGACTCGGTGCGTTCCATTCGACCGTTAGTGAACTGCGAAGTGGACTTCACAGGGTATTTCGCCATCTTAAGTGAGATTCCAATCCGAAGGGAACGAACATGTTCAGTTGGAAGGGCACTGCAAACGGCGTAGGGAATAAGTGAACATCGATACATCACTTCACAGGAAGTGGAGAGCGGAATCACCCAACTGTCATTGCACGTCACATCATCACCAGTCAGAGCGGTCGTAAATAGAGTGCCGAAGTGATGACGTCACTTTGTATGCCAACCCGGAAGTTAGCGGCGCATGGGTTCCCTCGATCGAAAAGCAATGCATTTTCCCCATAGACTTTTGGAGAATCGCAAAAAATAAGATCTGTGTTCAACAAAGAGTTGTGACCCTTACACGTTTTGTCTATCAAGATAATCTTTACAGGTTAATCCAACATTTATACATTTTGATGCCTAAATAAAGCCGTCAGATATAAAATGCTAACGGTAGGCTATAACCGGACTACAGGACACCATGGTCGCGGATCAACGTCATCATCAAGCTTCCTCAAACTTTATTTAAAAAACACGCTCGCTCATTATGATTAGCGCTGTTTTGTCCACTTTTTCATTAGATATATTGCCCATTCGTTTTTTCCAAAAATGTAAGAAAATAATTTTGTCAATGCGTGCCTATCTTATTTTTTTTTAATCTTTTGTCAATGTTTTATTTATTCATTTATTATTTTGTTAGTTTATATAAACTGTAATATTAATTTCTTTGTGATTATAAGATGCATGATCAATGTGCCCCAAATAAACTTTAAAAATTATCTTTTACTATGTTTGATTGTATGGGTGCCTTCCATTTGCTAATTCGCCAGAAAAAAAGCAACAAAAAACAAACAAAAACCCCGCGATTTTACCATATCAGAAGCACTAACGTTAAGTATGGCCGTATCAATCTCACATCTTATGTCCTTTTTCTTAAACGATAAAAAAACCATAGATCGAGGAGAGAACCACTATAAATCTGGACATGTACAACAGTGCAGCTTTGATGCTGGTTTACTTGTCGGTATTGTAAGGGCCAGCATGAGGGACAAAGTTTATCGAGTCTCGGTAAGTAAAACTAGGGAGAGAGAAATATAATAGTGTTCTATGTATTAAGATAACTATAGATACAAAGCATTGACAAGCATAACACGCAGTTAAATTCCAAACATTTAATATAATAATTGTAAATAATTATATAAATTGAATTTTAAAGAGAATTGTCCAATAACATCAACAAATGCTTATAATAATATATTATAATTAAACCATGTGTTCCCTAAATTAACCACATACTCATTTTGTTAACCTTTTCTATATATGTTTACCTGGTAATCTATTTAAGATAACTATAAAAATAATCTCTGATCAAGCATAACAGTTAAATTTCAAACATTTAATATAATAGTTGTATATAATTATATATGTTGAATTTAAAGAAAACTGACCAATAGCATCAACAAATGCTTATTATAATATAATATAATTACACCATATATTTTTCCTAAATAAACCATACGTAGACCTGGTTAACATTTTTGTTAACTGTTTCTGTATATTTTTAACTGGTAATCCCTGATGTGAGATCCAGAGTAGGAAATTTTATCTCACATTCACATTACTGTGAGCTGGCTGGAGTGTAGTTACAATAGTATACAAGTAGTATACAATAGTTTAAGATTTTATTTTTGTTTTTGTCAGACAGGCGAATTAACAGTGCATTAAGGTTATACAAATCAGCGTGTTTGTATCAACAATATTTGAAAAAAAAAAGTACAATTTGAAAAGATTAAATATATAACATTATGTTATTTATAATAACTGAAAGGTAAAATTCAAAGAACGTGAGGCTAACACGCGGGCTAGTGAGAGATTTCCTGTTTATCATGATGACGTCTAAAGTCCCCGACAAAGTATGTAGTCCCTTTTAGCAACTTGTTAGCAACCGCCGTTTTTTAGGACATAATAAAGTTTAAAAAACCACAAGCAGGTTATAACTGGTGTGTTTTATGTCATAGATCAAAACGTGAAAATATTTAGAGGCTTTGTTCACCACAGACCTTATTTCAGGCGATTTAGCAAAAACCCATTCAAAAAACCCATAGACTTTAGGGCGAGGGAACCGGAAGTGCTAAAATGCTAACTCACTTCCGCGTTTCGGCCTACAAGGTGACGTCATCCCTTCGGCACTCTATAACGATGGAGGAGTTCCTTATTTTATTTATATATATTTTTTATTATTTATTTTGTTGTTGTTTATGTATTAATGCAGTGCTTTGTATCGTCTTTGTAAAACGTATTCTCAAAAAAAAAAAAAAAATAACGATGGAGGAGTTTATGTTTGTGTGTAAGTAAGCATACATTTTGTCATTATTATACTAAGTATTTTTTAACGGTTATTGGGGTGAATATTACATTTACATATGCTATTTTTGTATGTCCTTGGGACTTTATAAACGATTACCACAACCATTTACCTCAGAATTTACCTTATCATATTTTTATTTATTATTGTATATTATATATTTTAAATGTGATATTAAATTCAATTGAAATATTAATGTAAGCCTATATCTATTTGTTTTATTATCATAATCTGCGGAACCCTGTACGTTAACTTAACTGATGACGTTTGCAGGGCATTCCAAATGAGCGGTATAGGCCATAGACATCATATAGGTAGACGCCCCATCGACCGCTACTGCCTATTGGCACGGACGAGAATTGGAGCCGCCATCTTAAACCGGTCATCCGCTCCGCTCAGTGTAATCTGAATGGCAGGTAAAATGAGCTGTCAGCGCATTAAATTAATCATATCTCACTGAATACTGAACTGATTTTCACGCGGTTTTTTTTTTTGCTGCAAAGGTCATTCATGTAGCTATGATATAGGACACATGGTTCGGCGTATTTTAATATCCATTGTAGGTTTAACAATAATATAATATTCTGAAATAAGATAAAAGTGACCAAACACAATATATGTGATGAAGGATATCATGTATTTTATAAATCACACACTATAAAAAATAATAAAGAAGCAGAAACCGATAGTAGCAGCAGTAAAGTAAGATATTTTAATAAGTTGAAGAAACAATTTATGATTGACACACGGACATACACACGCACATACATACGAACAGACACACAAACACAAACACACACTCTCTCTCTCTCTCTCTCTCTCTCTCTCACACACACACACACACACACACACACACACAAGAACGCAGCCACCGAATCCACCGAACGCAGCCACTTGTAATAAAAATTTAGAAGAAGCTTTTCAACGTGTTTGCATCAGTAATTTCTAAATTCGTACAACATTAAGCCTATACCTTTTTATTATATGTGGATTTGGGAGGGGAAAATGTCTAGATTAAAGCCATTTTCGGATTAACTTTAGGCTGATGTAAATTAATAATTTTACCACAGGACTTCAGTAATATCAATAGCCAAATCGCATGTGATAAGATATAGGTTATCAATAAAACTAGAAGTTAGAGGGGTAACTCAATTTTCGCATCGCTGTCATGCGTGTACATAACGTTGCCACCTGATGTGCGCAAACACAAATAACCTATAAAACAGGCCAGTTGAATGCTTATCTGATAACCTAGAAGCTCTTGTAACTATTAATTTAACAGTTACCCCGCCTCTCCATGCCGGGTGAACACCGGCTGATGCAGTAAACAGCATTTCACAACGACTTCAGTACAGTAATAGCAAATATCCTTGCTCCTTCTCCATTATCTGGTAATATTCTATTCACAAAAGACAACCAATAGTACGGTAATGTTAAGACTTTCTTGTGAAAAGCACTATTTTCGGTGGTCCAGCGATTAGAACAGAAAAATGCTCCACAGTGCTCTGGCATCCTATCTGCTGCCACGCAACGAGACAAGAGTACGACCGGTTCAAGATGGCGGCCGTATTTCTCGTTTTTCAGAGGCCAATAGGGTATCTAGTCTCTATGATATCTATGGTATAGGCTTTATGCCGCGTGTCACGTGACCAAACCGGAAAACGGGTCTCATCGCATCCTACATCCAATCAGAATTGACCTACTAGTTGTGTCTGCATTATAAGAAAAAGTGTATTTACATCCAAAAAATGCATCACTGCTTTTAAGCAACACTAAAAAAATAAAATATGTATTTTTTTTTTTTATAAAAATGTTGCTGTACAGCTATCCCAAATGCTCTATTAAAGGACAACTCCGGTGCAAAATGAACCTTTGGTCTAATTACACATTACTACCTAGTCAACCGTTATCTGAGATATGTTTTCATGATTGCTGAATGTAAATAGTTTTATCTATAAAAACAGTTTAGCCTATAACGCTAGTATAATGCTACACTCTAAAAAATGCTGGGTTGTTTTAACCCAACGTTGGGTCAAATATGGACAAACCCGAAATGTTGGGTTAAAAATGTAATGTAAAAATTTCACCCAACTGCTGGGTTAGTCCATATTTGACCCAACGTTGGGTTAAAACAACCCAGCATTTTTTAGAGTGTAGTATATAGGGCATAGAGTAATGACAAATAAAAATCGCTTGTTTTTACCACTAACAAGGCTCAAAATAGCCCCATACTCACACGACAGCATAATAAAGGTCCCTACATTCGATCCACGAACGCCGATCCATGTGCACCGGTGAGATGTGAATAAGGTGATAAGGTGAGCGCGAACAGTAGGCTGCGTGTACATATTGAAGAGAAGAAAACGGTTCGAGTTTGTGTTTCTTCCGAAAACAACGGACCATATGATATTCTGCACAGTTCAGCAGCGCACTTGGATCGGCGTTCGTAGATCGACTGGTAGAGACTATTTTTCCAAGATGGTTTCTTCCGGTATTCGCGATGTTCACTCTGTGTATAAAATATCTTTTTATTAAACTGTATGGACACTGACAAAGTTCTCAATGCTTCGGTTTGAATGTAGAGACCTTTATTATGCTGTCGTGTGAGTATGGGGCTATTTTGAGCCTTGTTAGTGGTAATAACAAGCGATTTGTATTAGTCATTACTCTATGCCCTATATACTAGCATTATACTAGCATTATAGGCTAAACTGTTTTTAGATGGCATTTCTTTTCCAAGAAAACTCCACACACCTAGAGATTGCTACATGTAAACTTAAAAAAAAAAAAAAATATATATATATATATATATATATATATATATATATATATATATATATATATATATATATATATATAGCAGGCAGGTGTAATCACAATAATGTATGAATTGCAAAAAATGTCAAAAACAGTACAAGTACTTCAAATGACGATGTAATAGTCGCAGTCCTCTCTGGCTGTGTACAGTAGTTTGATAAGAGGTAAAGTGAAAAAATGTAAGTTGTTAACATTTCAAACGCACATCACCCAAAACATGAGGTTGCAATCGGTGACAAAGCAGCTAGGAGCCAATGAGCATTTGATATCACTACCGTAAAACATGTCATTAAACATATTGAGATGCCAGTTTTTAAACTGAGGTGGCAGTTGCTGAAAATAGATACTAATATTGCTGAATCAAGGCATGAATTTGGGTATGTTCCTTACTCATATGGATTGAGAAAAGTGCAAAAATAAAATGAATTACTTTTGTGAATTTATTTTGCGTTTTTGCTATATTTTATGGTTCTATTGTCAGAAATGCGATTAATTTTAAGGTATAGAAATGTAGTTTTTCAAACCTTTAAAAACAAATTTGAGGCTTTTCCACTGCATGATATGGTATGGCTGGGCTTGGTACAGCTCACTTGTGGTGCTTTTCCACTGAATACGGTACGGCTCGCTATAAATGGTACCACCTCCAGAATCGTCACAACCAGCGTCATTGTATTTGCTTGACATCAAACCAACCTGCAAGATTTAAATAGCCAGTAACAGCCACCGTTTTAAAACAACTTGCTTGACTTGTTTGAAGAAAAAGAAAGAAAACTTCCAAAAAAATTAATGGCTGAATCATGGTCAGTGGACGAAGTGCAGACGTTCCTCTCGTTGGTTGCCGAGGAGCGGATAAACTATAACGGTCAGACTATAATCCCACCCACTTTGAAGCGGTACTAACTGCAGTGGAAAAGCAAACCGAGCTAAAGCGAACCGAGCCGTGTCGTCCCGAGCAGAGTCATACCACCCAGTGGAAAATCGAAGCGAGCCGAACCATACTGAGCCGTACCAGCAGTGAAAAAAAGCGTCATATGTGTGGTAGAACCACACTTTACGTAAAAATACATACACAAGATCACACACTCTAAAAATTGCTGGGTTGTTTTAACCCAACTTTGGGTCAAATATCGACAAAGCCAGCCATTGGGTTAAATTTTCTTTATTACATTTTTAACCCAACGTTTGGGTTTGTCCATATTTGAGTTAAAACAACCCAGCAATTTTTAGAGTACATTGACCTGGTCGCCCTCTCAAGGTTATTTTTGACTACACTCTAAAAAATGCTGGGTTGTTTTAACCCAACGTTAGGTCAAATATGGACTAACCCAGCAGTTGGGTTAAATTTTTACATTGCATTTTTAACCCAACATTTCGGGTTTGTCCATATTTGACCCAACGTTGGTTTAAAACAACCCAGCATTTTTTAGAGTGTAGAGGCTGATTATACAATATTTTTTTTACATATTCCTTACTTTCTAAAAATAACTTTTTGACCCCCCAGGTCCTATACTCGCCCCGCTCTGTGCAGGCCGAGGACCCGGGTCTCCGCCATGGGAGGTAGGCGCTCTAAAGACCACACTCTTTAGTAGAGCCAGACCGATATATCGGCCGACCGATATTAGGCATTTTCCAAAATATCGGTATCGGCAGTTATAATGGCAGATAAATGAATATTTAAAAACTAAAATAAAAACGGACAAAACACGCTTCAATCATCTCTCCTTGGCCTGTTATATTGAAAATGTATGTTTTACAATTTGCAGTATGATGTTATCTATTGCTAAATTATGGCTCATCATAGACTAGCTAACCACAAAGCTAGCTAATGCCACTATCATCAGTGGAAGACCGCTAACGTTAACATTAATGAGCTTGGAAACCACAATGAACTTTTTCTGCCTAAATAAAGTAATGATTACTGTATTTATGACTAGCTTATCTCTAGTTACAGTCCCTGCATTGTAAAATGTAAGTTAGACTTGCGAGGAGTGAACATTTAGACGTAGAGAAAAAGTATCAAACGTATCTTGTGCAGAAAAGTTAGCTTTTTGTTTTAAATCCAACAATATTTTTATAAAAAAAAAATATCGGCCGATATATCGGAATATCGGATTTTAAAACCCAAAAATATTTGTATCGGTATCGGCCTTCAAAATCCTTTATCGGTCGGGCTCAACTCTTTAGCATCAGTCACTAGAGCACCTCTTGAGATCAGGGGGGTTAGGTTTACGTGCTCTTGCTAACTATCCTCCGTTATACATAATCAAGGCAAACGCCCTACAACTCCATTTCCAGCTGGTCCAACCATATTCAACCCTCTTTCCCCAGTTACTGCAGCACACTTGAATCTTAATGACACTTGCTTGTATCCATTTAAAGTTTTTCTTTTGACAGCGTTATGAATAGGCAACTCAAATTAAAGTCTTCCACACATCCCAGAGGTCATCTGATGTAATATCATTCATTACAATCATAAATACGCATACACACTCATGGATGTCCCTCACGACTTTGTATTTCTATTCTTTGCTGTGGCATAGATCAATACTGCAATTTACAAGGTTGTCAAAACATTCAAATATAAATGGCCAAGGAGCCAGAAAAGGAGGAGTACCGGGGGCCAATGGAGAGTCAGGCGTCTCTGTAATATCCCATCCACCCTCTTCAATTTTTAGCTCCTGCTACTTTTAACAAATCATTTCCCTTCGCCCAACATTAGTTTTCATTAGGCCTCACAGCCATGACAGAAAATCAAACAGCAGCCATGGCCACCGCTTCCCCTGGGAGAGATTACACTCGGACGGGTCCCTCTCAAGTATTTGTGGATGAAGGTGAGAATAATACAATAATCAAGGCATTAGGAACGCATCCTTTCCAGCTGGTCTACTGGTGGAGATCGACCCATCGATGCACAACACCTGCTTTCGATGGCGGGCAGAGCACAATGCCTCCGGCAATAAATATCCCTCATTCGTGTTTTTTAAATGCCCATTATAGTTTTAGTGGATGCTGTGCGCTTTGACTTCCTCCTGAAATATATATCTATATAGATAGACAGATGTTTACACTTCTATTGTCCTCTCTGTCTCTCTCTCCCTCTTTATCATTTTGCACATCTTATCAGCTGTATAACATTTGCCTTTTTATCTGGCTTTTCAGTAATGCATTTTCATCTGATACTTAATGGACTAATATCCAAGGATAATAATCTGGATCTAATTTCGACGCCATTATTCTGCTAGCATTTAACAGATATTAAGAGCTTATGAAAATTAAACCGATCCTATTTATCCTGATCACCAAAAGCCAGTTAATGAAAAGACGACAATAAGACCAAAGCAGCTTTATTGCCACGGAAAGGGTCGCCGCACACCCAATGTCACAGTAAAACATCACAATTTAAACTAATTTGATGCCGGTTTTGCACTGTAGAAAAGAAACTTTTAACGTTTCCACCTTTTTGAAATAGAAATACAATTGATTAAACACACATTGACCCTTTCATGGCAACTTGCCCCAACAACAGGATATGTTGTTACAATGGGAGCCAAACTGATCACATAACTAACAGATCACATATACCAAAGTTATTTTTTAACAACATAAATTATAAATTAATAAATGAATGAATTAAATAAAATCACTTGCTCTGACCTGACATCTCGAAAACAGTTCACCTTCATTACACGTTCATGGCGCTTCCCATCAATCTATGTCAGATCATTAGCATGTTATCATATTTATCCAGCAGGTATCGCCAAAATATGATATAGGAAAAAGTGGTGGACAAAATTAGTGAAAATTAATAACAATTATTTAAGAAGGTTTTGAAATAAAAGTTTGAGGCCAACATACAAAAATGGAGAATACACAAATTATTTGGTAACGCTTCCTTTTACAGTCCAGTTACCCATGTAAATACTATGTACTTATTTTTGTAACTAAAATTACTGGGTAATAACTAGTACTAACCCTGAACCTACCCCTAAACCTAACCCTGTTCCATGTACTTACCTTATATTAGCCAGTACTTTCTAGGTAAGTACACTGTAAGTATACTGTAAGTACTGTACTGTAAAAGGAAGCGTTACCAATTATTTTCCTTATGTGAAAACTAGCTCTTATGTTTTGATCATTGATCATTTAAAGGCACAGAAAAAAGGTTACACTTTATTTTAAAGTGTAGTATGTTAATATTAACTAACTACATGTACTTACTATAGAGTTAGGGTTTGCTTTAGGGTTAGTTACTTGTAATTATGCATAATTTACTGTTATTACTATAGTAATTACATTTAATAACGTGTAACAACGTCACCTTAAAATAAAGTGTTACCAAAAAAATAAAAAATGTATTCGCACCAAGCTCTGCTATTTACAATTTTTAGATAATAAATGCTGTTTACTAGAAAATCAGAAAAACGTATACCTTTTTACTATAGTAAATGAATGTTGTTTAGACTAAAAATCAATCAGGCTCTTTTTATGTTCTCAGTAATAGGCCATCAGCATCCCGAGAGGTGTTCCTGTTCTATCGGACTGCTTTAGGCAACAGTCATAAACATGAACAGTATGTGAGCAAAATACAACTCAGGATATCACTCAGACAACTGAGGCTGATATCCACCTTCACTGTATTTACAGTCTTTTAATTGCTACTGATTGTTTTACCGGAGTTGACCACCACTCAATCCCTCATCATCTCTTTAAAGAGCAATATGTTTTTCATCACAATCCATACATAGCTATATGCGTAAACACAGCCGTAGTCAGCCATGGCAGTTGCATACTGTGAAAGCAAATAACCTCATAAAGCTCTAAACTTTGAGACTTAAAAGGATAGTTCATCCTAAAATGAAAATTAGTCATAATTTGCTCACCCTGGTGTTGTTTTAAAGCTTTATCTTCTTTCTTTTTGGAGCACAAAAGGAGAATTAAGAAGAAAGTCCAGCTTGTGCTCGTCCATATAATAGAAGTGAATAAGAGACCAGCAACAAGTCATATTTTAAAAAAAAAGAATGATCCAATGCGACGTGCCGTATATTCTTGTTCAAGAGGTATCCGATAGGATTTGGTGAAAAACAAAAATGACTTTGGCCAACGGTCTTCTTGTGCATGACATGTGCGCGGGTGGTGAGGCTCTATTAGTCTCAGAAAAAAAGCAGTGTGAGAAATCATGAATAATGGTTTCACTTTATTTTAATGGTTCCTTTAACACATTCTGTTAATAGTGTAAGTGGAGTATTAGTAGACTGGTATGGTTAGAATAACTTGACATGTAGTTTGCATACAATTATTCATTAGAATGTCTGTTGGGGAGCATCACAAAAAAGAGTAAGCAGATATTAAGCAGACAGTAAGTTAATGTAGGTGCAAAGTTAGTTAACAAATCGTTCAAAAGGGACCATCAAAATAAAGTGATACCTGAATAATACATGTGATATGAAATGCAATGCCTAGTAATCCCAAGATGTGAACTCGACAACTTCTTGTTATGATGAACCAACACTATCTCACGCCCAATTCGTACGAATTCGACGAATGATTAAAAAGTGTCTAATTCGTACTAATTCGTACGAATTTGTACGAGTTGTCTAAACCCACGTGATGGTTAGGTTTAGGGGTGGGGTAAGGGGTAGGTCATTCGTACGAATTGGCCAATTCGTGAACTATGTACGATTTAGCAAAATCATACTAATTCGTACGAGTGACGTCGTATGAATTGTTACGAATTAGCCACTTTTTAATAATTCGTCGAATTCGTACGACTTGGTCGTGAGATCGAATTCCCCTCAGAGAAGAGGATACATGGGTTGTATTTCATATTTCATCACGATTTTGTTCATCTTGATTTCTCACAATTTGTGTGCTTTTTCTAAACGAGTCGGGGTGAACTGCGACCAATTCGTACGAATTCGTACAAGTGTTACGATACGTACGAATCCGTATGCTTTGTCCAAACCCATGTGATGGGTAGGTTTAGGTGCGGGGTCAGGGGTAGGTCATTCGTACGAATTTATACGAATTGGCCAATTCGTAAAATATGTCGGATTTAGCAAAAAAGTACTAATTCGTACGAGTGAGGTCGTACGAATTAGCCACCTCGTAAAATTCGTACGAATTCTTGTGAGATGGGGTTGGTGGTGCTTATGGAGTCTCACGAAAGAATGTCAGGCTTTTTCGTTAAATGATACATTACATTTCGGGTTGTTTCTTACCAAACCCAATCATACACCCTTAGAACACTTGGAATATAAGGCTTGTGTCCCATGGGATAATTCTGTGATACTTTTACGTCTTTAACAAAATGTAAAAATAATCTACGGATACACTAAGCAGATGAGTTTGCTGAGTATCTGTTTATCTGGCATGAGTCCCATGCCCTCTTATGTAAAAAGAGGTCACACAGCTGGGGTAGAGCTGAAGACCAGCCAGATCAATAGTCCAACCAAACCACACTGGTCCTCCCAGGCTTTGACATGGGGGCAAGCGGGCTAAAATAAGAAAAAACGGATAAAAACAGGACTATGCAGTTATCTATGCAGAGGACAGGGGTGTGCTGCCCCATGTATTATAAATTGGATGAGTTCTCAGATAAACACATAAATAAGTAAAGTGCACCCTCATTACTGAAACGGAGAGAAGGCTATGAAGGTGAATGAAGGAGATGGTTGGGATTCTGAACACCCTCCACTAGGGGTGTAATGGCAAAGAGAGGAGGTCAAAGATGGAGGAGAACCAACTGGCCTCTCAGCAGAGGCTCACAGGCTCAGAGGTTACATAAAGTCTGCCTCTGTGATGAACCTTATCTGGTCCATTTGCTCGAAGAAACAGATACCAAAGGACAACTTAAAGTGTAAAAATACTCAGAGAAAGCTGCTGTGAGTAATTATTTAGTTGTTAAACTATTTCTTCCTAACATGAACAGAGATCAAGTAAACCTTTTTTGAGGTTAAACTACCAGAAAAGTTTAAACCCTAGCCTGTGGCATAACATTGGCCACTTACAAACAGCAATTCCGGTAGATTACCGTAACATTACCAGAACGTTTTTTTTTTCCCGGTAAAAACACAAATGTGCTGTTCACACTAACTGTGCGTTCACACCGGGCGTGGATAGCGCGTCAAATTCGCGCCTGACGTGCCTAGTTTGACACTTGACCACTTTGTGTTAATTCGCGTGTCAAGAGCGAAACTGACGCGGGTAAAATAAAAAAGTTTGAAGCGAAATTTACGCGCGTCAAAACCGAAACCCGTTGACGGCCATCTTTATTTATGTTGATCGAGCATTCATCGACAGATTCACCGCACTTTATTTGCTCTAGAGAGCTAGAACAGCGGCGTGGGGATCATCGTCGCCGTATTTGTGTCCATCGGACCCTTCGGAGGTGAACCGTTTGGCTAGTTTCACCATTTGCTCCCTCCAGGAGCTGCAGCTGGATGACGGCCACTGTCAGCGGTCCCGCGCCCAGTTTGATGACCTGTTGTCCCGCATCGGAGCGAGGATCATCCTCGCCCTCATCCACCTAATCTGTCCTGTGATTCTTTTTTCTCTCTCACGTCCAGACACGAACTTATGCACATATGTTGATGTCTTTACATCATAATACTATTTCATATAATCTAGATATGGAATGAATAGCATTCAATAGGAAATGAACATGTCTCGTATATAGAAATAATGTTTTAAGTGATAAAATATTTGCTCTGTTGTGCATAATCCCACCATGCATTTAGTCATATAACAAATTGAAGCATCCAGACACTTCACCACGTGAGCAAGCAGCTAGGCTCCTGATTGGTTAACGCGGCGCGAATTTACGCCAAAGTTCAGATTTTTCAACACGGGCTGCAGACGCGAATTCGCATCAAACGCGTGAATGCACAAATGGCACTAACTAAATCATTCGCGCTTATTGCGCCAGACGCTTAAAATCGCGCCATTCACGTGAACTTGACGCGCAAATGAGGCATATTTCGCATCGTCTGCGCCGCGCTCCACGCCTCATTCGCGCTGCAGGAATTTTTTACGCACGTAACGCGTCTTTGCATTGACTTTGAAATCATTGAAATTGAAGTCATTCGCGCCTGACGTGCTATTCGCGTCCGGTGTGAATGTACCAAAACAATGGTGTTCCATCTTTTACTTGTAAGCCAATATTCAAACATTAGTACCAAAATACCGTTAGGCTAAAGTCTGTGAAAATTTAATAAATTTAAATCTTTTTACCTTACCTATCACTAAAAGGGAACAAATTTTAGCACCCTTTGAAAGTACTTTCATGGTGGCAAGCATCTGTACCCCTAAAAGGTGTCTTGACTTGCGAGTATTTTGAGGAATTCAATATACAAGCACGTTTTAAAAGTAACAAATTAACCAGCCCGTTCTCATCCCAAGTTGTCAAATATTGACGCTTTTGCCAATGCGTAGACATACAACACACATGGCACACTTTAGCGTCAATATGAGACGAAGATATATATGGGGCAGGAGGTGCCTCCTAGTGGCCTAACCCTAACACTACCCCAGACCTAAACCAATCCATAACCGAAGCGTGTTATATTGATGCTAAAGGGTGCCATGTGCATTGGATGTATACATTTTGGCAAAAGAGTATATGATGCCTTGGGATGAGAATGCGTTGGATTAACAAAGATATTTAAATATGTCAAAATGTAAAACATCTTTACTCATGAGTAAGGCACTCCTTGTAAGCTACATAGGCTATTAGATGTACAGTGGTGCCATTCAAAATGCTAGATATTTGAATGACACGACATGATCAGAAGCTGTCATTTCAAAAACTGATGGTTTACCTCTTGCTTTCTCCCAAGTGAAAAAAGCCACTGCTGAGCTCAGCTGCCGCCTTGCCTGTCGCTCATCCTATCATCTGTGGATTCTGATGAATTTTGCATGGTCTATGTCTTGAAAAAAGCTTTTAAAGATTTTGAAAGGGAAAGAGTGGAAGAGGGACCGACAACGAGTAAGTGCTCAAAAAGAGCCTTTTAATAACAGTGATATGTAAGATGTCACTGGAGATGGCTTCATTTCCGCAAAGGTTCTTGAGTCACCTCAATGGAGAAGTGCGCTGAAAAGCTGTTTTTGCATGTGAACTTGCATGTCGTACAGTGAGTGCAAGTGTTTTAGATACATGGAGAAAACCTTTGTCATGTAACAAACACTTGTGAAATGGAACGGGGCATCATTTTATTCTACAGCACAGTGGTGGTGTTCAGTGGTGATGTCAGACAAGCATGAGGTTTTATAAATGTTTAAATTGTGAACTTAGGCTAGCACTAGCGAACTGTAAAACTATGGACTTCTGGCAGGGAATGTAAAATTCATGTGGTAGCATCTAAATAAACTTGTTCTGTTCGATCAAAAGTATTAATTATGACACATGCCCCACTTGAGACTAGTGTGAAATGTCTCATTCAAACCACTGCCTGCTGCTTCTGATTGCTTTTAGAGAGAAAAGCTGCCCATAACTACTGGTCTAGGGTCATTTTGCATTTTGCACATATTAGCAAAATTTGGCTCGGAAGAACGACAAGGCTTTCTGTTTCCAACGTGTTTTTGCAGCATTGAGCAATGTAGCCAATCACATTTCTTGATTTCTTGAACATGATGAGGTATTTAAATGAATAAACCATGTTGAAGCTAGACTAACATACAAGCAATATACCATTATATGTGTATATATATATATATATATATATATATATATATATCGTCAGCACACTTGCCCACAAGGCTATCGTGGTATGGTATATTTGAGTAAAAAGTACAGGCTCATTAATAGCTTTGGCTTATTCCAAATACAAATTGCATACTTTGTCTCAAATGTACATTATTAGACAAATAAAACATATCTATACTTTGTACAAAATGCTATTGTATACAATTTTAAAAGCATACAAAATACAATGCATTGTAGCAATGATCATTTCCAGCACACAGTTAAAATATACCTAATATATAAATATATATATACGTATATATATATATATATATATATATATATATATATATTCTTTTTTTTATAAAGTGCAAAGAAATACACTTTTAAAACATAAACTGAATTTTCACTTTAAGTATATTTTTAGAAATTTTTTTTTTTTTGGAAAATATACTACAGAGAAATTATCTTAAAGTGTGTTAAAAGTTGTATTGTGAAATAATAGGTAAAAGCATGATGTTCATATACTTTTAATATATTTAAAGATAGTATAAGTTTTGTTAATATATTTGCAATGTACAATTTAAAAAATATTTCTTTGCACTTTATCAAAAAAAAATAAAAAAATAAATATATATATATATATATATATATATATATATGGTATATATTTTAATATATATATATATATATATATATATATATATATTATTATTATTATTTTTTTTAGTATATGTTTCGGTAATATATTTGCAATGTTCAATTTAAAAAAAAGAATTAATTTCAAATACAATTAAGTATACTTTTTCCACTAGGGCACCTTCATTGTAACAAAAACTTATGTAAATAAGAAGTCAGCTTAATTTTTAATAAAATAATTTATTGGGATCGCGATGATTTGGCATGTGCGCCAAATCCTGCATACAGTATGTAATCTGTTCAAATTAACAGTGGTTTGTGAACGTAGTTGCATGCAGAAGGATTTTGTGTAGTTTGTTGGATGGACTGTCTATGTCCAAGTTGGTCTGTTTCAGTAATAAAAAATGCAGGATGTTATTGTTTTGAGAAAGAGTGTTTTCTCAAATTTTTAAAATGTGTACCCCACCCATGAAAATGAAATGATCCCCTGGCGACGACCCTGCTATAAGGTTCCTCTGTTTAGTGAGAGATATACTGTAAATCTTTAAATTTTGACTCTTCACGTAAACATCCTGGATTCTGGCAGGACAACAGAGCATAGAACAACAAGGGCTGGATCTTCTCCCACATAAATCAGAAGTATATATGGCCTTAGACAAGAAATTCTAGTGAGGTTCACTAGTGACTACAGTAGAATCAGACAGTTTGAGGAAAACAAATGCTCCTGTGGTCACCGTACAAGCCACCGTCCCTTCAACCACACTGGACTTGAATCCAGAGGGAGTCGCTCTGCTTTTCTCTTCCTTGACCACGGTTGTAATCTTATTTTTCTGAACTCTCTGGACTCCAGTGTCTTGTTAAGTCCACAAGACTGAACAAGTCCATTCATTACATGGCGGCCGTGATGAATGGTCTGGGCCGACAGTAAGGGAAAGCCAAGGTGTAAATGTTCAACCTCCCATAAATCACGGCGACGGGGCCAGTCTAGACCTTAACCTAAACACACTCAAGAATGATGATCCGCTCTGTGCGTCAGTATCAGAGCCGTGCCAAGCCAGAGTCAAGGGATAACCCTCTCCAATGCGACTGTTTCCCCTTTCATTAAACGTTGCTGCTTTCTGAGGGAGAGAAGTTCATCTACAGGAGCTACAGAAAAGTCCTCTGAAACAATCGCACTGGGATAAACGATGGTGAAAGAATGTGACTGCAGTCAAACTCTTCCAAGCAAAGGTTCTTTAAACCTGATTCGACAAAGAAGACGCTCCTTATCAATAACTATTTTTCCATGTCTAGAGATCTTGAGCCGGTGCTTCCCTGCTGAAAAGACCAGCATGGCTGGTTCAGGCTTGGGAGGGTTACTTTAAAAATGTATTCCGATACAGTTACAAATTACTTAATAGAAAAGTATTCAGTAACGTAATCCAAACCAGAATGTGAAAGTAATGTAACTGATTACTTCAATGCCAGATATTATTAAAAAAAACAACTTTTACTTATTATGAATTTCACATCCCTGAAATATATTTATTTAAAGGGCTACAGAGACATCTAGTGGCTATGCTTTTAAAGATTATTATTTATTATGTAGGCTACAAGGAAATAATAAAAACATTTAAAAAATTCTACACAATCTACATATTAGTTTATTTTAAAATAGGAAATAAACTGTTGACTAATGTCATGATCTTTCTTAATTTAGGTACGCGCCTATCTCCGCTGTTGCGGCTGCTATTTTAGTTCCGGTTGACGCGACTTCGGATTTCCTCAGAAGCGTGCGGTGTTACAGAAAAAAAAAATGCTTCTATTGGTTTGTTGATGGCAGATTTTCCGTTTTTTTATTGGCATCACCACCGGAACAACCATACATACCTTCTCGTTTTCAGTCACCTTCTTTCCTGTTGAACTTCTGGCCGTGTGAGAGCGCCAAAGTGTGTTGCTCTTAAAATCGTTGTCGTTTCGAGTAAAAACATTCTTGAAATTGTAATGGACATTTAGTTTAATTGCTAAACGACAAGTGAATGAAATTTCAATGAATTTGAACGACGACCTCGGGAGTTTTACCACCAGTTTTACGTAAAATCTGCTTCAAAGGACAGATAATAATGTGAAGCAGCCATACTGTTTCATGTTGTAGATGTCTGCATATTTTAGAATGTGTGCGAAATAATATATCTTGTGTCAAATAGTAAAGCTATAAAAGTTGTTTTGTTCGATGGAGCTGTTGTATATTTGCAAATAGTTTTAAATCTTTGTAACCTGTTTTTATAAGTGCTGTCCGAATAAAGAGTATTATTTGGTGTAGTGTTTGTGTTTTTATTTTTATATATTATTTTATGTTATCTGACTTTTCAGAAGTAGAATATGTAGAGGATATGGCCAAAAGCATATCCTAAAAGATTCAGATAAATATCTCAATAATTAAAAAAGTTATGGCAAAAAATAAAAAACGTTATAATTTGTATGATTCGGTCACACCTTTTGTTTTAATTTTAATGGAAAACAAGGGACCAAATAAAGTGACGACTTCCTAGTTTCAAATGGCCTTTATTTTGTTATTCTTGAACCCATAAACATGGTCTTGGTATCATTTTAAAGGATTTTTCCAGCTCTTTCTACCTGATCAACTAGTTTTAACATTTAACCATGTTGAAAATTTTACTCACATACCTACTTAATTTGCCTGACTGAACTTGGGCCGTTGGCAGTGGGAGTTCCCTCACGTTACCAGCGAACATCACCTTAAACTGAAAAGAGATTATGAAAGGACATTTTAGGTACTAAAAAGGCTACTCTCTTAATTTCTACAGATTCCAGCATCGCTAGAAAACGTACAACAGCGACCATACGAACCACTGAATTTTAAAGCAGTTCGTAAAGCAAACGCTACGTAGCCTACTAGCTAACAACAAGGCACAGTTTGCACTGAAAAAAACATGTTGTTGGAATTTTCCTCTTTAAAAACAAAATAGCAGCGAAATATCAAGAAATTAAAGCATTTTTACCTGTGGGCAGCATCGTTTCTAGCAGCAGTGATTCAGTCTGTGTCTGAGATTGTTGTCAAGAGCTGTTATTTTACGCAGTCATCACCACCAGTGGGTGGCACACGTTAGCCTCGCGAGACCATCCTGATCTCGCGAGCTCCATCTGGCGGAGTCAGGTTAGGCACACGTGACTCATGTCGCGACTCGCGAGCCATAGTGTTATTATGCCAAAATACAGATTTATTTCGTTTTAAACAAAACCATTGTAATCCTGAAAGTACCCCCCCAAAAGTAACTATAATCTGATTACTGTTTCTTGATGTAACTGTAACAATTCACAGTCACTGTATTTTTGTATCCTGTTTAAATAACGCTGTTACATGTATTCTGTTACTCCCCAACCCTGCTGGTGGTCACCCAAACTCTTTTCAACAAGGTTCTTCATCAGCATATTGATTTCTGGCCGATTTGGTTCAGATTTGGTTCAGTCAGCTTTGGTACATTTAGTCCTGGTTCACTAGAATTCACACTCTCATTTTTAACACTAAACATAATGATAGATTAAAAAAAGAAGAGTTTTATGACATATTTTGCTACGGAACATCCACAACAATGTTGTATGCAGGGCTAAATTTGCTTCTGGTTTTTACATGATGGTATATGATGGAGCTGACAACTCATGGAGAGCTTATACAATGTGCAAAGGAGTCAACACAGCAGCAGGAATCCCTCCGTCACACACAATGAAGATCTGCTGTGAGGAGACGCAGTTTCGATACCTGTACTGAACTGTGATGGGCTACATTGCGAATTCTTGAGCGTTCTGTCCTTTTTAGGGTTGCATCTTGTGACATTATGTCCTGTTTTTGGCCTGTTTCTATGTATTTGGTCCATGTTGTGTTTATATTTGTTTCAAACCTTACCTGAGTTTGTTTGGAATTGGACCGAGACCCATCTTTTCAGCGTTGGAGCTGGAATAGTGATGGTGTGGTGCACTAGCACTCCCGTTTCCCATGATGGGGACCAACAAATTACCATCCCATGCTGGTCCCAGCATCCAAAACATACCTTATACGGGTGACCAGCAATGCTGGATTTTTCAGCATGGGAAAATTGATGAGTTGGGTTTCTAAGTCTAAGTGGCAATTGTTGTGAGCAGTATTTTACCAAACTAAATTTTGATCAACACAGCAAATTTACCATCTGTGAGTTAAACTTTTCAAAATGCAGGTTGTGTTTTATTTAAGATGTCATTTTATTTATGGTTTTCTGATGGTTCTGATGGTTTCTGATGGTTTTCATAAGCATCAGAATTCATGTTTGGTGTGTCCATGGGAAACAATTTGGATGTTTCTGTCAGTTCATATATGTTCGTTCCATAAATTTGTTGTTTCAGGTATGCACAATTGCCTACTTTTACATAAGTACTTTTAAACTGTTTATGATTGGTCATGACTCACCAGTTAAAAAACACTGTTTTGAAAACCTGGATCACAATTTGAGAGGATGTGGGACAAATGGTGATCAAAGAGTATGAAAAAGAACAGTGTTTCCTACATTTTTTGGGTCTCTAAATTGCTGTCTTTTCTACAGTCCCATCTTCTCACTTTTCCTTCTCTCCTTATCTTTTCCACAAAAAAACTGACTTCTACTCTGTCTTCCACTTGCAAGTTTTAAAATCCCATCAAGTTAACTTTATCAAACAGAAATGTGCTTTTAAAACGGCTGACAGATAAGCATCTAGTACCTCCATTTCCCGTCTTGCTCGGCTGGATAACTGCTCCAGTCAGGTCATGGAGCCGTTTCTAATGTCACATCTGTACTTTCCAGAGGCTGCAAATGGGTTCCAACATGGACCACGTCTCAACTCGAAATATACAGGAGATTTTTTACTCTCAAATGAATAATGTAAAAGAGCATCTAATGTGCAAACCTAATGTTACCTGACTTTTTTTTTTTTGCAGATATTTTTTTTTTTTTTGTAAAAACACAAGTTTCGTAAGCTCTCTCGCACTCCTTGTTCCCATTTCCTGTTCTATTTTTACCATGCTGGTGGACTGTATTGACAGACTGTGCGGTGGCCTCTCAGAAGAGGAGAAAAGATTGTGTTGTCATTTCTCAGATACATTTTTAATGCTACAAGTTTCAGTCCTAGTCCACAGCATGAAAGAGATTCTTGCTGGTTGCACACAAACTGCTAGTGCAGTTGAAAAACCATCAGTCCTGTAAAGAATTGTACCTCTAAAGTACCACTTAATGGTCTATATTTATAGTCTACACTTCTCGGCAGCCACTTGAAGTGTTTTTACAGTAGCCTATAATGGTGTGTTTGGAAAAAAATACTTAAAAACTTGGTCTCAAATATATAATTAATTGATCACATTAGTAAAAAAAAAATAAACATCTGCCACGACCTCAGCATGAGCCAGAAAAAAAGGAGAAAAATAAACTATAGTGAATTAATGGGAATGGACTATGAAACTTAAATCAATTCTGTTTCAGCTTGCCATATTTAACTATGAGAGAAATAATGTGCGATTGTTGGTGGAACTGATGAGGTCAACTTCACATTACTCAGACGTGCAATATCCCCACTAAGACATAATTATTGTCTTCATAGAAGAAATATAAAGCTATAAAGTGTAAAATTACAATTGTTCAGCCACAATCAAACACTCTGCCAACAGTCATCATAAGATTATATAAAAATACGCTGGTACATTCAGTATATTATCAGATTAAATTTGCCTTTGCTTGCTTTAAAGGGGTCTACAGCTTTATAAAAGCTGAACAAATTAATCATGATTTTATTTCATCCCTTGATCAACCCTTAAACGCTTAAGCGCATACCTTAGGTCTTTATTGACTCAGAACTTATTATGTACAGCAGCCGTGGAGGAAGCCGCAGGAACAGCACAGTCTCATCCCAAGACGTCATATAACTGACGTTTTGGGACGTCTTTTGACCATACGTCAATATTCGCCTTTTTAGGGCCCCCTTAAACGTCGGTAGATGAGGTTATTTGATCCTAACTCTACCCCAGACCAGCGCAGTCTCATCCCAAGACGTCATACAACTGACGTTTTGGGACGTCTTTTGAGCATACGTCAATATTCGCCTTTTAAGGGCCCCCTTAAACGTCGGTAGATGAGGTTATGTGATCCTAACTCTACCCCAGACCAGCGCAGTCTCATCCCAAGACGTCATACAAGTGACGTTTTGGGACGTCTTTTGACCATACGTCAATATTCGCCTTTTTAGGGCCCCCTTAAACGTCGGTAGATGAGGTTATGGGATCCTAACTCTACCCCAGACCAGCGCAGTCTCATCCCAAGACGTCATACAACTGACGTTTTGGGACGTCTTTTGACCATACGTCAATATTCGCCTTTTTAGGGCCCCCTTAAACGTCGGTAGATGAGGTTATTTGATCCTAACTCTACCCCAGACCAGCGCAGTCTCATCCCAAGACGTCATACAACTGACGTTTTGGGACGTCTTTTGAGCATACGTCAATATTCGCCTTTTAAGGGCCCCCTTAAACGTCGGTAGATGAGGTTATGGGATCCTAACTCTACCCCAGACCAGCGTAGTCTCATCCCAAGACGTCATACAACTGACGTTTTGGGACGTCTTTTGACCATACGTCAATATTCGCCTTTTTAGGGCCCCCTTAAACGTCGGTAGATGAGGTTATTTGATCCTAACTCTACCCCAGACCAGCGCAGTCTCATCCCAAGACGTCATACAAGTGACGTTTTGGGACGTCTTTTGACCATACGTCAATATTCGCCTTTTTAGGGCCCCCTTAAACGTCGGTAGATGAGGTTATTTGATCCTAACTCTACCCCAGACCAGCGCAGTCTCATCCCAAGACGTCATACAACTGACGTTTTGGGACGTCTTTTGAGCATACGTCAATATTCGCCTTTTAAGGGCCCCCTTAAACGTCGGTAGATGAGGTTATGGGATCCTAACTCTACCCCAGACCAGCGTAGTCTCATCCCAAGACGTCATACAACTGACGTTTTGGGACGTCTTTTGACCATACGTCAATATTCGCCTTTTTAGGGTCCCCTTAAATGTCGGTAGATCCATCTAGGGGGAAAGGGGCAACAAGAGTCCAAGATTTGCAAGAATTTAGAACAAATTTTGGGACTTATGATTCAGGAGCTGACCAAGCCAAAATAACAAACAAAAACAACCTAAACCTCTTTCCTAAACCCTAACCCAAAAGAAAAGAAAATGAGAATCTGGAAACCTAACTCAAACCAAAAACAGAGTTCAAACAGTTTACAATAAATAAAAAAGAATGGCGTTAAACTCCCAACTTTCCCAAAACTCAATATTTACAATATATTTACAATCGGGCAAACAAACTGAAAAGGGCAGTCCAAATCAGTGTCAGTAAACAGGCAAAGGGTCAAATATACCAATGGGATGTGTAGACACAAACAGTTCACAAATCAAACAAACAGTCTCAAATCTCTTAACCCTCTCAAATCACAAGCTCTCTGTCTGCTCAAAGACAAAACCCATTCTGTCTGTAGAGGAAATGATGACGTGTCCTTTAAAACACTCTGCACCAATCAGGATACAGCATCAATCACAGTGATGACAATTTCAATCTTTTATGCCATTCATCATTTTCAGAAATCCTGTCTGAGGTAAACTCAAGGCAACCATTAAGTCCGTGGAATATGAAGTATTCAACATTTATCCCAACAAAGTTGTACTTTACTTTTGAAACGACCATGAAACGACCATGTGAAATACTTGACTGTAAGGATACATGCATTATTTACAATTTTACCATTAAAACCTTTTAGACGGCAAGTGTTAAGTCGTCTTTACCATCCACAAAGCTCTCTGTCCTTCAGGACTCATTCACTCAGTCAATCACGAGTTCTCTGCCACAGGCGCCTCTGTTTACCTGGTTTTGTCGTGTTTTCGATATATAGACCTTTACTACCTTCCCAGCCATTTTAAAATGCTATCATATCTGTCAACAAAATATTATGAGGGGGTCGCAACCTCAATCTCCACAGGGGCCCGAAGGCCCTTTGGTTGCACTGTTACCCAGTTGAAACAGGAAATTGTTACCCACCTCCCCTGTAATTCAATAAGGTACAACACCTTTCATCAGCGTAGTGTGTGTGTATGTGTGTGAGAAAGAGAGACAGAGAGAATGGTAATACGATATTTAGAAAGATATGCAATATATCTCAAATTCACAAAGTATTTGGTTTCATCTGCCATGAATTTGTAAAGCAGTCGATTCATGCTGTCTTCATGATGTGTTGGGGATCAAGTTGTCTTCTGTTTGCGCAAACATCTCTATCCTCTAATCCTGTGCTGTCTGGATACACTTTTCCTCGTAGGCATTTACAAGTAACAGGAACACATAACCTTGTTTTGAGCCTTTTAGTTTCCATCAAGTGTTTTTTGTTGCACACTGGTCATGAAGGTCTGTCTCCAAAGCATTAAGAGTTTTCTCTGCCCATAAGATGGTAATGCAGTACATTTATTTTATTTTATTTCAACCACAGACCCAACCATTAAATGGATAGTTCACCCTATAATGAAAAATAAGTCATTATTTACTCACCTTGGTGTTGTTCTAATGCCTTATACCCTTCTTTCTTTTATGGAGCACAAAAGTCGATTTCCTTTTAAATATCTCGCTTGCCCAGTCAGCATCAAACATTAAAAAGACTCAAAAGTATCACAGAATGATCCCATGCGACCGGTATTGTATATTGCAATTGATCTGGGGGTATACAGTGGTGTTTGGTGAAAAAAAAAAAAACAGATGTATTGTATTATTTAATGAACATACTAACCTTGGCAGTTTGTCTTCAGTGAATGGCTCCACGATGTGTGCCACAGTTCTCGCCCAGAAAAAGCCCACAACACTGTAAACCCTAACGGTCAAAATAATGAATTGGTTTGAGTAGGACAATCTTAAATTCAACGATTTAGTTCAGTCAAATTAATTTTTATGAGTATTTAGCACTTTCTTTTTCTTTCAAGTTCACAGAACGGATATATTTTAAGTAAACTGAACTGTTTCATTGTTTTGAGTTACTAGGAAACTAATCAAATATATATATATATATTTTTAATCTTAAATTGTTTGAGTTAATAAACTTAAATGATTTAAGGCAATGGGTTTCCTCAAACGGTTTGAGTTGAACTAACTCATCAGGTTTTACAGTGAAGTTGTGAGCAATCACACTGTAAAAAAAATTATATTTTCAAGATTTGTTATCACAACATATTTTCTTTCGTCAAATCAACTTAAATATTTATTTAGTTGAGATAACTTATTATTTTGAGTTTCTGATTATTACATTAATCTCCATTGTATTAACTCACTTTTTCCAGTTCAATCAACTTAAAATTAAGGCAACCAAGTTACTTACTTTAAGTTAAACCAACAATGTTTTTGTTTTTACAGAAAACGATGCACTTAACTGCATATTGAAAAAAAACCACAATGCACTTGTCTCTAAACGATGTCTGAAACTTTGCATTACCTACACTTCTCTTGTTCAATTCCACTTTATGATGAATCACTTGTATTTGTAAGTTGCTTTGGATAAAAGTGTCTGCAAAATGAATAAATGTAAATGTAATTATTGAGAGCTTACCCTTAAAAGCTTTTTTTCCCCTTCAGGACAATGAAACGCATTTTACCCATAATTCACATTACTGCGATAGTTTTTCATTTTTAATTAAACCATTAAAATAAAGATTTTTTAATGGATAATAAACCCAACACTAATAAAACCAATGCTACCATTTATAAATATCTGTCTTGTATTTATATACACACATAAGGTGCCGTAATGAGACTCTGTATTTCACATGGGTTGTAAAACAATAAAGAACAGACTATTCGATTAAAAAAAAAATCAAAAATGTCTAGACATTTCCATCAACTGGCTCTGAGTAAGGATTGTAAAATGGTTGCTATTTTTGTGTGGGTTTCTTAATGTGATTTGATCATATTAATTCACTTAAAATAGCCTCCCACTCATCCTCAGATGTCATTTATAGAGCTCTGCACACCTGTGTTTGCTTTAACACAAAAACCTAGTGATCTTTCATTAGCCAGTCTTTTTTTGGCATCACTGGTGTACTCCTAACATAACTAATGACTGATGATTCCAAACAACATTGATTATGATTATGTTGCCTTCTAAGACAACTTTTAGTCAAACTCTATGCAGCATGTCACGTCTTTCGCTAATAAGATAATCCAAGAATGCACTGTGGGCTCAGCGAAAATACAGTATGCATCTGTTGAATAAACAACGCTGCAAATGTTCTATTAACAGAAAAGTGTGTGTATTTTTTGCATAATGGTTTACCTCAGCAACATGCTAACATATTCTATCTCATGAACTCATGCGTTGTTCTCTTGAGGGTGTCTGCTGCAAGTGACACTGTTTACTATAACTTCATTTGCATGAGCTATTTTAGAATGTCAAAATAATTTCAGACAATGCATACAAATGAAACACTGATTTATATGTGAAGGTCAGAGATCAGAGACACCACAAGCTGTTTTTTATAGAGGTTATTTAAATCAAATAAGGGTATTTTTACTAATTAAATTCATAGCAATGATATATAATATTTGTGAATAAAAAGATTGAACAGATGAAAGAACTAGCTGTGGATCATGTGTAGACATGTTGACTATAACCAGAGCAATTTCATTCTAACATTTTAACTTTGTTCGTTGAATTTTCGTGGCCATCCTACCCGATCTCATGACCAAGTCGTACGACTTCGACGAATGATTAAAAAGTGGCTAATTCGTAACAATTCATACGACCTCACTCGTACGAATTAGTACGATTTTGCTAAATCGTACATATTTTACGAATTGGCAAATTCGTATGAATTCGTACGAATTACCTACCCCTTACCCCGCCCCTAAACCTACCCATCACGTGGGTTTAGACAAATCATACGAATTCGTATGCGTGAGGTCGTACGAATTATTGCGAATTAGACACTTTTTAATCTTTTGTCAAATTCGTACGAATTGGTCGTGAGATAGGGTAGGGCCATCCAGTCATTTCAGTGGGAATCCATGTGCTCTGGTATTTTGCATGAGTGAAAGATTTCATCCCAGGTTCAACAAGTTTTATGAGCAAATTTGGCAGAAAAAAAGCTTTTTGGTTTGACTTCTGTGCTACCTGTGCTTCGTACACCACACTATTGACAATGGACCTTTTTTGCTCACAAAATTTCACCATTTTGTTGATTATAACCAGGGCGATTATGTTTTGATGCACATTCAAGTTGCACACGCAAATTCATGTCTGCTTGGTTTAATAGGTACTGTGAGCTGTACTTTACAAATCGCTACAATTTTTTTTAAAATTTTTTGCTTACAAAAAAAAATACTGAAAAGTTGCGATTTCAATGTAGCGATTTCATTGTGATATATATATATATATATATATATATATATATATATATATACACAGTATGAACTAACCCTTTAAAGGGTAACTAAACCCCTGGTCAGATCCTGCCTCCACCCACTGGCAATATTTGAAAAATGCAACCCGATCTCACGACCAAGTCGTACGAATTTGACGAATGATTAAAAAGTGGCTAATTCGTAACAATTCATACGACCTCACTCGTACGAATTAGTACGATTTTGCTAAAACGTACATATTTTACGAATTGGCCAATTCGTATGAATTCGTACGAATGACCTAACCCTTACCCCGCCCCTAAACTTAACCGTCACGTGGGTTAAGACAAATCGTACAAATTCGTACGAGTGAGGTCGTACGAATTAGTACGAATTAAACATTTTTTACTCATTCGTCGTATTCGTACGAATTGGGCGTGAGATAGTGTTGGAAAAATGTTAAATAAGTGGGCAGACCCCAGCGGAGATAGAGGGGACAAAATAGATGCTAAATCACTCTATCCTGATCGTTTTCAATTCTCAATTTCAATTCCAACTCCTGACTCGCTACAGTGGTTTTGACGAAACAAGCTAGTTTTTATATTGCCAAAGGGCGTAGCTCGTACCAAGAGCGTGGTGAGCTGAAACCTGCGTACGTCGCAAAGTGTGGAACATCCAATCGGAAAAATCATCTGCAGTAGCCACCGTTCAACCTAAAGAGGGCAGCACTAAGACGTTTTTACACCATATATTGTAGAAATAAAACACTTTACATACAAATGTCAAAAAAGTGACTCGAATCAATGACTGGTATTGATAAAGATCCATTCTTACAGATCGTTAACTAAAAAAAGTTGGTTTAGGGTTCAATTACTCTTTAAGAAGGGATTTGCCTATGTCGTCAGAAAGGCAGCACACTAGGTTTTATAACAGAGCCATTCAGGAGAGCATCACTGCCCAGAGAACCTGCATGACAAAGCATCACCATTCAGCTAATACAGTGTGTCCTTGTGCTATGCAGCCTCTAACCAATGACCTTGTGTTTGTGAGCATATGTGTGCGTGTCTGTGTGTGCAAGTGTCTATGTAAATGCAGGCGCATCAGAGAGAGTGAGTGAGAGAGAGAGAGAAAGCGAGGGAGGAGTGGAGAGAAGGACAAAAAGAGACAGCAGTATCGATTCCCCTCCTGATTTTTAAATAACCTCTGTTTACTGGCCAGTTGGCACTCTCAGTGACAGTACAATTTATGACAGCCTAGCGAAAGAAAGTAGAGGGCACCTGTGGAAAGACTCATCATATCATTCATATTTGTCTTTGACAGAAAGCAGCCGTCACATGCACAGGACCTCACAGAGGACAGGCGCATACAACACAAGGTCAAATACACCAGATGCATTGCTGTGTACTACATTAAAATTAAAAATTAAATTATATATAGTAGGGCTGGGTAATAAATATCGATTTCTCGATATTAATCGATTCTCGTTTTTATGAACCGATATCGATTCTTAAGTCTCAAGAATCGATTAGTCATCCTGTTTCATTTGAACGAACGGATCATTGCATCGCGGCTGTGCGCATAAAAAAAATCGCAATAATCTTTGTCCTTTGTTACTATTGATACGAAACAAAGTCTCAAATTTCAAGTTACGTCCATTTTCTTTAGAAATTCAAAAACATGACGTTTTGGCGCTGTGGCGTGAGATCGCTCTGGCGCAGCTCAATAGAAGCAGCGGCGCTGATCTCTCTTCCGGGTTAATAATACCAGTCACAGCGCCAAATAAACATGAATGAGCATCTGAAAGTGTGTTAAAAGATAGAGTACAACTTATCGAAATCCGTATCATGTCACATTGATTCGCTCAATCAGCGTCTCAAACGAGGAAAGACGTCAGTTTAACAGCTTGTAATCAATGTCATCATGTATCGTCATATTTTCCTCAGAAAACCCACATAAACTCGTTAGTCAGCTAGAAAAAATAACTCTAGAGAGGAGCATTTTGCTAAATATATACACCATATTACATATGCATTATAATCTGAATGTTTTTCAATATGTAATGCGTATTTGAATAAATCTGGCAAGTTTTTATGACAGCCACCATTTAAATGTTCATATTTCATATAATCTTCTTATTATAAAAATAAATAAAAGTGTAATTTAAGTGTTTGTATAGCTACAAAACAGTTCGTTATTACCTTCATATTAGGCAAGTAGGCTACAACTAGACTCCCATATACAGCATTAGTTAAGAGATTTGATTTCCTTGAGAAAATTTGGCATTGTCAACTGATATCCAAAATAATCAATATTGAATTGAAGCGGAATCGAATCGAATTGCATGCTTGTGAATCGAAATCGAATCGAATTGTGAAATTTGTGTTAATACCCAGCCCTAATGTATAGGCATTTGAGGCATTGAGGATTGCATGCTGCTAATGAAAAGAACCACTGTTTTGTGACAACGCTGAGAGTAAGAAATGTGCCCACGAACTGAGATACTTTTTTTGTTTTGTTTTTTTGGTCAAAGTGCCTGAGCGACTTTTCATTTAAGTGCACTCAGTTTGAAAGGAGTGAAATGATATGTAGTGGGAATCACATTTTATTTTGCGACTATGCCGCCTCAATGCGCCTCGGGGCATTTTAAAGCATCATAAGACTTTCTCCCATCCAAAGACTACGTTTACATGCAGCCAATTTTCGGGTTATGGTCGGGTTAAGGTCACTTTTCGGGTTTCTGAAACATTAGGGATAACCCGTTTACATGCGTGAGCAGAGAGAGTTTCTCCTGTATACATGGAATTGCAATATCCCGATGTAAGCGTCTAGACGTACGAACAACCTTAAGACGCAAAATGCGTCATTTCCGATTATTCTTCCCGTATCCAAAAACAACAACAACAGCAGTAAGCGGATAATGAATAGTTCGGTGCAGACAGCGATCGCCTTTGTTTGCGCTTAGATGCTGGTAATGATACTGACCTCGCTCCAAAAGTATGCTGTGCTGCGTCTCGCCTGGTCTCGCCATGTTTACTTCCGGAATACTGCACGCGGATTTTTGTATGCGCCGAGAAGTTTCTCTACTCAAAAGACCAAGATTCCTTGCGAATAGAACATGCGCAGAACACAAATCACTATGGGGATATGCCGATACGCATTTACATGACCAAAAATTCGGGTTAGAAAAGGGGTACCCCAGGTATAATATCCCTGTTTTTAAAATCCGGGATATGAGCATTTTTCGGGTTTTTGCCGGTGTTTACATGGACGTTCGCGAGCGGGTTATTGCTAATATCCCGGTTTTGAACGGGTTATTGGCTGCATGTAAACGCAGTGATTGTAGAGAGTGGGACAATGGAAAGGAAGAAGCTTCTATGGCCACAGGGACTAAAGCGATGTGGACAGTCGGATAATTAACTCCTTATCCAGTGGCCTTTCGGCACATGAGAGAACTCTTCACTCTCTTTATGAGTCGTTCTCTTTCTCTCTCTCACACTCGCTGATTGATCAGTTGCTCTGTGAATGTGGCAAGCTCAATGGAAAATAAATCCGTTCGGCGCTGAAAATGTGAACTTAACCGCCCACCCACACCTCTGCATCCCTCCTTCAAGCCCACTGTTGTGGTTTTATTTCTCTTTTCATCAACATCCAGGTGTGTGCTTGACACTGATGTTGCTATCATATGTGATTTGCATCTTCTGAATGCAAGCAGAATACTTCCACCTGTCCCCACCGACCCATCAAAACTCTCTCTCTCACACACACACATACGCTCACTTCCTGTCCACAAGCTGCCCTGTGGCCCCCGACCCGTGGCGCACACGTACACGCAAACAAATCTGTCCCCTGTCAATACGAATCTGATTTCCCAGAGAGCAAAGGGCCTCCAGCAGGAATTAGCCACCCTCCAGTGAGCTCAATAGAGTCTTAATTAAAGGGCCAGTTGTCTAAAATGACCATGCTGTGCCTACAAATTAAAATGCCACTCTCTGTACTGCCTCTCTGTTTCTGATGGCTGTCAGCAGAGCGGGCAAGGGAGAGATACCAGGTTCACAGTCCTCTACAGTCACAACACTGTTCAACATTACACTCTAAAAAATGCTGGGTTGTTTTAACCCAACGTTGGGTCAAATATGGACTAACCCAGCAGTTGGGTTAAATTTTTACATTACATTTTTAACCCAACATTTCGGGTTTGTCCATATTTGACCCAACGTTGGGTTAAAACAACCCAGCATTTTTTAGAGTGTATGATTTGAAAAAGTCGTTTTATCTAGACATGTTGATGTGAAACCAAGGATAAAATAGAGAGATTTGGGAAATATGGCTTGAATGCATCAGAATCATTTTGTGATTTTAGTACTTTTAAGGCTATTATGAACCAATTTGGAAGATATGAATATCTATCAGCCCTAAAGCGAATTAAAACTTATGCCAGAAATACAAAATATGGCATTCGCCTCGATAGAAAAGACATGTTGTTGGAACTGAAACACTTAGATAAGCAGTATATACAATGATGCAGAGCAGGATCCAAGTGCCGTAGTGTTAGGTATGTAAATAGACTTAAACTTTGACAAAGACTCAGACTATGTAACAGGACTCAGGAACAGAACAAACAGCATTACAAAGTCAAGAACCCACAAACACTGATACAAGACACAGGGTTTATACAGAGATTAACAAGATAACAAGGGGGCGTGGCTAATCAGAAACACCTGGGGAGCCTAATAAACAACTACAAGGGACTCCCGAAAGCATCATTAGCCAACTGTGGTCGCAAGTTCCGTCGTTATCAGCATAGTTCAACGAGTCGGTGTTTCCCGAAACCATCGTTCCAAGTTAACGAACATTCGCAAACAGCATCGCAAAGTTGTGTGGTTTGAACGACAGCTCTCGACCTGTGGTTAGAGGCTTAATTTCTATATTGCATGGCATTTGGACGTTATAACCCAGACAGTAAACTGTTGTATCAACGTGGAAACGGCGTCTCTCGTGACATCGAAACAACGTTGATCTGGCATTGTTTTGCTCATCGAATTAACGTTGAACCAACGTCAGACGCGGCATTCTTCAAAGCTAAATGAAAATCGAAAATTGGTTTGCTTTCCTAACATTGAAACAACGTTGATTTCAAGTTGATTTTTCCGTTAGTTGAAGAATGACGCGTCTGACGTTGGTTCAACGTTAATTCGATGAGCAAAACAATGTCAGATCAACGTTGTTTCGATGTCATGTTTCCACGTTGATTCAATGTCAGTTTGCTATCTGGGAAATCCTTATCTTGAGCAAAATAAGCAAGCTGATATTCAATACAACTGTGGCGCTTTTCCACTACACAGAACCAGCTCGCCTCGGCTCGGCTTGGCTCGACTCGACTCGCCTTTGTTTGGTTTTCCACTGTGTAAAAGTTGTACCTGTACCTGCTTTCGGGTACTTTTTTTCGTACCACCTCAGGCGAGGTTCTAAGCGAGCTGAGGCGATACTAAAATGTGACGTAAAACAATGCCGACTGCCGATTGGTCAGAGAGAATCGTCACTATTCACTGCGTCATCTTGCACGCGCCAACCGGATTCGTCTCGTTTTTTCAGCAGTGTTTCGTTTTGCTGCCCTCAGCCTCTCATGAAACAACGTTTGTCTTCTTGCTGTGAGAAACAGCCACATCCCGAGGATCAAAAACAGCATACACTCGATTTCCTCCATTGTCCTGTGTGTGTGGGTAGCGCGGATATGTGTCGCGTATTAGATTACGTCACGGCAGTTTACTGCGGCGTCGCTATGACGACCGGGTACTATCTGTGGCGGTACTATCTGCAATGGAAAACGGAGCCAAAAGCGAGCCGAGGCGAGGCGAGCTGAGGCGAGCCGATGCGAGGCGAGCCGAGTCGAGCCGGTACTGTGTAGTGGAAAAGCGCCACTGGTGTCTTTTATTTAGAAAACATAAAATGTAATTACATAAAAATGTCATTTACGCCTTTTAGTTTGTCAAAAGATTTGAAGTAACGTGTTTGAAGAGTGTGCACGTGCGAATGTGCTCTATGTAAGAACGAGCCAAATATTGAGTTTGGTGCTAAAGCAAAATAACTGAGAACAATTAGAAATAGTCCTCAGATGACATGTCTGTAATTTATATATAAAAAATCTAGCGTTAATTGGATCTCAAACAGTTTCATTAAAAGTAGTTATTACTCCACCACGTGCGAAACCAACATGGTTGAACGATACTTTGCGACAATGGGTTTCGGGAAAACGTCGTGACTAGATAGTTGATTTCTACAACGATGCATCGTACTATGGTAGTGATGTAGAAAGTTACATCGTTGTATGGGAAACACACCCCAGGACAGGAAATGACGTATGAACATAAGACAGGAATCATAACAGTACAACGGAGTAATTGAAGTATTTTTGAGGAAAGAATTTACGATGGATTTTGTGTAAAAAAAAAAAAAAAATCAGTAGTTTTGTTGAATATGATCTTTTTAGTTTTTCTTGTAAATGTAAGATCTACCTGGCCCTTTCCGAATTCATTAATCCAATAACTGCCAGTGCAAAATAAACAAAACAGCTATTTTACAACAATTATAGAGAGTTTGTTCGCTGCTACACTATTAAAGGTTTTTTAACTCAGGTAGGACACCATATATATATATATATATATATATATATACACAGTATATCGACCTGAGAGATTGGCCACTCACTGAACTGTGCTTGGTTGCATTCCAGGATCTAAGAAACCATACAGACAGTTCAGGGGACACATGCAGACTCATAATACCAGAGTGGGCTCTTTTAGGTCTTTTGTTAGGAGTTATGAAGTATATTTGCTGCTGTGAAAGACACCGCTGACAGGAAAAGTGTTCGCAATCTTTTTTATTGATTAGTTTGGACTATGTTATGAAGTTGTTTTTCAAAGAAACTGTGCAGCTTCCAAATTTAGACGTACACAATATTATTATATAGAACATCAATTGTAATTCACAAATAAAGGCAACACTTAGTTGAATGAAGTACTGATCTCCATGGAAACTAATGTAGGAGAGAGTTGCTGAAAGCTCTCTCTGGTGCAGTTTGGACTCGTAGCAACAGGCAGGCCTTAAACGACTCATTTACAGTAGGGCACATTCGCAGTAATGTCGTTTTAAAGAGGAACCGCTGCGCAGCGCTAGAAGCTAATGATGCGTCATCTGTACACATTTACTCAGAACCCTCCTCATCAAAATACCCAGGAGCTTATTTCCCCCCTAGTTCATACTTGCTGAAAATTAAATTGAGCTTTATTTGCCTGCACCAAATTTTCTTTTCTTTCAGACAAGAATATATTAATTCATTCGAAAATTCAAATTCTGCCATTATTTACTTGTCCTCGTTTTGTGACAAATCTGAATGACTTGCTTTCTTTCAATATGACTTTAACGGAACACAGAAGTAGAAAATGTATGCGACTAAACATGCTCACCGCTCTTTAAAAAAAAAAAAAAAAAAACAAGATCGGAACATCATTTTCATTTTTCCTTTAACTCATATCGTCTATGATAAAATTAAGTTGTATTTGGGCTGAATCATCTATTGTGTAGGAAGATAGATGTGAAGACAGACGTGACTCACTGCGATAACCTAATCTTTTCAACTGCTACACTGGAAAATGATTTGGTGAATCATCTAAGTGATCAGAGAATGTCGAGCATTCTGGAACATATGGACTCTTTTTGGACTTGTTTTGCTTCTCCAACGAATGGCTTCACCATGGCTGTTTACAATTTGTGGTAAACCGTTTTTTTTTTTTGTGGTAAAGTTCAGGTGCTTCTGAGAATAAATGTGTAAGACAATCAAGTGGTACAGACTTAAAAAAAATAACATAGTGTACCTTTTAAGAATCCCCATATTTCTACAAAAACCACTTGTTTTAACCATCGGGGCCAAATATTATTGTAAAATGGATTATTACAGCTCTACAATCTGATTGAATGAGTCAAGTCTGAAGTCATTTTAGCACGCACACATGAACATTCCATAGATGTAATGATTTTTATAAACTTTTCATAAACTTTTCACAAACTTTTATAAACTAAAATGATTTATACAAACTGCATATTCTCTTACAATAACCCTACCCATCACACAAAACTTACAGCATTTTTACATGTTTAAATAAACCTTAATTTATTTTTATGGAAAATTTACAAATCATGACATCCCTAAAAGGAGTTTTTTTTTTAGATTTGTTCAGGTTTTGGTCACTTCATGGGTACAAATCTGTCCCCAAAATATGATTAAGTAGGTACACACACACACACACACACACACACACACACACACACACACCGATGTCAGTAATTTGATGCCAATAATATATACTTGTTAAATAAATATAATATTATTATTATTATTAAATTGGGTAACACTTTATTTCGATAGTCCACTTTAGACATACTTACTATAAGTATCTTTTCAACTACATGTCAACTAACTGTCATTAGAGTATTAGTAGACTGTCAGCTTAATATCTGCTAACACTTTATATTGTTGGTCCCCCAACAGACATTCAACTGACTATAAGTAACTTGGCGACTACTATTCAACTTATATTATACGTTTCAGCATCTATCCAAACGTACAAGAAAGTACGTTTTCTTTCTTTGCAAAAACGTAAAATACCTACATATTAACGATGAGACCAGGCTGTATTCTCCTATCCCAAAGCCTAACACCGACCTAACCATAACCTAACAGTCTACTGACAGTCTACTATAATATAGTAATACTCTAATGAGAGTTGGTTGACATGTAGTTGAAAAGTTACTTATAATTAGTAGAACGTCTGAAGACTATCGAAATAAAGCGTAACCTTAAATTGTATTACTTATTATTACTAAAAATAAGTAAACTATACATAAGGCCAGAAATATGCATCCAAATAAATATGACCAATTTCAAATTCACACTGAAGGATGTGCAACTGATGACTTATTAAAATGTTGATGTACATCAAACTATATGAACCCTTGAACACCATGGGAAGTGAACCATGACACCGTGTGCTAAAATCTGAGCCTATAGTGATGTCTGAGGAGCCAGAGGTATCTAGGGACTGTCCATCTCTTCTCTTGGCTTTGTTCTCTTCTACCATTTTTAATTGGACAGCTGCTATGCATCCCACGCTGCATTTCGCATACCTGCTCGACTCGTCTACACGCAAGGCTTGTTTAAGGTGACGAATACGGGCAGTATTTATTGGTCTCGGAGGAGAGAAAATAAAGGTCAGGCAAGACAGAGGTATTTTAATTGCAGTGTCAGGACTGCAAGACAGTCGACGGTACAGCAGAGGGCAAGATGTTGTGATGTACTCTTTCTTTCATGTTCTTGTCCCTCCTCTCTCTCTCACTCCCCCCGTTTGTGCCCCAGGATGATTTGATATCTTGTCAAGGTCCCCTCTCTTCATTACACCAGTGTTACATTTCTCCAGGAGAGTCTCTGCTCAGCTCTAAAAGTCAATAGCACAAGCCTCCTCTGCAGCCATGCTGTCCTTGTGCAGAAGAGAGTGAAGCCTCTTCTCAGGAGATCAATCAGAGGAGAGTCAAAGTTGCCCTCAAAGTTTCCTTTCCCTTGACTGTGAAATTACACGTGGCTCCGACAACATTCCATCGCTTCATGGTGAACATATGTGCAAACGAGGATGGAAATACACCAAAGGAGGCTAATATCGAAAGGTGATCGCCGAAGACACGTGCCCAAAACATCAGCTATCTTCTTTCTGTTCAATGATTCTTTGACCCTAGTCTTAGCATTGTTTAACACAGTCTCATCCCAAGAAGTCATATAACTGACGTCTTTTGACCATACGTCAACATCTGCCTTTTTAGGGTACCCTAATACGTCGGTTACATGACGATCCCGGACCGTCATACAACTGAAGCTTTACCTTTAACGTCGGTTGGGTGACGAGGCAGGTTTAGGTCTGGGGTAGGGTTAGGATCCGATAACGTCATCTAATCGATGTTAAAGGGTACCCTAAAAAGGCGGATGTTGACGTATGGTCAAAAGACGTCCCAAGATGTCAGTTATATGACATCTTGGGATGGGACTGCACTTCATCGGACAGGAAAAGGCTGCCTTGTCCTCTTGAAAAGAGTTCATTTTATTATATGATCTTGCAACGCTATTTCACAACCAATTCGTTGGGGGAGTAAAAGTAAAACACGTAAAGTAAAAATACAAATTCGCACGATTATTCTTAAACCCAATGATGGGTAGGTTTAGGGGCAGGGTCAGGGGTAGGTCATTCGTTCGAAGTCATTTGAATTGGGCAACTCGTAAAATATGTCCCATTTAGCAAAATCGCACAAGTGAGGTCGTATGAATTTGTACGAATTAGCCACCTTGTAAAATTCTTACGAATTGCCATTAGATTGGGATGGATCTTCGGCGAGAGAGACCAGACGCAATTCAAAGAAGAATTCACAGGTCATAAAATCAAAATAAACTGTTTATTTTTTCTGTACACAACTCATTAGTGCACATTTATTCCACAAAAGAGGTCTTATCCAATTGTAATACTTTGCTACGACTCGGGAACTTCCTTGTTAAGTGATATCAACAAGGCTGCAGGCAGAGAAAATAATGGTAACCAATGCACATTTTATGCTATAGTTGTAATGCAGCCACTCTAAAATCTCAAGTTAATATATTTATAATTTCAATAGAGACAAGTATGTTACATAAGCTCATGTTTTCTATACTACAACATTTTAGTCGAGGCTAATTCTCAATGTTAGTCCCTAGTGGGCCTTTACATATAATGTGCTGCGATAAGAGGAAAGAAAAAAAACAATTTACACTGCCATTTAAAAGTAGTTATATGTATATTTGTGAAAGTTTATTATCCTCTCTAAGGACGTTAATATTGTGAAATATTTTCTATAGTTCTAAAATAATCTAAAATAATTTATTTATGTAAAGGCAAAGCTGAACTTTCAGCAGCTATTAGTCAAGTCTTTCCAATATTATACTGCATAATATTTTGGTAGAAACTGTGATACTTTCTTTCAGGATTGTTTGATGAATATATATATATATATATATATACATAATTTTCAATGTAATAAAATGTATTTACTGTCACTTTTAAAGGGATCGTTTACCCAAAAAATCGTTTGAATACAACAAGATCTTAATTTGTGTTCCGAAGGTGAACAAACTTCTTGTGGGTTTGGAATGACAAAGCATCCCTGCTGAATAATATCATGAATTTCTTTAAAAAAAAAAAAAAAAGAAAGAAAAAAAAACTTTCCGATTCCTCTTATTTGAACAATATATATATATATATATATATATATATATATATATATATATATATATATATATATATGAAGAGTTCAGATGCAAAAGCCTCTAAGTGCCATTTGAAATTTTCTAATGACCATTTTTATCAAACTTGTACATTTAAGTTCAGTAATTTCACTTAAATGGCAATGGAGATTACCTATTAATTGTCATTTAAGTGAAATTACTGAACTTAAATATACAAATTTGATAAAAATGGTCATTTTAGAAGAAAATTTCAAATGGCATTTAGAGGCTTTTGCATCTGAACTCTTCATATATATATATATATATATATATATATATATATATATATATATATATATATAAATACTGGGATACTTTCTCATGTTCTCAGGGGTGAACTCCAACAGCTTCAACCTCCACATCAAAAAGTTTTCCCTTAGATATTAATCTTATAAATAAATGCTCTGTTTCACTATGAATTATTCCACATTTTGAAGGGTTGTGAACGGCATTCCACATTTAAGTGTCTCAAAGTCAACTTGTGATATCTTTTGAGATTCGATGTCATACATCTTGCAACCTCTTTCAGGAGGCACTCACTGTAGCAGGGAACTTCAATTCGTCTTCTCGACAACTGATTAAAAACCTAGAAGCCATGCAATCAGGTTTGAACTGACAACTGACGGCCATTGTTATGCATAATATGCATAAGAGAGTCTGAACAATCTATGGGTGTCCTGTTAGTGTCTGAGACTACTGTAGTTTAACCCTAGCCTTTTGAGAGAAGGCAATCAATCATTCTTTTACAAAATGTTTTGTGTGTAATTGGATTGATGTTAATGTCTGTATTAAACAGCCTTATTGTGAAATCACAGAATGGTAATTTGTAGAAAGTCTTTCACTAAATAAGCCGCGTTAGGCGATCATTCATCAATGTTCAATGTTCATTAAGAGTGAGTAAACAGTCCTTTATGGAATTCATTGAAATGCTGGCAATTCGAGAAGAGTAATTTCAAAAACTGGAACACAAGCACTTGGCAGCTGCTTCAATATAATTTCAATAGGAATATCTAAATTTAATGGCTGATATATTACACTGCATAAAAGTCTTCCTGAGCGGGGTTTCTCTCCTGGTAGTTTTATAGGTGAATGATAATTCATCCGAACTGGCAGGTACAGTGGTGGCATCCTCTGGGAACCCACAATAGATGCCAGATAAAGAATTACTGTTCGATGCATATCTCCCTAATTGGTGTCTAATTTGGCGTGGTGGTGTCAGGTTTCCAGAAGGACAGAATGCCACTTTGGAGGAGGTAAATTTGAGAAAGCAGATGGTCCTCTCCAGAGGCCTGACAGCACTCACAAGCTGGGCATACCATGTGTTTCTACCAGTGTGTGTGGACATGCGTATGACTGCTCTGCCGTTTTCTTTCAACGTGACCTTGGACGTGATACTTTTTTTCGCTTCCCAGAAATGTCACTGGACTCATTTCAATGTATTTCTGAAAGCTCTTTTCAATGCATTTACACAATGGTATCGAGACCTATCTCATATATATATATATATATATATATATATATATATATATATATATAAAGAGAAATACGATGGACATCATTCAGTTCATTATTAGTTTTACAAAGATACGTCTGAATAGAATAAGAGAGAAAAATAATACACAAACAATAATTATACAACATCTTTCTACTCCGTTGTCCTCACCAGTACTTACCACATGCGACGACAAACACATGCAACCATTAAAGTTTGAATATAAAGAACTTGTTTTTATTACTTGAATTATTTATTTTAGTTGGGTTACGCTTTATTTCGATAGTCACTTTAGACATTCTACTAATTATAAGTAACTTTTCAACTACATGTCAACTAACTCTCATTAGAGTATTAGTAGACTGGCAGTAGACTGTTAGGTTATGGTTAGGTGTTAGGGTTTGGGTTAGGAGAATAAGTTTACTTGTAGTCGCCAAGTTACTTAGTCAGTTGACTGTCTGTTGGGGGACCAACAATATAAAGTGTTAGCAGATGTTAACCTGACAGTCTACTAATACTCTAATGAGAGTTAGTTGACATGTAGTTGAAAGTTACTTATAGTTAGTAGAATGTCTAAAGTGGACTATCGAAATAAAGTGTTACCTTTAGTTGATATAAAAAAGACAGACTACGTTTACATGCAGCCAATAACCCGTTCAAAACCAGGTTATTAGCAATAACCCGATCGCGAATGGCCATGTAAACACCGGAAAAAAACCCGAATACGCTCATATCCCGGATTTTAAAAACCTATTAAATTATTCCTGGGGTACCCCTTTTCTAACCCGAATGTTTGGTCATGTAAAAGCGTATCGGCATATCCCCATAGTGATTTGTGTTTTGCACATGTTCTATTCGCAAGGAATCTTGGTCTTTTGAGTAGAGAAACTTCTCGGCGCATACAAAAATCCGCGTGCAGTTGACTGGAAGTAAACTTACTTTTGGAGCGAGGTCAGTAACTTTACCAGCATCAAAGTGCAAACAAAGGCGATCGCTATCTGCCCCGAACTATTCATTGTCCGCATGCTCGGACAGCGCAGCTGCAGTCTCATCCCAAGACATCATATAACTGACGTTTTGGGACGTCTTTTGACCATACGTCAATATTCGCCTTTTTAGGGCCCCCTTAAACGTCGCTAGATGAGGTTATGGGGACCTAAACCTACCCCTAAACCTAACCCGTCACCTAACTGACGTTAAAGGTAAAGCGTCAGTTGTATGACGGCCCAGGATCGCCATCTACCGACGTTTAAGGGGGCCCTAAAAAGGCGGATATTGACGTATGGTCAAAAGACGTCCCAAGACGTCAGTTATATGACTTTTTGGGATGAGACTGTGTTAGCTCGGAAAGAAGAATCAGAAATGACGCATATTGCGTCTTAAGGTTGTCCGTACGTCTAGACGCTAACCACGCGTCTCCGTTTACATCGGGATATTGCAATTCCATGTATACAGGACAAATTCTCTCTTCACACGCATGTAAACGGGTTATTCCTAATGTTTCAGAAACCCGAATAGTGACCTTAACCCGACCATAACCGAAAAATTGGCTGCATGTAAACGTTGTCACAGATAGATAGATAGATAGATAGATAGATAGATAGATAGATAGATAGATAGATAGATAGATAGATAGATAGATAGATAGATAGATAGATAGATATAGATAGATGTGCGTGTGGCCTTCTTTCAACAAGACTGTCCTAGATCGATTAAAAAAAAAAAAAAAAAAAACGAGCACTCCCTCTCATATTTTATAGTGAATTCAAATTCCTCCAAGGCCTTTCCAGTTAAATATTCAGAGGCAGTCAAGGTTCCCATCAGCCTGTCAGCCGTGTAATATGAGTTGAAGGCACTCAAGTAGTCCTAGATACTTCATGCTCCTAGAAGACCCGCCAGTCACCTGGTAAGACACAGCTGCGAACGTTCCAGACACACTGAGGAAAGAGACGCTTCACAGCTACGCTTCACCTTTACACACCTCTTAAAAGAAAAAAAACACCCCACAGAACCTGCTTTACAGGAGGAAATAAAGCGGAAAAAACCCTGCCATGATTAAGATTGTCTTTGCTTGTTAATTGCCAACTGCGAAAGGTGAAGTGATATCAGCTACATTAGATCTCAGGGTCTCAACACTCTATTTATCTGCGAATTGGCGTCACTTAGCTTGAATTTTTCACAGCTGTATGAAGTGTTTTCATATTTATGCGGCAGGTCTCTCATTACATACTTCAGCGTATCATCCAATTACTGGGACACAGCAGGAAACTCAGCAGAATTATAACAGTACACTGTGCCGTACCACACGTGCGAATGCTCCCGCTTTACTCGGCTTCACAGGTGAGCATCTTTTAAATGCACACGTAAACACGTCATTTCTCACATTTTTAAACTGTCACATTGATGCACACTTGAGTGAATTTTTATTCTTATCTGAGTTCTTTGTCGAAGTGTTCATTCGTTCAATATTCCCTGTATAAATATATCATATAATTACATGAGAAAAAATATAAAAACACTTTTATATTATAATTTTAAAAAATCTGTCAACGAAATAATCAATTACTTTATGCATTTTAAACTCTACTAATCTCTAACATAGTAAAAATCATTTTTGTTTACATTGGTTTTGATAAACAAATATTTTATTAATTCTTCAAATGCTCTATGCTAACAATAATGCTAACATATAATGCTACAATGCTAATGGCTAAAAATGCTCTGTATAATGCTTCAACATTCGACGCACATGGCACCCTTTAGCATCAACATGAGACGCGCCTCCTAGTGGTCTAACCCTAACCCTACCCCAGACCTAAACCTACCCGCGTCATATAACTGACGCTAAAGGTTGCCATGTGCGTCTGATTTAGACGCATGGTCAAAAGTGTCAGTTAGATGACGCCCTAGGATGAGCTTCATCTAACTGACGCTAAAGGTTGCCATGTGCATCGGATTTAGACGCCTGGTCAAAAGTGTCGGTTAAATGACGCCTCAGGATGAGCGTCATCTAACTGATGCTAAAGGTTGCCATGTGCGTCGGTTTTAGACGCATGTTCAAAAGCGTCAGTTAGATGACGCCCTAGGATGAGCGTCATCTAACTGACTAAAGGTTGCCATGTGCGTCGGATTTAGACACCTGGTCAAAAGTGTCAGTTAGATGACACCCTAGGATGAGCGTCATCTAACTGACTAAAGGTTGCCATGTGTGTCGGATTTAGACGCACGTTCAAAAGCGTCAGTTAGATGACGCCCTAGGATGAGCGTCATCTATCTGACGCTAAAGGTTGCCATGTGCGTCGGTTTTAGACGCATGTTCAAAAGCGTCAGTTAGATGACGCGCTAGGCTGAGCATCATCTAACTGACTAAAGGTTGCAAGTGCGTCGGATTTAGACGCATGGTCAAAAGTGTCAGTTAGATGACGCCCCAGGATGAGATTGCATTGGTATAATAGCAAATGAGCTGTTGGTATAAATAAAGTCCACTATGGTTTGTGGTCAGCAAGATATTTCATGCTCACCAAAACTGCATTTATTAAATTATACACAAATTTTAAAATACATGAAAAAAAACGTAATATTTTGAAAGATTATAACCATTTAAAATAACTGTTTCATAATGAAATACAATTCAAATTAAGTTCACTCATCTGTGTGGGAAAGCTGAATTTTCAGCCCCAATATCCCAGTCTTCAGTGTCACATGATCCTTCAGAAATCAATCTAATTTGCTGATTTGCTCTGTTTTCATGTGTCCAGAAGCACATCTGCGCGTTCTTTTACTCCGTGCTGGTGTCGCTGGCATGAGTAATGGGATTACTGCTCCACACTGGGCCACAGGCCTGGCAGGAAGCACATGCCACGTTTAGTCACACAGTCAGATGTTCCCCCACACACGCACAGGCAGATACTCACACTGAAGGTCACACTTACTGGCCCCGTTCCACATTCTAGTAAGCTGCCCACACTGTCTATCGCCTGGCAGGAGTCTTCTAAGACAGCATCCTGAGATGGAACATCAAAAGTGACTGATTTGGAACTGCTCTATACGGTATAGGCAACCGTGAAGCATGGCAGACAAACAGTTCAATACAGGAGACTCAGTAAGTTATGGCAGCAGTTTTACTCATACAAGTAATTTAATAATTTCGATGAGATCCAACTCAATTTTGATGAGTTTGTTTAACCAGTTTAATATAATTGAAGTTAAAATTACAAAAGTACAACCAAATTGATTATGCTTATTCTAAGACAGCAAATAACAAAATTATTAGGGCTGTGCAAAAGTTAATTGGGATTAATCGCATCCAAAATAAAAGTCTGTGTTTACATAATGTATTTGAGTGTGCTATATATAGTTATTTTTTATATATAAATACCTATGCATGCATATTTAAGAATTATTTGCACTTAAATTCTGCATATATATTTAAATACATAATCTATATTATAAAAATATAAATATTTTATATATGAATAACACACTTTCTTAAATATATACATGCATGTGTGTGTATTTATATATACAAAATAATTATATACAGCACACACAAATATATTATGTAAACACAGACTTTTATTTTGGATGCGATTAATCGCAATTAACTTTTGCACAGCCCTAAAAATTATACAATTTTATTTCATGTTCCTCTTTGAAAGCATGGTAATCAAGCATCATCATTATTATTTTTTTTATCTAATAGTGAAAACTGTATGTAAATGAACGATGTTTACTAGTACTTCGTGTTACCTGGACTTTTAAATAGGGCTGTCAAACGATTAATCGCGATTAATCGCATCCAAAATAAAAGTTTGTGTTTACATAATATATGTGGGTGCACTTTGTATAATTATTTTGTACATATATAAATACACACACATGCATGTAAATTTAAGAAAAAAATATTATTTATATATAAAATATTTGTAGTTATATATAATATAAATTATGTATAAATCTATATTCAGTATATACATGAAAATATTTCTTAAATATGTACAAGCATGTGTGTGTATTTATATGTATAAAATAATTATACAGAGTGTGCCCACATATATTATGTAAACACAAACTTTTATTTTGGATGCGATTAATCGCGATTAATCGTTTGACAGCTCTACTTTTAAATACTGAAGATAAATACTGACTGATAAAACACCACATGTCTAGACGTCTCTGCTTCCGAGAGTTTTAACTAGAAACACAACATCACTCACTGCTCCCTCCATGCCTGTAACTTAAGACACATCCAAGGCTCTCTAAAAGCAGCCAAATAGCCTGGCATTATTTCCTGCCACGATATCAAGTGCACGCTCATATGGGTCCAATGTAATTACACCCAAAGTGAATTTGGGGAGCTTAGTTGAGGACGAGAGAGAGGGAGAAAAGAACACCTGATCTTGTTAAATGCGGCTTCTTCGGCGGCAGTGAATGTGCGAGGAGGTAAACAGACGCTCAGGACTTCAGGCAAACACATGTTTCTCTTCAGCGGGGACCGCGTCTGCCCGCCGCCCTCTCCCTCAGGTACGCAAGCCGTTAATTGTGTTTTTCACTCGGCTCGGCCTGCAATCTGTACTGTTGTCGTCACAGAGCTATGGCCAGGTGTGTCATTAAGACCTCAGGAACTTTATAAATAGCAGCAGTTTAGACCAGACAAATGCATGTAAAAAAGTAGGATGCTTTCTCATTAAAAAGTTCATAAAGTTGATTAAAGTTTACATTGTATGTAATTTAACAATTAGGCCATGGCTTTAGAGAGTTTGACTGGTAACTCAAAGGTTGCAGGTTCGATTCTCAAAACTGGCAGGAAATGACTGACGTGCCCTTGAGCAAGACTCCTAACCCCCGATTGTGTGTGTGTTTTCTACTCACTACTCCTAATGTGTGTGCACTAACTTGGGTGGTTACATGTAGAGGACAAATTTTGAGTAGCTATGGGTTACCATACTAGGCCCTTTCACAACTACAAAAAAGTAATTGTATATCTTACAACACTACCATACCATGGGTCAAGTAAGGTTAATGCGAAGCAGCATTTCATTGATCAAAAATTACAGTAAAAAAAAAAAACTTTTAGGTTACGCTTTATTTAAAGGTGTCTTTGTTATACTGTAATTGTACAATTAAGTACTGAGTAATTCTACATATATAACCAGTCCATTCTCATCCCAAGGCGTCATATACGGCGCTTTTGCCAAAGCGTTGACATCCAACGCACATGACACCCTTTGGCGTCAATATGAGCCGCAGATATATATGGGCCAGAAGGCGCCTCCTAGTGGTCTAACCCTAATCCTACCCCAGACCTAAACCTACCGATACTCTGTGTGTGTTATATTGACACTAAAGGGTGCCATGTGTGTTGGATGTCTATGCTTTGGCAAAAGCGTTGTATATGACGCCTTGGGATGAGAATGCCTTGGCATTATTATAAGGTTAGGTTTGGTTTAGGGTTAGTTGCATACAATTTTGTATGCATAATTAGTTTATGGCAACATTGTTATGGTAACCCTTAACCCTAACTTACAGTATGCAACTTGAAAAAAACGTTGTTCGTATGAGCTTGAGTCTGGGTTCTCCCAAGGTTTATTTCTCCATTCTGTCACTGATGGAGTTTTGATTCCTTGCCACGTTTAATATTCAATGATATTATTGATCTGTGATGTATTATTTTCACGCTATCACTGTGAAGCTGCTTTGATACAATCTGTATTGTAAAAAGCAGAATAAAGGTGACTTGACTTGACTTGACTTGACTACAGCTGACTGACAACTGGCATGTTCATTCTGTGTCTCCTGCAAGGAAATAATGGTCTATGGGTATCAATAGTCTATATTTCTCATTCAAAAAGAGAGGACTGCAGATATGCAAAACGTAAACAAGGCAGCGCTTGCTTACCATTTTGAATTTCAATCACCTTCGTGATTCCAGGTGACTCAAGTTATTAATAAAAATGTTCACGTATTTGAATCCTCTGTTAAAATAAAGTAAAATTAGAATAGCCTTGTCTGTCCCGTTTCGAATTCTTTGCTTCCTTTCATTATTATTTTACCACGGCAGTTATTCTCGTACAATGACTTGTTCTCTAAACTGAACAGCCAAACAGAGTGATCTTGCTACGTTGGCCGACCGTTAACTTGGTGTGTACCCGGCCCCTAGACAGCATTTGATTGGACAAAAAATGTATACGCCCATGAGTGCGGGATAGTCATCAATAGTTACATTCATTCTCCTGGCAGAGAACAACCTTATATTTTAAATGCATACTGTATATTCAAATTTAGCTTTTATAAACATGCACTGGCATATTAACAACTTTAAAGCATAACAGACATGCACTTAAAGCCACAGGACATTTCTCTAAAGATTCTCACGTTTTAGTTTAGTTTAGTTGGTTGTTATTATGGAGTCGGTTTCAACGCTTGATAATACTGTGTGTCAAACATGCGTTTGTGAAAACTTTCTCCTATCTTGTTAGTGTCAGTTTAACCTTGATGTTTTTAACCATGGACATTTCCTGGATGCTCTAGTTCTTTATTTCGCGTCTCTCTTGAGACTGGAAAGTGACGAATTAGACGGATGTTATTTGCTTCAGTCCTCGCTTTCACAGAATTGGTTTCTCCTGTGTTATTGAGGAGGTTTGATCGAGTCTGACTTTGTTCTCTGCGCTAGAATGTGAGACAACAGTGATTGATTTCCTTCACCATCAGAACCACACGTCCCTCTGATCAATATGACTCAGTTGTGCGATTACTGACCTTCATAAAGAGCAAACCAGTACATCAAGCCAATTCAAACAGAATAAGCCATAAAAAGGGGCTGCAAAAAAGTGAATTTCCATTGTGCGGCCATGAGTTCGAGAACAAAGGATACATGTAGAAAGCGAGTGAGAGCAACTGAGCAAGAGAATGTCAAAGCAAGAAGCAAAGAAGAGAACTTGAGGCACTTTACACAAAGAGGATAAAAAAAATTGCTTGATCAGTGAGGTGCTTCAGAAAAACGTTGATCATCAACCTCGGGAGTTCTAACTAAATATTAATGTGCTGTTTATTTATTGTGTGAGGTTTGCAACTTTTGCAATATTGTTACTAAAACTTTTCAGGTTGCAGATTTATTGAGTCAACCAACTGAATATCAATTTTACTTATGTATGTATTTAATTCTAAGTCTGATTGGGGGATTTGGAAAGAGACATTTACTTATAACTACTTATGATTATTTTTGTTATGTAACATTTAATGTACCAATGTTACATAAAATGCAATGTTTCACTTTCAAAAGCGTCATATAGGTGACGCCTTTGACATTTCATCTACATCCGACACACACAGCACCCTTTAGTGTCAATTTATAGATATATAAGATATATATGGGCCAGAAGGCGCCTCCTAGTGGTCAAACCCTAACACTACAACAGACCTAAACCTACCCACACCCAAAACGTGTTATATTGACGCTAAAGGGTGCCATGTGCGTCGGATTTACACGCAATGTCAAAAGTGTCACTTCTGGAACGAACAAAATGAATCAACATCATAGATTAAGTAATTCTGTAAAAATAATAGTAAACTTTACAGTAGTCTTACCGATAATATTTTCAACTATCAATGTTGAAAACAGCTGTGCTGTTAATATTTTTGTGGAAACTGTGATAATGCATTTCTAGTATTCTTTGATTAATATGAAGATCAAAAGAATAGCCTTTGTTTAAAATTTACATGAAATTTTATGAAAATTATAAATATAACAAATTATAAAAAAATATAACATTATAGATGTCTTACTGTCACTTTTGATCATTTAATTGTGATAAAAGTATATATGTGAATAAAAGTATATATATATATATATATATATATATATATATATATTTAAAAAAATAAAAATCTTATTAGCCCCAAACTATCTGGTAGTGTAAACCTCTGTCTGAATTATAATTTTTTTTTTCCCCAACAAATTTATATCCAGCCGCAGTAAAACAACTAGTTCTCACTGTATGACTTCTAAGACCTCCTTGATGGACAAGATCATGAACAGCAGGCCATCTTATTATTGATTCTGTTCAGCACCTGGATCGTTCTAGAAGTCCAAGAGAGCTTGTTAAAAATCAGTCATGTTTTTGGATCTTCAGAACCCACCTGCGTTCACAGTATGACCACCTACAGCCGTCCTCAAATGACTAGCGCTATGAAGGCTTGTTAAAGTCACACAATCCAAAAGCATTCAATCACAGACAATGCTTGAGGAAGCATCTCTCGGATTATCACTTGTATCAACAGAATTTTTTAATTAACCCCTTAACGCCCAATGTCGCAAATATGCAACAAACCCCTTTGACTCAGTCAACCAGCCGAGATAACGTTTGCATTCCCCCAATGCCGGTTTGTGCATATTCGCTACGGACCTAGGACCTTCGGCAAGCACTTGTTTCTAGTGGGACTGCAAAGTGACGGACTTATTTCCTGTTTACGCACGGACAGGAACATTTTCAACATTTGCAACATTCCAAATTGACCATTATGCCCGCTGTTGCAGATTTGCAACATACCAAATTTGACCCCAAATTGACCATTTGCAAAATATCAAATTGACCCCAAATTGACCAATGCCCTCTGTTGCGGATTTGCAACATACCAAATTGACCCCAAATTGACCATTATGACCGCTGTTGCAGATTTTCAGCACACCAAATTGACCCCAAATTGACCAATATGCCCGTTGTTGCAGATTTGCAACATACCAAAATTTCGATTTATTTGTTGTGCAAAAGTGAAATTGAGAATCTCAACATTATTTACCATCTACTTAAAGGCAAAAACACACATAAAATATTTTTTTATATACAGCTATATAAATTCGGGCGTTAAGGGGTTAACTTATGAGTCATACAGCATTCAAATAGCAGGCACCTTTTTGACAGCTCACAAGGTGATTTGGATATTTGCAATCCTTTTGTTCTCATATAATGCAAGTATAAAATTACAGAAGGTTCCCTGTAATTAAAGAGCTTTTCTCTGCTTGAATTTCTGCTTAAACTTTCATTTCTCTGTGTTTCAGCATCATTGTGCCTCGAGTTAAAGAAATATTCAGCGCCGGGAACGTCAACGGGCTCACGCTTGAGAGTTTGAATTATTCTGCCAAACTGTTGCTGTTCCCTGCTGGTTTTCGGCTGTGGTGATCCAGACACCCTTGAAAGCCGTGGCGAGGCCCAACGGTCCAGTGTTTGGGGGGCTTGTGTTATGTTTACAACGGTAAACCCTCTGTTTCACTTCTGGAGCTATTATTTGACACATAAAATCGAAATATATCCGCTTAATCCAAATCTGCACACTAACCCCCGAGCTTGTCTGTGTTAATGTTTTGAAGTGACAGTTTTCCTCTTTGTGTTCCTGTCTTGGATGGTAAATTACCTATGGGCGATTGGTTTTATGCCACAGAGTGATGAGAAAATGTGAAATTGCATACAAGTCTTAACGACGGAAAGATCTCAAAGGGGAATGTGCGCAATAATGCGTGACTTCTCCCTCTATCCCTCTTATTTAAACACAGCAACTCATTTTATAAACCTCACTGTTATTTCATATGCGCGGGTATCCCATGACACGACTGTTTAATAATTCATCAGACCTGCACAGAAATGAGAGGTCTATACACGGTTATCCATGCGCTTCTACAAGGTTACTTTAATCTTTACACACATTACCGCATATTTGCACAAGACAAAATAACAATAATAATAATATTAAAAGATTAACTTAGACCCCACACCTCTTGACGCTATAAGTAACACAACTTTGAAGAGAACAGAAGCATGCTTTAAATCAGTCTGCCGACAAAATCTTATTTTAAAAGGTACGGGTTGATTTTATGAGTGCTTCTGCTTTTTATTGCAGTGAATCTGTTTTAGATAACCCACCTCTAATATTGCGGTCAATATTAGAGGAGAGATTTGATTAGAGGTTTGATTTGGTTAAGCAACGTTGCACATTAGAAAAGTGGCTATTTTGCATGCAAAAGTGCACAAGAACACCAAAAGAAGTATACCAAGTGCACAAATATATTTAGGGCCCTATGAAATCTTTTTTTTTTTTAATTCCATTTGCACTCTCAGAAAAAAAGGTACAAAAGTTGTCACTGGGGCTGTACCTTTTCAAAAGTACCTAAAGGGTGCATATTGGTACCTAAAATGTACATAATTGCACCTAAATGTCCATATTAGCACCTAAAATGTCCATATTAGCACCTAAAATGTACAAATTAGCACCTAAATGTCCATATTAGCACCTAAAATGTACATAACAGCACCAAAAATGTACATATTAGCACCTAAAATGTCCATATTAACCACGAAAATGTACATATTAACACCTAAAATGTACATAATAGCACCTAAAATGTACATGTTAGCGCCTGAAATGTCCATATTAGGACCTAAAATGTCCATATTAACACCTAAAATGTACATAATAACACCTAAAATGTACATAATAGCACCTAAAATGTACATATTAGCGCCTGAAGTGTACATATTAACACCTAAAATGTACATATTAACACCTAAAATGTACATAATAACACCTAAAATGTACATATTAGCACCTAAAATGTCCATATTAACACCTAAAATGTACATATTAACACCTAAAATGTACATAGCACCTAAAATGTACATATTAACACCTAAAAATGTACATAATAGCACCTAAAATGTATATATTAGCACCAAAAATGTCCATATTAGCACCTAAAATGTACATATTAGTACCTAAAATGGACTAAAGTTTTCCCTTTTGAAAAGGTACAGCCCCAGTGACGGCTTTTGTACCTTTTTTTCTGAGTGTGTAGTTTTGCAAAAATTTTGTGTTAGTTTTAATGTAAATAATCAAAATGGATGTCTAATCAATTGAATTCATACAACTTTAACATTTAATAATGAATTAAACAGTAATGTCTGGTTCCAACAAGTTTGAAATCAATAGTGTAATTCGGTACTGACCCTTGAGACTTGAAGTCAGTTTTCATCTCAGCCTTCCTCGTGTTTTACACTGTAAAACACTTACTTACAAACATTACATGATTAATAAGTCAAAGTTTGAAGAGTTAATGCGCAGTTAAACATTTGCTCTTTTCCTACACATGATGATATTCTTTGAAGTGCTTTGCTGTTAAAAGAGGAAACTGCTTCGAGTGTTATGGTACATCAAAGAGAATCAGTGTGTTGTTCATAAAGTGAAAATGATTTGCACAAGTCTAATAAGACATTTAACATTTGTATTATTATTTTTGCTTCTTGGAACAATTTGCTATTTAAAGGGGACATAAAATATGTATATATATATATATATATATATATATATATATATATATATATATATATATATATTACTTATAATGTTTGTACTTAAAATGTGAGATTTTTATATATAAAAAATATTATGTATCATATTAAATATCATAATCTTCATCCTACTCCAGTTCTTTTTTTGTCATGGAATGTACTTTTGTAGTGTTCATTGGATTTGTTAAATTGTTCTTGTGGTATTTCGTGTTGCATTACCATGAAAAGAGAATAGAAAATAAATGAAATGAAAAAGTAGGCGTTGATCTTCTACAGAGGCGGTCTTTCGTCGCACTATGAAGTAAGCGTGGACAATATCCGAAACAAGTCATTTTCTGAGCTTGGTTTCATTAAAAGCTGTAATAGGACTAACAAAGTTGTTTTGAGTTTTGAAACATACAGGATATTTATGATTTCTCAATTCATGACCCGTTTTAATACTGATATCATTTAAATCCGTCATGTCTAAAGTTTTATAGTTTGTCTAGTAGTTTTACTCTGAAAAACATCAGCCGGAAATCATTCCGATTTGGTCTGTTTCATGTCCAGCACAGAAATGATTTCTGAAAAGATTAATATCAGAATGTCTGCTATGTGGAAAGCATCTGCTGTGACAATTGTGACAACTAATCGATCAAAACCTAAAAATGCTGTCTTCTCAAAAAAAATGTCCTGACAACGAGGCAGAAGCACACTATTTACAACTGCATGCAGTAATTCATGGCTACTTGTTTTTTGATTAATGTGTACGATTGTGTTTGATTCTGCAATCCTAAATGCTTTTCATCCCAGAAGACAAGATTAAGCTTTACAAAAACTGTAAAAACTGAATTTAGAGCTCAATGTGAGACAGGTTAAAGAAGTGTTTAGCCGTTATTGTAAGGATTTCCATCTTCCAATTTGTAGAGTATTATCTATTCTTATGAAACCTTGGAGACACAGTGCTCTCTAAATTAACTCAAAGAATTGCATGTACAGAACACTTTTAGTACAGGTTTACTGATAGAAAATGCACTTAACCATCATGTCATCCAATGTTTAAATTCACCATGCATTTTTTTTTAAATCCATGAACATGTTTTTTTATCTCAAGTGTCCTTGTAACCTTTAATCAAAATAACTTACCCTCCCTTTTGCAGCGACATCTCTGATGACATGATGACGAGGGTGGGGCCACCTGTCAATCACACGCAATCCACCAATAGCAAACCACAACCATCCAATCAATTCCCAATGGTCATGCCCTACATTTGTGCAAGTAGAAGCCATTTCTTTGAGATATATTACATTACAAAAGTGGAGAAAAGAATAGCACAATTTCTGTTTCATGCTGAATTTAAAGGAAAGTTTATGTTGACTGTGAAAAACACTGAGATGAAATGAGACGTGATGTGTAAAGCAAAAAAAAAAGGTTATTATTACTAGAATACTTTTGGAATTTCAATCAAGATGCAATCTTGTCGTTAACACTGCCATCTTATTCAACAAAATCATCAAACTACAAATAAATTTGAAACAAAAACACCAAATGTCATCATCATTGTGAGGAATAATCTGCACACTAAGGCCATGTCCACACTAATACGTTTTCGTTTTAAAACGTATATTTTTCTCTCCGTTTTGGCCTTCCGTCCACACTGAGACGCCGTTTTAAGCCACCAAAAACGTATCGTTTGGAAAACGCTCTCCAAAGTGGATAAATTTGAAAACGCCGTTTTCGCGTTGAAACCGGAGGTATTTCAAAACGATGATGTAAGTTTAGTCATGTGATCCATGTAGTACCAATAGATATTCATGTTTATCGGTATTGTGCCTGTTACGTGTTATTCGTTTTTTACACTGTTGCTAAAATATGTTACTTTCTATGTTACTTATGTACTATTCTTCATAGCACATGCTGATTTTAGAACTGGCTTGTTCTGGCACAGATTAAGCCCTGATGTCATGTCATGAAATCACCTAACAAAAGGATTAAAAACCCATATGCAATCATTGGATAATTGAAGACTGAAGCACTTGCATAGACCATCTGTGTATAATCCGAACTTTTATCATTGACATTGTCATTAACTCAACTAGTGAGACTAGACTGGTGTAATCCACACTGTAATGAGACAGGTGACCTCCAGGTATCTGTGCGGTGCCGATAAAGAGCCCATGTTCGGCGTTTCCTCAGACAGCAGGTGTTTTCCATGGCAGGTATGAGACACTTCTCTTGGCTCTGCCGCAGAAAATTGTGATGCAGGAAGGCATCAGTCCAAGCATTCTCGTTCCACTATAATCACTTCCAACCCTGCCAAAGAAAATTTGGCACTTACAATAATAGTACCCCTATTTTCTAGCCTTTCTCTTTTTTTTCCATCAAAATTCAATTATGAAAAGAAAATTATGTGTCATCATAATTGCCGACGTGGAATGAAATAAGCAAATGCGATTTTTTTTCTTTTTTTGGCGTCATGGAATAATGGTGTAAATGTTGATAAGGACAAGCAGAGGAATACATCGTCTCTCGGCTTTTGGGAGGAGGGAGAGAATGGGGGTGCTGGTACCTGCACAAAGGCAAACAGGAAAGAGGGCATGCTGGGGAAACAGGCGCCAGGATGTAAGCGAGTACAAAATGGTGCTTTGAAAATGAGAGAAAATGACTACCAGGCTCTTTAACCTTTCGCGGCACAATAGCCGTAATTAAACACGACTGTTGTCAGAACCAGCTATGCCATTTTATAACCTCACGGAGCCTTTAGTGGTGTGTTTCCAGTGATAATCAAACACAGTAAAATAATCAAAAACGCTTTCCAAGAGCATCTCCTCGCCCTCATTAATAACATTGGATCAAAAAACAATTCACTGATTTATGTTGGTTGTAACTCATAATGAATTACGGTAATTTAACGACTTTTCTCTTGAAAAAGCACGGCTGCATTTATTGGATCATAAATACAGTTAAAACAGATCTCACTCGTACGAATTAGTACGATTTTGCTAAATCGTACATATTTTACGAATTGGCCAATTAGTATGAATTCGTACGAATAACCTACCCCTGACCCCGCCCCTAAACCTACAGTACCCATCACGTGGGTTTAGACGAGTGAGGTCGAATGAATCAGTACGAATCAGCCACTTTTTAATCACTCGTACGAATTCGTACGAATTGGTCGTAAGATAGTGTTGGATTTACAACGTCAATTCCTCCACTTCTCTCGAAATACATGAAAGTAAGTGGCTGGTGAATAGAAGAATAGGGTCAAATGTTAAGCTACTTACACAATGTGTATATTATATGAATAAAACGTGTCGTCTTATTATAATTGAACATTGGATTTAAAAAAAAAAAAAATTCACTGATTTATGTTGGTTGTAACTCATAACGAATTACGGTAATTTAATGACTTTACTCATGAAAAAGCATGGCTTGGATCATAAAAACAGTTAAAACAGATCTCACTCGTACGAATTAGAACGATTTTGCTAAATCGCACATATTTTACGAATTGGCCAATTCGTATGAATTCGTACGAATGACCTACCCCTGACCCCGCCCCTAAACCTACAGTACCCATCACGTGGGTTTAGACAAAACGTACGAGTGAGGTCGTTTGAATTAGTACGAATTAGCCACTTTTTAATCACTTGTACGAATTCGTACAAATTGGTCGTAAGATCGTAAGTGTTGGATTTACATCAATTCCTCCACTTCTCACGAAATACATGATAGTAAGTGGCTGGTGAACTGGGAGAAGAATAGGGTCAAATGTTAAGCTACTTACACAATGTGTATCTGATATGAATAAAACGTGTCGTCTTATTATAATTGAAAGGATTATTATTGCCGCTTCCACAGACATTAGTGTGTATTTTACAAACTCAGAATCATTGTTTTGCTAGTACTTATGTGTATATCAGCGCAGTCTCATCCCAAGACGTCATATAACTGACGTCTTGGGACGTCTTTTGACCATACATCAACATCCGCCTTTTTAGGGTACCCTTAAACGTCGGTTAGATGACTTTATCGGATCCTAACCCTTCCCCAGACCTAAACCTACCCCGTCACCTAAGTGACGTTAAAGGTAAAGCGTCAGTTGTATGACGGCTAGGGATCGTCATGTAACCGATGTTTAAGGGTACCCTAAAAAGGCGGATGTTGACGTATGGTCAAAAGACGCCCCAAGACGTCAGTTATGCGACTTCTTGGGATGAGACTGTGTTATGTATATAAATATCTGAAAACTAAAATAAACATTATGTGGTTGAAAACACCCAATAATTGCGATATATGACAGCACTGAGTGCCTCCGTCTCTGGCTCAGCGCCAGCCAACGCGCAAGAGTTTCAATTTAGCAAAAGTTTGAATTTAGCAGTTGATGACGTGACGCGCTGACCGTTCTAATCACACCGGTGTGATCTTACGGTCCAGGGACTAGCCAAAACTGATCACTGACCAACACCTTCAAAGGGGAATCAGGCCGTGAGTGCAGAGTACAAGTACTCCACAGGGACTCTAGGGGTCGCTGTTGGACAAAAACAGAATTCCTGCATAGTGTGCCTTTATATTATGAGTAGTTTGTCACCTAGAAAGCTATAGTTTTGAAGATCTTTCCCAGCACTGCTGCGTAGTAAGCACAAAGTTGCAGAATGCCTGGCACATTGCAAGATACTGACCCAGTCTGTTGACTAACTGTGTATTATACCCTCTTGATCTGTATATTAACTCTGTATTTGAGGCTAGTGATTTGTATCTTTGTGACTGCGCTTGCCAGCTCCTCGGCTCAACTGTTCCTTTCTCAGCAGCAGCTCTGTCTTAGAGCTAATGGGTTCTTCTCCTCCAATCTGAATAAAGTCTGAACTGTGACAGCTCACAGAGCCCTGTTTCACCCCTGATAGTCAGCCTGCCAAAAATGTCTGAATCTCGTTAGCAGACAGCGACATGTGGCATCGCTGCAAACCTTGCGCGAGAAGCGGAGTCGGAGACGACTTAAATGTTTTCGGCGGGAGCCTTTGGTTCTAAGAGCCTCTGCCAGCCTAGATTTCAGACATTAGCATTTGTCCTTGTGTCTGGCAAGCAGGAGAACCTCAAAAAACGATGAATATATATAAACACTCCCAGAAGCTCACTTGTCGGTCTCTGCCCTCCTCATTTGGAGTCTTAAGCTGCCCAACCACCCATTGTAATAGTTCTAATATGGTGCCAGGGTCATTCTTTTATGACATCGGACACATGCATCATGGCACTGGCATTTGTGCAAGCTGGCAAGGATGCTTTGTGTCTGCGAGGGGTTTGGCGCCTAGAGTGGTGGTGTATCCGTGTCATTACTTTCACGGCAGCGCCCAGCTGTTGTCTTGGACATGGCTTTCATTTCCGTGGGTGATCTCGGTAGTGAAGGGGCTCGGAGCGTTGCTGGCAAGATGAACTGATCTCCTGCAGAGCTCGATCAGCAACTCTTCCTTGTCTATTAGTGGGGGACATGGTGGGAATAGAAGCCAGTTGTACAGTTCTGTGGAGGAGAACACAATGTTCTGGGATATTGAGCGAGATATCAGAGCGTACATAACCAATTATTATCAATGTCGAAAACAGTTGTGCTGCTTAATGTTTTTTGTGAAGCCTATGATGCATTTTTGATACATCAGGATTCTTTGACAAATAGAAATTTCAAAACAATCAGAGTTTATTTGATTTAGAAATATTTACTGTAACTTTTAATAAATTAAATACTATACTGAATAAAAGTATTAATTTCTTTCATAAAAAAAAAAATTCCCCCCCAAACTTTTTTTAATGATGATGAAAATACCGTTATTCATTAAAGTTTCAAAGTTTTTTTTTTTTTTTTTGTATTAACCCCAAAACCATATTCTGGACAAATGTTGGCAAAATAGTTTTGATTTATTTTTTTAAAAATACTTCCCTTGATATGAGCATTACAAGACTCAGTTACTTTTCCTAAGTTTGCCTCCCGAAAACACACAATTTTTTTTTTTTTTTTTTTGACTCAATTCTAAAATGTTAAGTCTGTGAAAAAAACTTCTTAATCTTGTACTTGGGTCAAAAATGGGCACCCATAGAAATGAAAGGGAAAAACTGTAATTTAGAGCGTTCTAAAATAAGCCAAAATAAGACACCAGGTGACAGCAAAGTCACTTCATCTTTAGGTTTTAGCTTTAAGAACTTATCGGAATGATATTTCAATGTAGTTTAAAAAAAATAAATAAAAATAAGCATAATTCACATAGAAAATATGGTACTTTTTTACGTAAATAAATTCAAAAATATCCCCAAAATAATAATAATAATTAAAAAAAAAAACACCATAAATGGATAGACAAAACTTTATCGAAGACAGTGATATAAAAGTTATAATACATAAAAATTAGGATCACCCCTGAGTCCTCTGTGTCCACAATTACAGGATTAAGGGCTATAAAGCGACTACGGTTTGAGGGATACACTGCCAGAATGTGCTTCTTAAAAGAAACGATATCTGTGTGTTTCTGGTAGAATGTATATATATGTGTTACTCCATTCAGTTCATCTAGGTCAACATATGTTAGCCACACAACTAAAGATGGATCATATGCTAAATGAAGGAAAACCATCAGGGGAATGTTCCTGCACACACTGGTCCAGAATCTTCTCGCACCTGGTGTACTCAGGTGACAGCCAGCCAGCTGAGTCCTGGATTGCTTTTTCTTTGCTTTCACGGTTTCACAGTGGCGGTCATTGCCTTGTGCACATCTCTGAAATGTGGTTGACACTTGATATACAGCTAAACTGCATGATGGACTGACACTTACAGGACTAAGCACTCTTCAAAAATATGAAGATAAAAAAAACGAAGCTGAAATTAGTCTTATCTGTGAATAATTGCTTCTAAATTAGGTCAATATTACATTTAGCTATAACTGTCACGAAGTGTAGATGACAGATGATACAAATGCTCCAATGCAAACACTTTACTAATAATTCTCTTAAACAGGTACAGACAGGGTACTCAAACACTCCAAATAAGACTATTCTTAACATCACTTTGACGTAGACATTAACATTGACCGACACAGACTGAACAAACAGAGAGAACTAAATACTGATACAAATGAACACTAACGAGGTGAAGACAGGTGACACAGATGATAATCACGATAAACAGGTGGATGATTGAGGGAGTGAGTTCAGGTGTGGAGACAAGAGGATGCTGGGAAGTGTAGTGAAGATGACGAAGACCGCGACAATAACAAGGCAATGAAATGTAATTTCCGATGTGCTTGTTCTAAAGTGCTATTCGGATAGGACTAGTTTTCATGTCTAACGGGTGCATTTTGTATATTAATCATGTCCTTATTTAAAACAACTTTTTTCACATATAACCACTGTAAAAATTACAGAGCAAGTAAAAATTATTTTTTTTAGACTTTTTAGAATAAATCATCTTTTTTGAACTAATCGGTTGAGTGTGTGATACAAATAACTCAATCATCAATATATTGACCAATACATCATGTGTCATCGCTGGAAGCCAGTTTGTGGCGAGCAGGACGAGATCGAGGGACTGCTCGCGACACAGTTATAATAGCTTATAAAGGTATGCATGTTTTGCTTGCAAAAACGCATAGCTTCAGAAGGCCTTCATCATCCTCCTGGAGACATATGGATTACTTGTATGATGGATGGATGTACTTTTTTGGCGCTTCAAAATCTCAGTTACTATTATACTCGCATTATAAAGCTTGGAATAACCAGGATATGTTTTTAATATAACTCTGGTTGTGTTTGGCTGAAAGAATAATGTCATATACACACAAGCATGACTTGAGGATGAGTAAATTATGCAATAATTGGGGGTTGAACTAACCCTTCAAAGAATTAGCGTTTTTGAACTCGTTTATCAAAATGAACAAATCTTTTTTCATGTCATTTGGTTCATTCAACGAACGAAATGAACGAGTTGACTCTGGAAAAGAGTTGTTCATTTTGATGAACGAGTTTGAACAGGAGAATCACGAACGTGCATCACAGAACAGAGCAAGTCGCGCATTTGAGCATATAAAACTTAAACTTTGTTATTTTTTTTTATATATGAGCGATCGTTTCGCTTGATAAGACCCTTATTCATCATCTTGAATCGTTTAAAGCCCTTTGAACAGTTTGCAGTTTGCACCGAAACTGTCTTTTGGACCTTGAACCGTTTGGTTCCCATTGACGTCCATTATATGGAGAAAAATCCTGGAATGTTTTCATCAAAAACCTTAATTTCTTTTCGACTGAAAGAATGACATGGACATCTTGGATGAAACGAGGGTGAGTAAATTAATTCTTGTTCACTCGGATGTACAGCATTGCTTACGATGCATGGATTCTAACGTTGCACGGGTCCCTTGTTTAGAAAGCCATCCTTATTCGTAATACTTTAAGTAAAGATCTCTTTGAAAATATATCCTAGTGTTTTGATGAGGAACTGCAGAAAAAGCTCTGCAAAAGCAGCTTATTTAAGCAATTCATCATCTTTTGTGAGCCAGCGTACACATGTATGCCAGGATCTCTAAATATCACCTTCCGTGTTGCTCGGTGACTGCTGGAGGAACAACAGAAAGTGACGGGCTTATACTGTGGTGAGACAGTTACACATAACATACAGTACCTTACTGAATCATAGGGCACTGAGAGTGACATGAAATTTATTTTCGAACTGCTGCCTGTTCTGCCCACTTCATTCGCTCTGAAATATGATTACCTGACCTGCAAATACTGCTTGTCCCGCACAAACACAATGTGTTGAGAACAGGATGGAGAAATAGAATATAAAACATAAAAATACGCCAGCTTCAATGTTTTGGAGGAGCAAACAGCAAAGATGATACACACCCTCAGTACATAGGCCTATTTTATTGAAAGCATTGGAAATTGAGTTGTTTTAACTTAAATTTGTATTCATTACTTTTCATGATGGACATTTTGATATTAGTTTTTATTTAGTACATTATTATGGGATAGTGTGCATCTGGCATGTGATTGACCTGTGGTTCTCATTATCTTTGTCTTTCATGAAGCTTAGATACTGTCATGCACACCTGAAAGTAATGCCTGCTTTATGTGCAATCATAATAGGACTTGCTTTTAAAAGACAGTGACAACAATTGAAGGCTTTTTAGCATTTGAAAGGGAATCAATGACACTTTCAGCGAAGGGAATTACGTGATGCTTTCTGTACTAGAGCGGAAAGGATTATTACACCGCACTCATTTAATGAGATAAATGTAGGCTTGACTTAGATACACATTAGATGAGCCCATCCACTAATAAAATATGAATTAATGCCGTTTGTGTAACAGTAATCAAACCAACAATTCGTTAATATTTATGTCATGCAATTTTTATATATTTTTTTGTCAATATACACATACAGCTAGGTTTATCCATGTTATGGAGCACTCAAATGTGGAAAAAAAATCTTTTTGTCTGCTCAAATTGCGTTTCTATTCTCAGCAGTTTAGAACTTCGTACCTGTAAAAGTGCAAATGAACGCCACTTCAAAGTTAGACTCCCAAATCTGAAGCGAATACATAAATTCAACTCTTATTTTAGCATTCCATTGAAAGAGTGCCCTCGAACTGTAAAAATAAAACCGACAATTACATATTTTACAAGCTTAATGATCTAAATTGTATAAACCATCACTGTAAATGATCTCAATGATGTTTAACATCATCTTAATGTCACTTCCATGCTTTGTTAAATGAGAATAGAACTTACCTAACTTTGATAATCAACTATGTCAAGAAAAGGAAACAGTTGATCATGTGTTATTATTTTGTCCTATGAACAGGGAAGGAATAATCTGCAAAGAGAACAACAGTGCACAGAATTTACAATCAGCAACATAATAAATGTAAAATAAAGATCTGATTAAAATGATAAATGCATTAATAGTATTGGACTTTGGAATTGAAGATGGGTCTCATCCTGCAAAACTAGACTGAAATACGTTCACACTCCAGTACAGCAGGTGGCAGTATAATCCGAAAAAGCTGGTATGCAACACACCAATAAACCCACATAAAAAACGTTGATAGTTTGTTATTTTTGCTAGAATTATTTCATGCGAAAGTTGTTTTAATCATTAATGCTGTTAAAAAGGTTGCATTTGACTCTTGAGGCTGATGACAACAAAAGCAGCCTTCGCTATCTTACGACCAATTCGTACGAATTCGTACGAGTGATTAAAAAGCGGCTAATTCATTCTAATTCACACGACCTCATTCGTACGATTTGTCCAAACCCATGTGATGGGTAGGTTTAGGGGCGGGGTCAGGGGTAGGTCATTCGTACGAATTCATACGAATTGGCCAATTCGTAAAATATGTACGATTTAGCAAAAACGTACTAATTAGTACGAGTGAGGTCGTACGAATTATCACGAATTAGCCACCTCGTAAAATCCGTACGAATTCTCGTGAGATCGGGTTGGAGTAAATAAATGAGTTTAAATCTTTAATTTAGCTACGAAAAACATAAATGATCAGAGAATCAATACAAAATGTGTTGAGAATCATCAACATATCAGAATGATTTCTGAAGGATCACTGAAGATTTGAGTTATCGCTGCTTTAAATTGTAATCATAATTCACAAAAATACTGTTTTTACTTCATTTTGATGAAAAAAAAAAACACCATTTTTGTGAAATGTCACAAATTCTGAACAAATAGCCTATAGACCATTTCAAAAGATGTAAACAACACTGGCCCAGAAGCACTTCCTGTTTCAGTTTTTTAACACTACATAAAAGCTGGGATAAAAATACAACCGACAGAACATTTAAAACTGAATCAAAAAGTTAAACAAACACCTTTTAAAAAGTTTTCTTTACATGTGAAATAAAGAAAACAGTTACAAACTGAAACAGGAAGTGCTTCTGGACCAGTGTTGTTTACATCTTTTGAAATGGTCTATATGTTTTGAAATAGCAGTATTTAATAACATCAAGGAGTCAAATTTCCTGCATTGGCTGATGAATTCATATTTTTATTTTTATTTTATTTTTTGGGAAACGTTTGCAGAGACAGGTGTGTAAAATGTAGCCCTGCAGTAAATGATCCTCTCTGTTTATTATCACACACCTGCAAACTTGCCGAGAGAGGCTTGTATTGACAATGAAACACCTGCAAAGCTACCAGTAGCGTAATCATTAAGCAGATCAGTCACATGTCATTTATGATAAAGAAGTACCAGGAAGCTAAAGTGCTAGCCTAGCAACCGTCACTGACACTCTATACATTATGAATGGGAACGCTAACGGATGGATGTCTCTCCGTGTATCCTTTTGTGTGAATCAGTGCTTCAAACTGGATCGCAGACGCATTCATCCCAGTGTGTATGCATTCTTCACATGTAGAAAATCTCCATGTGTGTTTTCTGTTGACAGCACGAGAGAACATTTTATCGGTAGCATGTAAAACTTCACGTGATGACACAGTCAGCTGTATTCTGCGATAAGAGCCTCGCGAGTGCCAAATCCAGCAGCCTCAGCAACACAAGCGTGCGTTTGCTGCTGAGCTGGCTTTTATCACCTTGGAGAGATAATCTTTTACTTCATTAATTTTTTCTCAAGCTGTCTTTGTAGGCATGAATGAGGTCTTCCACGTCTGTACAGTAACGTAGCCTATAACATAGCCAGCAATGTTTCTTAGGTGTTCGCATGTTAAACAATTCACCGAAGAGCAAAATTTCAAACACATTTAAGCCCTTGTGTTCTTGTCAGAGATGCGTCTCCGAAGTGATGATTTTTAAATTAGCGGGAGGAAGCGGAGATAGCAATGTACGCTCAATGCAGACGGGGTTATTTTGGCGAGCAACAGGGGTTTGTGAACCTGGCCTCCACATTTGTCAGGCGTAATAGCTTTGTCGGTTATTCTACAGAGTCTGGCTGTGAGAAGCAGTGGAGGAGGTATTACTGTTTAGCTCACTTTATCATTGAAATGCAACAGGGCTGACTTTAATGCGGGCCCCCTACTGGACGCTCACAGGAGGCCAACGCTGCATACATCAGCACATGACACGAGACGGAGGCGGAAAACAAAGTAAGCAATTACAGGACTGTATTACAGTGTGAGTGCATTTACTTATAGGAAGACAGGTTGGAAAAATGTTCAATGACTTTTAAAATCAGTAAGACGGCAGTGAATTGAAGCCTGGGAAATGTGCCTGTACTGTTTCAGGCCCCAGTGGGTCATGTTTAAACATTGTGCTTTATGTGGATGGACTTGGTACTTTATTCCCGGGGTTTAGAACGAGAGAAAGTTTTACAGCGCCGCTCAGTCATGAGCCACCAAGTACTTTGTGACTTTGAGTCGAATGAATGGAACGTTAGCTCAAAGTCACCATGAAATGCCATTTGCAAACCAGTTTAATTCTTATTAAGACATATTTCTGAGTGAAACAGTATTTCAGAGCAAAAAAATATGAGAGAAAGATGATTTTTGCAGCCATCTACCAGCAGCAACTAACTGGACAATGCTAACTAACTAAAAAGTAGACTTGTTTACATAGACTACGTTTACATGCAGCCAATTTTCGGGTTATGGTCGGGTTGGTCACTTTTCGGGTTTCTGAAACATTAGGGATAACCTGTTTACATGCGTGAGCAGAGTGAGTTTCTCCTGTATACATGGAATTGCAATATCCCGATGTAAACGGCGACGCGCGGCGTCTAGACAACCTTAAGACGCAAAATGCGTAATTTCCGATTCTTCTTCCTGTATCCAAAGACAACAACAACAGCAGCATAAAGTATGCGGATAATGAATAGTTCGGTGCAGATAGCGATCGCCTTTGTTTGCGCTTATATGCTGGTAATGATACTGAGCTCGTTCCAAAAGTATGCTGTGCTGCGTCTCGCCCATAGGTCTCGCCTGGTCTCGCAATGTTTACTTCCGGAATACTGCACGCGGATTTTTGGGCCCTGTCCCAAATGGCACACTCCGGACTTGTGGACTTCCTCAGAGTCCACACTTCGGTGACGTCATGCAGTGCAGACCTATAGGGCCCTTAGCGCGAGTCCGCGAGGGTGCATTGAGAGGTATTTTTGGGACAGACTCGATCGTCACGCCGGAAACAGGAACTCGTTCCTCACGCCTCTGAAAGCCCTAACAGTTATCCCTCTCCATACGGAGCTGAATAAACTTAAAGATCATATTATCAGTCCCTTTATTAGAAATATATAATATTTATTTTTTAAATGACACAAACATATCATTAAAAAAAATCCATTCTTTAGCATCGAAAACAGGATTTATTTTATTTTCCAAAATCGTATCCATGTGAACTACATAATATTCAATTTAACACAAAATGAAGACGAGTTTAATAAAAATGTATAGGTTTCAAAATTTATACTATGTTTATATGACGGTTCTATTTATGTAATGAATCATAATGCAATCGTATATTCAACAGCTATTACGTTTGAGATACAACCACTGGTTGATAATATGTTTGTATAAACTGTAAGTAACAACTGGTAAAATGTTCGCCTATGTCATAAAAAAACATAATTAAACTCTTAAATGTTCTCTTCTCAGTCATGTTTACAGTCCGTGAGTGAAATCTCCTCCCATCTGTTGTCTGATTGGCCTTTCGCAAGGATTCCTGGGTAGTTGAAGTGCGCGGAGCCTGCATCTATGCGGGCTTCGCGGAAGACCGCTTCAAGGGTACAAAGGGGGCGCTGCTGAGCACACTTCAGAGCGTTAAAATGCCAAATGGGACACCCTACGGACTCGTGGACTCGGCGAGCACGCGCAATCAAAGTCCACGAGACCGCAAGTCCGCGTGAAGTGCGCGATTTGGGACAGGGCCTAATATGCGCCGAGAAGTTTCTCTACTCAAAAGACCAAGATTCCTTGTGAAGAGAACATGCGCAGAACACAAATCACTATGGGGTTATGCCGATACGCGTTTACATGACCAAAAATTCGGGTTAGAAAAGGGGTACCCCAGGTATAATATCCCGTTTTTAAAATCCGAGATATGAGCATTTTTCGGGTTTTTGCCGGTGTTTACATGGACGTTCGCGAACGGGTTATTGCTATCCCGGTTTTGAACGGGTTGGCTGCATGTAAACGCAGTCATGGACTGTTTCTGATTGCTAAATGTTGTAATCAGATTCACATATTCTTTTATATGTACATTAAATGTATTCCGAACAAAACTGGAGCGTATATGCGCAGTGCCCATTAGAGAATATAATGCAATAATGTCTGCTGAGCTACTGTATGTAATTGTCTTTTTTGCCTTGATGACATGTAGGAAAAGTATCCAATTTAGCCAGAATGGAAATATGTCTCAGGTAGAGGTGGAACAAATTATAGTATTTTGATTCCTTTTTTCATGTGTAAACTGCTAGATAAGTGTTCCAGTTAGCATCTTCTCTATATAAACAGTCACAACTAATTAGTGAAATCCAATAAACTCACTGTATCTAAAGTATCTGTGGTCAAGGGGTGAGCAAATCTTTTTAGAAAATGTTTTGTGTGATTATAACAGGTAAACACAGAGGCATAGAGTGCAGGCCATCTGTCTCGCATGGCCAGAGTCGTCCAAGGCTGGAAATAGGAGATAGCGCATCTTCAATTCAATTCATATTATTGGTATCTGACACTGATAACGGCAACTCAAATGAAAGTAATAAATGTCATTTATGACAGATCTACACGAGAAAGTATATTTCTTGGCTAGAACTCTTGTAATATGTGTACAACACAACACCTTAAATTGTTCTTAACTAAAGTCGTTAAACAGATGTTTGTTCATTTGTAAGGCAATGTCAGCTTGACTGCTATTTTAACAATCATTTCACACTCCATGTTGTAATATGGCAAGTCAGTGAAAGTTCGTCCTGTGAGTTTTAATCTGCCGTTTTCTAAAGGTACAGAACAGCTTCTAGTGATCTATATTTAGATCCTTTCTTGCTTCATGCAATACGAATATGCTTTCATACTGTATATATTTTTTGTCAGCAGTGAACACAAAACTGTTCTTGTTTTACTTACTGTACTGTATATTATTATTTTGTTTTTTTGGAATTTTTGAATCTACAATAAAATTATATATTTCATGAAATATTGAAATGTTGTTTGCAAAACATTGCACTGTATCACATATACAGTATATATATATATATATATATATATATATATATATATATATATATATATATATATATATATATATATATATATATATATATATATTAGGTATATTTTAACTGTGCAATTAACTGAAATTATCATTGTAACTGCAAAACATATTGTTGGTTTAACTAAAAAAATAAGTAACCTGGTTGCCTTAAAACTTTCATTGTTCATTGAAATTGAAAAAAATAGTTAATACAATAAAGCAGATTGATTTAATAATCAGAAACTAAAAATATTATGTTATCTGAAACACATAAATTATCTTACCTGATTTGACAGAAGAAAAAAAAACGTTATGATAACAAATCTTATTTTGTATTGTATATATATATATATATATATATATATATATATATATATATATTTATACCAGGGCTGTCCAAGTTACAACAATTCAGAGGTCCATGCCATTTTTTTTACTCGTGCACCCACCTCATGTGAACATGTTGAGTAACTAGGCTGAAAAACATGTTTTTGAGATGTACAGTAGGTGTCAGAATAATGTTACATGCTGTATCTGATCTCTCTCTCACACACACTCACACACACTCTCTCTCTCTCTAACGTTCATCTGTTATCCTGTCACTGCCTTTGAATTTCCATCTACAATAAAATGATATATTTCATAAAATATTGAAATGTTGCTTGCAAAAACATTGTTCAAATACTCACTTGCTTGGCCATGACTAGATTTATAAATATTAAATACAGGAGGGCATCTAAGTGACCCAACACAATAACATGATCAATAAGTTATGACGACTTGTGTTTTTACATTGTTTTAACACATCAAAAACAGGTTAAGCAATTCTGAACCATTTCAACCAAGTTATACAAGATTCAACTCATTTTTAAACCAGTTTAACGTAATTTAAGTTGAAACGACTGATTGTAAAACTGGATTTTATTGTTTGGATTGTGAAAAACAGTGCTTGATAATGTCAAGCTTTTAGAAGCAGAGAGTACATTTTGCTGAAAGATTACAAAGACAAACATTTTAATCTCTTTGGGATCGATGAATTATTTACAGCAAGATCAGGAGCATGCGCCACATAAGTAAGCAGGGTCAGTTTTCATTTCATTTTGACTTTGAAGAACTTCAGAGTCCACTTGGGGCCTAGCAGAGATAAACAACTGTTTTTGGACGATCCCACTTCTAGAGACCAGACAACAGCAGCAGAAAAAGAACGATTCATGGTGTGTTCTAGACCTTTCATCAGTTTGATCCCAACTCAGTCCCAGCAGGATTTTCTGGCAGTGTTAAATGAAACAATGGCATTGTTTGAAAACTTCCCAGTAGAAAGCCACAGTCAGACAGATCATGAAGCAGTGAAACTAAATCCTGCTCTTCTTCTTAACCTTATATTAATTAATGAATTATTTTTATCTGTCATCTATAATAAATGTAAAGGCCATGGACTTACGCCAAGAGGTCTGGACATGAAAGAGGGAGACTTACTTCAAACCTTCTTTGGCTTGGAATAAAAAAAGATGTTTGGGGAACCTTCAAAGGATCCCTGAATCTAATTTATGACATCTGTGCTAAGGTTTACCTGGCAACTCTCAACATCAAAGTTTAGAGATTAGCATTTTAAAGGTGCCTGCCATGGATCAATCACATCCTGCTGAAGTCCCGCCGTATTCCGCTTAGTCAATGAAAATGTATAATTGGAGAATGTGTTGTTCAATTACAGACGCTAATGGACCGAGCCTCATGAGCGCTCGAATGCATTATTCAGCTTTTCAAGCAACGTCCTGAATTTCTTCACAGGGTGCAAAAGGTCGAAATCCAGGACCCCAAAAGTTAACTTTGGTTCGTAACTTCTGTTTGAACTTCTACTTCAGGACACATCTGCCGACGTGTCGCTCTGCGCCAGATATGTCAGAATAATTGATCGTATGTTAAATCGTATGTCAAAAATGTCAGAATAATTGATCGTATTGCATAAAGTCCTCAAAGGTCACAACGTAAAGAATATACGTGCAACCCACGGGAGTCATTACTCGCCCTTATTCGTCTTTTATCATTGCTGCATTTCCTTCAAATTTTGAAGAATGTGGGGTGGACTAAACAAATTTGGACCACAAAGACTTATATGGACAAAAAAAATCAAAATAAAATCTAAATAATGTTTTTGTTGTTGCATAGAACACAGAAATGCACACCGGTTTGGAATGACTCGCGGGTAAGTAAATAACACACTTAGAAGAAAAGGTTCTAATCTTAAAAGGTTCTATCAGTGCAATGCATTTGGAACCCCTAAAATGTTCTATACACTCTTAAAAAAAGGGTTCCTCTGGGTTCTAAATAGAACCCTGGGGTTCCGTACTTGGCCAATAGAACCTTTCACAAAAAAAAATGGTTCTATATAGAACCATTTTGGAGTTCCATATATGAAGCGGGGGATGGAACCATTTCTGGTTCTAAATAGAACCATTTCTTACTTTTATTTATTGTTTGTGTACTAAGTACTTTCCCAGGTTTAGTATAACCATGATTTCCAGCTTGTTTTAGTGTTGGACAAATACTTACATACTTTCCAAACAAGATCAGCTGCCGAGAAGGCAATTTCACACAGTTTAGGTGAAAACAAATGCGTTTAACATTATTTTCCATGCTTCCATGCAGTTCAACACCTAGTAAAAAAAATAAATATATATATATATATATATATATATATATATATATTGTACTTGAAATATGTATTTGAAATATATTCCCCTTTTCAATATTGCAAATGTACTATTGTTACTATCTTTAAATATTGGTATACTACCAATGTTACTATCTTTAAATATATTAAAAGTATATTAGCATCATGTTTGCATTGAGTAACTAGGCTGAAAAAATATGTTTTTTGAGATGTAGGTGTCAGAATAATGTTACATGCTGTATCTGATCTCACTCTCTCTCTCTCACACACACACAAACACTCTCTCTCTTTCAAGCGTTCATCTGTTATCCCCTCACTGCCGTTTCCATCTCAAGGTCAGTGTTTAATTTTCACGCCTGTAGGGTGTATGTAAAGTCTAGGTGGACTTTCCTCAGAGACCCTCTGCCTGCAAGAGAAATAAATATGTTTGGCATATCTAAACAAATCTGCCCATTAGGCCCTGAGTGACGACAAACTGCGTCTCCATGCAGCAAACCTGAATATTTCAAGCTCTTGACATGTATGTGCCTATAGTGCAGATCACTATTGATACTAAACCAGTCAGAGAAGCAGAACCGTACTTGCAATTTTACTCGAATGTTAAAACTCTGTAAGACAATTACTTTATAATGAATACAATTTCAAATATCATCACTGTTAGGCTGAAACCTCATATGTGTTTTTCTATCACCTGAAAAGTAGTTTTGATCATATAAGGTTTCTGACTGACAGCGCCCCAAATGTATTTTTTCTATGTCGCAATATGAGGTAAATCCAGCCCTGAGGAACTCATGGGTGTTAAGTGAGAGTGCATTTCATTCCCTTTATGAACACTTCAAATCCATTTCCTATTTGCCTGGTTGAATTAGCTATTTGTCAAACAATCTGCCCAGACAGAGGTTCAGTGACATTGAGTGAACTCTTAAAAATAATGGTTCTTTGATGGTTCTTGGCAGCACCTTAGGAACCCCAAAGAACCCACTTCATATCAAGTGGCAGTTTTCACTATATTTGGTTGTTATGGAGATTCTTGAAGTGAGATTATAGGTTCTTAAGGTCAGTGAATTGTTTTCTGGCTTATTCTCTGCATTGCCGCAGTTGGTGCTATAGTGGGAATTAGCACTTTTCGCCACCAACTGAGCTGAGGTAACAATGTAACCTGCAGAAAGGGTTAGTGAGTGAAACTGAATGAAGCCATTGGAATTAAGCAAAATCGCCACTTTACATAGAGGTTGTAATTAAAAGAATTGTATCAATTCTAGAATCCAGGTTTGTTGGAAACTGTACATGGAAGAAAATTTAAAAGGTGGCTTTTCGTTCCGTTTTGTTTTAACACGCGCTTCCCACTGTAAAAAAAAATGTATCACAACATTTTTTTCTTTTGTCAAATCAACTTAAATAATTTATTTAGTTCAGATAACTTATTATTTTGAGTTTCTGATTATTAAATCAATCTCCTTCATTGTATTAACTCACTTTTTCCAGTTCAATCAACTTAAAATTTTAAGGCAAACAGGTTACTTCCAGTTAAACCAACAATATTTTTTTACAGTTTAATTAATACTTTCATCCAGCAATGACACATTAAATCGATAAAATATGACTGTAAAGACATTTACAATATTACAAAAGATTTAGGTTTCAAATAAATGCTGTTCTTTTGAACCTCGTCAAAAGTGTCCAAAAACCATTGATAATAATAATTAATTATTTATTGCGCATCAAATCATTCAAATGATTTCTGAATGGTTTTTTTTTTTGACACTGAAAAATGGAGTTTGAAAAAAAAATGTATTTTTATTTTTTAAAAATATTTTCAAATAGAAATTTAAATTGCAATTACATTTTAGAATATTTCTGATTTTACCGTATTTTTTTTTATAAATTAATTGCAGCCTCTGGGTGAGCATAAGACACTCAAAAACATTAAAAAATCCCAAACTTGTGAGAGGTAGTGTATATAAATAAAATCATCTTGTCACCTGATTCCATTCGAAGGCTGATGCAGAAATGCAACGCTGGGGATTTAGAAATGTTCTACCACCGCTCCATCCAGTGCACTACACATTTATCCCTGCCAGATGTCCAATGGCTGATGTCCAGATTCATCTGCCCTTCTCTGGTTAGTACATGCCTGCCTGTTCTTTAGAGGTTGTTCCTTTGGTTAGCATTGGACTTGGTGATGTGGGACTTTTATCAGTAGAGGGTCTCTGAGTTTTTCGCTCACTCCTTTCCAACCCTGACATGTTTTGGCACGGAAATGTGAACGTCCTTGGACTCTCAGGTGTCAGATGGAACCTGTTGGCTTAAATTAAACGCCTCAATTCCCTTGCAACACAGACGTCTGGTGATGTTAACCTTGTTCATTAATGATTACTGAATGTCCAAAATTCCTAAACACCAGGTCCCTCACTTGTGCTCTCTTCATCTCCATCTCTTCCTCCGTCTCCTTCTGCTCACTTTGTGAGTTGCCCTGAACTTTCCTTTTTTACTCTGGTTCTTCAAAATGCCTGCGGGGACCACAAAAGTTCTTGTGCCGTAGTCTTTACTTAAAATCACAGTCTCTCTCTAACACTCTTGCTCTCTTCGTCCCTGATGTCCGTGATACTTAAAAAGCAAGCTGTGAAAGCGGCACAGGGTAGAAATAGACTCTTTTGTCTCACTTTGAAGGGGTGATGAATATATATCCAAATAAAAAAAGACCCATCTTTGCTCGCGAGAGATGTGAAAGACAGATGCGGTTAAAGGCATCTTGCAAGAATGGCTCTAGGGGAGCATGCTCTCACCATGTCTCGTGTTTTGGATGTGAGGAAGAGGAAACAAGACCTGACAATCAATGCTCAGCCCCTTTTCTTTGTTTTCCTCTCGCAATCTCTCTCTTTCGTTTCCTATTCCAAACCTTCTAGACAGTGGCAGTCTCGAAGAGATGACAAATCTTCAACTTGGACCGTCTTTGATCTGTTTTTTTTGTGAAAAGAAAACATCAGGAGCCACTGAAATGGACGCACCGTAAGACAACCTGACTTTGAAGTGATGAGAGGAAGTAGATGAGCTTTTGAAGACAGTCAGTAATGGATCTTCCTTTCTCTTTCAATTCTTCGCAAAATGGAGATCTCATTAGATTCAAGCTCTTTTTGCTCACTTCAGTTTGGAGGAAAAAACAAGATTACGTTTCACTTTACTGTCATTGTGCCTACTACAAATACAGAGCCAATGAAATGCTGTTGGCATCCAACTGCAAATAGCATTCAATTATTTTCATATTTTTATCAAATCTGCTAAACGATAATAATGGAACAACAGTGATTTTTCACTATTATTTACAACAGGATCCGCATCGGTTTAATTGAAATATTTATCTTAGAAGAGACAATAAAAACAACTTTAGCTATCCTGGTAGTTTTTTTGTTTGTTTTCAAAAGTCAAAAAATGTGTGATAGCTGAATGTAAAATTTTTGACAAGCCAAACATGTCAGTCTCTGAGTAACATGTCATTTATTTTAGCCACAAAAGTGGTCCAGGGAGTCCAGGCATTTCAGCAGTCTCATCACAAGACGTCATATAACTGACGTCTTGGGACGTATTTTGACCATACATCAACATCCGCCTTTTTAGGGTCCCCTTAAACATCATATGACGTTATCGGATCCTAACCCTACCCCAGACCTAAACCTACCCCTAAACCTACCCCATCACCTAACCGACGTTAAAGGTAAAGCGTCAGTTGTATGACAGCCCGGGATCGTCATGTAACCAACGTTTAAGGCAACCCGGTCTCATCCCAATTCGTCATATAACTGACGTTTTGGGACGTCTTTTGACCATTCGTCAATATACGACTTTTTAGGGCCCCCTTAAACGTCGGTAGATGACGTTATGGGATCCTAACTCTACCCCATACCTAAACCTAACCCTAAACCCAACTCGTCACCTAACTGGCGTTAAAGGTAAAGCGTCAGTTGTATGACGACCCGGGATCGTCATCTACCGACGTTTAAGGGGGCCCTAAAAAGTCGTATATTGACGAATGGTCAAAAGACATCCCAAAACGTCAGTAATATGACGAATTGGGATGAGACTGTGTTATTTAAGGATACCCTAAAAGGCGGATGCTCAAATATAAGCGCAGTTGTCCACACATTTTTAACTATAAACATGAAACTGAAACCAAGATTACTAAGCCGTGATGTTTAAGTGAACCATGAGAAATATGTAACTAGATCAAATCAAGTGACCAGTTTCAGTGAAAATGACTTTTTTTTTTGTAAATAAAGAAGGTGCCGCTAGGTTCAAAAAGGCTAAATTAAGGCATTAATCTTGAGAAAAACAACTCACCCCAAATTGACATTTAAACAAAGCCCACGTGAGAGCTCCATTCAGTCTCCTGAGCTATGAAAGTGCAGCCTTACAGTGCAAATGAGATGGGGTAAAAATAGAAAAGAGTCAGTGAACTAAAATTTATCAGGAAACATACCTGCTTTGGGAGCGAGAAGGGTTAACAGATAAGTTCAGAGTTGAGCGGGTTGACAGCTGAAGGGAAAACACTAGTGCAGTAATGCACGCGGTCGACTCTAATTAGTCCTTTGTCCTGTTTCTAGGGAGAAATAGCCAATAGAGGCTTTGTTATTAGCTTGAATTTCTTTGTTTATAGTCTTTCGAGACTAATTAATTATGTTCTTTTGCCTTACCTTAATTCCATTATTTAATGGGAGTCTGAAGACTTAAAGGGTACAACACACAAGCCATGAAAGAAGAGCGTTTGTTTCTGTGGCTGAGGAATAGAAGGTTAAGCAAACGAGTGATGAAGGCAGTGTTTTTGTAACGAGTTGAATGAAAAGGTACAATTCATGGAAAACAGGTTAACAATGTGTTAAAATCATGAAAACAAAAGGTTCAGAAAACACATTTAATTATAAAAGCAGCGAATAAAAATGAACTCTGTTCAATAAAATAAAAACACCATTTCCGCTCTGGCTTTACAATGTTTCAAATCCTTCGTTCTCATCACCATCTCTGAAAAGCCAAACCAATGTTGATTCTGGTTTTATTACGAGCTCTGCGTTCGCTTATTTTCCAGAGAAACCCTCCTTTGTTAGTTTTTTTTTTTTTACTTTCTTAAACATGTGATCCCCGGAGGTTTGAGATTTAGCTGCTCCATGTCAACCTTTCTCACTCATTGTGACAACAATGCCACACACCATACACACGACAAAGCAGCCGGAGAAACGTTTCCCTAAAAATGAATACAACAAGAAATATCATGTTTTGGAAGAAGGATTGATGGTGTATTGACTTTTGAACAAATATATATATATATATATATATATATATCATTAAATTGTGTATGGTGGATTTAATTTTTAAAGAATTGATGAACTAAAAATAGTTTAATAATGACTTTATTACTTAAAAACAATATCATTCATGCAATGAATTTATGAATACATTTCAGATGAATACAATATTACACTCTGCATGGTAGCAATAATTTTTCATCACATGGTATACTTTTTTCATCAAATAACATCCTATTGAATTAACACACAATACATGACATGTTCTAGATTCATACTGGTGTAATGATGGATTCCTTTTATGTATGACGGATTTAAATGTAAAGTTTTTATGTGATAAGCAGCTGATGCAGTAGTATTTGAAAAGCAATTGCTTTCAGGAGGATTTGGCTTTACTTATGGTGCCTTAATATCCGTCCATGGCTCTATCAAAGACAGGAAATTTACCCTGGGCCATCTTTATTTCTGCTTTTATAAGGCTTTTTCCCTCTAATTACTGTTTAGAGGTTCTCGCTTGTGTGTTTAAGTGTGTCTGGCCCTCTTATGAAATCAGTGCCACCAAAGAAACATATACTATATGATACATATTGTCAGCACAGAATAATTATATAGTGTGTAACAACAACAATAATTATGCAATTTATTATTATCATTATCCATAGATTTGTGTTACGATCATTTAGACTATATCAGACAATATAGACACATGCATTAGTAAGCCTCCAGTCCTCACACTACATTTGTTTGAAGCATGATTCAGTAAAAGAAGGGCAATTTATGGATAAATTATCTATGCATTCTTACATTTCTGCTCGGCTGGTGGGAGAAAATTTCCTCCAAGAAATCAAATCACTCGAGGTACTTGTCTATAAACACCATCCCTCATTTTCATATTCATTGTTTGTTTATTTGATTTCCCCTGGCTTGCTTTTTTGTCCAAAGTGTAAAGAGAAACCTTAATGAATCTCTAATTTATGATTTCATGAGCAGTGCAGAGTAATCAAATTAAAAGAACACTGTAAAATGTAACAAGTTGACTTTACTTAGAAAAAGTGAGGAAACCGATTGCCTTAAATTTTCCAAGTAAAGTATTGTATTAATTTTTAGTTGACACAAATTAATAGCGTTTGTATAGACAACTTGTAAATTAAGTATACTCAAGTAAAGTTGACTCAAAATTATTAGTTGTGTTAACTTATTATTAGAGTTCACATTACTATGAAAAAATTAGGAAACCGATTGCCTTAAATTTTTGAAGTAAGCTGAACTAAACAAATTAAGTTAAGACAAAAAGACAAAACTGAACTCAGGTAAAACATTATTTATTACACATCAATTGTTCTTATGCATTACAGTGTAGTAAACAATGTCATTCAGACACCCAAACAGTTTTTTGTTAATGTAACTAACAATTTTAATCACAAAAACACACTGTTATTCTTGTTAACCCTAAAGTAATTCAAATGTGCAGTGCAAATGCAACTAAAAAGCATCAACATTAGGGTAATACAGGAAAATTGACACTTAAGTTGCATTGTAAAAATATGTTAAACAAAAGCGTTTAAAAATGCAGCTGTTATAAAACAAGAAAAAACATTTTCAACCAAGGTTGACAAATGACAATTTATAAATGTTTTGTGTATTTTAGAAATTTTGTACAACCACAAACTCAAAGGGTTAGTTCACCCAATAATGAAAATTAAGTCATTAATTACTCACCCTCATGCTGTACCAACCCCGTAAGACCTTCGTTTATCTTTGGAACACAAATGAAGATATTTTTGATTAAATTTGAGAGGTGGATCACTCCTAGATAGGCTGCCTAAGGGATTGAAACTTGACGGCCCAGAAAGTCAATGAAGAAGATGTTTAAATATTCCATGTGACAACAGTGGCTCAACTAAAAGTTTATCAAGCGACGAGAATACTTTTTGTGGGGAAATAAAACAAATATAACGACTTTATTCGACTATTCCTTTTCTTCCTTGTAGGCCTGAAACGACTTAAAAAGATTTCTCACACATGTGTCATGGAAATCTCTTTAACTCTCGTTTCAGGCCTACAAGGAAGAAAAGGAATAGTCGAATAAAGTCGTTATTTTTGTTTGTTTTTTCGCACAAAAAGTATTCTCGTCGCTTGATAAACTTGTACTTGAGCCACTGTAGTCACATGGAATATTTAAAGATCTTCTTCATTGACTTTCTAGGCTGTCAAGTTTCAGTCCCTTAGGCAGCCTATGTGGTAGTGAGACAGCTCTCAAATTTAATCAAAAATATCTTCATTTGTGTTCCAAAGATAAACGAAGGTCTTACAGGGTTGGTACAGCATGGGGGTGAGTAATTAATGACTTAATTTTTATTTTTGGGTGAACTAACCCTTTAAAGGGATAGTAAAGGGATAGCCACTAAGCTGAAAAATCTGTCATAATTTACTCTCCCACATCTCGTAACAAACCTGTAAGTTTGGATATTCTTTGAAACACAAATACAAATATTTAAAATTAACCAGTTAAGCATTTTATGTCCCTCTATTGAAGGTCCAGTTGACCCTAACTTAAAAGATATAAAGAGATTATTAAGATGTATTTATGATTTGTTTTAAGACTAGACCCTTTCTCTTACGGGTTTGAAACAAGATGAGGGAGTGTAAATTATGACAGAATTTTCAATCTGAAACAACATTTACTTACATGAGCAGAATGTTTTTAGGTGACTGTAGTTTAGGCTTCAGGAATTTGTGTCCCAGAGAAAGAAACAGTCTCTGAATAAAATCAAAGGTGTTCTTGAGCTGTGGAGTGTACTTCGAATTAAACGCATACAGTATATCACCCCAAAAAGTAGGCACATGGCATCCGGAAGTTTTTGAAGTTCATCCATAACAATGGCTCCTTCTAGGATAATTGCTGAGTGTGAATCCTCTAAATGCAGTGCTTGTGAAAAATCCTGGTTTTCTTCAGTCATCACAGTTATAATTCCAATGGAAATCTTGGGTGTGTTGCAATCACAGTCCTAATAAAAAAATTACAGAAATATTAAAATTAGTTACATTACAAATAGGAAATCTCACAAATGTACATGTAACTTAAATAATCAGGACCATCACCTTCTGTTCTACATACAACTCAACTAACAGGTAAACATTAAACTATTGTATGAGAATTATACATCAGAAAAAAATGCACAGTGCAATGATGTCAGAACATACACACAAGAAAATGTACAAGTACATTTGAAGAGTTTGTGTCTGGTCTGTTTCTGGCTATATATGATGTATGTGTGGGGGATTAGTTTAGAGAGAAATATACAGAGAATGGTACTTGCCAATATTGTTTTGAAAAAGTCTGAGGTGTCTTCTCCAAAAAATGAGGGGAAGTCCACAAAGAACTGCTGTGCGACTTGCAGTGATGTCAGTGCCCTGGAAAACCAAATTAAATTTAAAATTAGTCAGAATAAACTACTTTAAAATGAAGTGATGACTGCTCTGAAAAAAAGTTTTATAACATAGAATTAAATTTTATGAAATAACAGTTACAAAATTTAGTTCAAGAAATAAGCATAGACAAGCTTACCACGAAATTCAGAAAGTTTTTTTTCCAACTGCCAGAAATGGAGCTGTATGTTGATCAAGTGCTGTGAAAAATTCTTGCTTGAGGTTTTTGCTTGTGATGCTAATAAACTCTGCATTGATCTATAAAAGGAAAAAGAACAATGTTATATCTATTATTAGGCTTTTGGTTACTGCGTTATAGGGATACTTGAAAATTGCTTTATTTACTCAATCTCGTAGTATCCCTAATGTACCTTTATTCTTCAGATAAACGTAAAGGTATATATTTATGATTTAAATGAACACAAATAGTCTGTGTGAAGACATGGAAATGGTGTAGTTCCGGTGTTGCTTCCATGTTTTATACATAGGGGGAAAAAACAGTACTTACATTTCCTTTGCATGTCTCATTTCACAAAGCAAGCTCTGCAAATGAAGAAAATAATATTAAAATACACACTTTTATAATATACAGCTTTGTATTTTAATTTATAAATCAATAGTGTTCAAACATTTAAAGTGACTTTTGTTTTATTAACATTAAAAGAATAATTCTCCCAAAAAACAATTGTGGGGCAATTGAATCATCATGTAATCTTCTGTTGCAAATTAAACGTTATTTTGAAGAATGTGGGTAACCAAACAGTTGATGGTCCCCATTGACTTCCATATCATCCTATGGAAGTCTATGGGGTTATCAACTGTTTGGTTACACATATTCTTCAAAATATCTTATTTTGTGTTCAGCACAAGAAAGAAATTAATAAAGGTTTGGAACAAAATGAAATTTAGTTAATGATGACGCATTTTAATTTTTGGGTGAACTATCCCTTTAACAAAGGCGCATTATACCGTTCATTATTTGACTGCTGTCGCTTAAAGATCTGCTCGCTTCTAAAATACTTAAACACATCCGATTAAATTAAGTTCACTTTAGACATAACCAACTGTGTTCATGAAAACATTGTGTATATTCCACAGTATTGGACGCGAAATATAAAGTTTAGTATCAGGCACTGTTATGTGGTTGATGCACTCAGAAAATGACGTGCGCCCATTTCAAAACAGCACGCAAATTAAACGTTTAACCGGCAAGGCTTTAAAGCACACGCAAATAATTAAAGCTCGTGAAGTGCAGTGTCCCGTGAGCCGTGTGTTAACATCTAATGTAAATGCACGCCGAGTTGTAACGTTACAGTATAGGCCTATATGTTGAGACATGACGCCAGAACTGAAAATGATTTTCGCTGCAGTACAACACTACTATATTTTTTTCAAAACAGATTGTGGAGAAATTAATCCCACACCCTTAATTTAAAGTAATCCAAAAGTTAAAATATATTAATTTTAGCATTGCTATATTTCTACATAATTATTGCAACATTAAAGTATAAATCAGTAAAGCTTTTTTCTCAGTCTACATTATACTCACAATAAAAATAAATAAAACATAAAAATGTTCCTTGATAGAAAGCATAGACCTAACGATTAGGCTACCGATTTGCAAATGCTAGACTGATCATTTCGATTAGCACAATCCAACACAATCTAAGAATTTAAACATCCAATGTTCATGTGTAACGCTAGTTTGTTTAATCTGTTTCCTTTATTACACGGTCAATTGTGTATATTAAGCAATTCAGACATTAAAATAATACATAAAAAGCACTGACTCACCTTTCCATGTGCTTTCCTCATCCGAAATAACGGCTTCACGTTTTCAAATCGGCTCCGCCTACTGGTAGAACTGCGCATGACCACTCGAAAAAGTTCAACATACTTATTGTTTTAAGTAGAGGTTAATTTAATCTTTTGAGTTTAATAACTTACCGTGCTAAAAATTTGTCCTTACTTTATCAAACTTAGTAAGGTCAACAAACTTTTTCAAAATAAGTTTTATTCACTTAATGTTATTAGTAAGATCATCAGTTACATTTTACAGTGAATCGGTCAATCAAAGATTAAAATTGTCATCATTTGCTCACTCTCGTCATATTCGAAACCCATATGATTTATTTTTTTTCAGCAGAACAGAAAAAGAGAAATTTAGAAAAAGTCATACTGTTCCATAAAACACACACACACACACACACACACAAAAAAACACCATGACAGTAGCTCAAATGACTTGGACTCTATATTCCAAGTCTTCTAAAGCCATGTGATAGCACTGTGTTTGTTAATTATGTTTACTTTAATACTTTTGTAGTATTAAAGGTGTGCTTTTTGACATTTTGGAGTTGTCTCCATTGACGTTCATTGCATGGAAAAGCACACTGTCACTGTAAAATCTAACAGTTGTTCTTACTAAGACTTTTTAGTTAACTTAACGTAATGTCCAATAATTTGTTGAACTTAAAACGATATAGTAATCCAGCCCGTTCTCATCCCAAGGCGTCATATACGACGTTTTAGCCAAATTGTAGACATCCAACGCACATAGCACCCTTTAGCGTCAATATGAGACGCAGATAATTATGGGGCTGAAGGCGCCTCCTAGTGGTTTAACCCTAACCCTACAACAGACCTAAACCTACCCATAACCAAAACGTGTTATGTTCGTGCCATGTGGATGTATACGCTCAGTATATGATGCCTTGGGATCAGAATGCGTTGAGTAATCTGTACTGTTTGCTTGCTATGCCTTTCGTTACTCAGAAAACCCAAGTAAACATTACTTAACTAGTTTGAATACCATTTTGACTGATTTCAATACAAAGAGAAAAAAAACAGGTGGGACGAAGAGTTTTTGCAGTGGGGCCTCATTTCTTCCACTTCTGCAGTCATCATTCTTCTTAGTTGCATTCGCTCATTTTCATCTTAAATGTTACTGTCAATACAACCAAACATTTTGGGAGAAAGTCACAAAAGTTGACTTCATAAATTCATGTTGATTTCCTAAAATCTTTTAACGTTTTATTGCTAACACTTGTGGCTTACACTTATAACCGGGTTGATATAATCCCTCTAGATTTGTGACAATATCTTGTAATTTTTCTTGTCACAAAAAGACCTTCAACATGCAAACAATAACACTGGTAACAAGTTTGTTTTGTTTTTTTATCATTCATTTAATTAATTAGACCATTGCGATTTTATTTGCTGTCTCTTGTCAGTATAACCCCAATAACAATAGCAAATCAAGTTGTGATGATAAAATAAAGCCACAAATAGTAAAACAAAGCAATTCATTTATCCATGCCGCAATGCACTCTGGAAGTACCACTTCCTCGGATCACAGATAGAATTAAGTCGACAAAACTAAGAAAGTAAGAAGACTTCGACACAATTATGTTATGCTTACTTAATTAAATTAAGGCAACGAATTTGCGCAATTGAATTAAGTAAACTGAACAAATTTGTTTTTACGGTGCGTAATATTTCATAGAATTTGTATTCCATGCAAAAAAGGAAAGTCGAAAGTAGACACGTTTTTTTTTAATATATATATCCGCGCTGGTAACTTTTTTTCCCCCATTTCCTCATGGATGTCATCCGCTATCATCAGCGTATCATCCACTGACCAGAACTGATTCATCACGAGCTTAACGAACTGACAGAAATATCCTCGATGGATTAAGCGCTATAATAAAAATCATTAATTTTAGCAAAGAAGATCTGTGAGGATACTTCCCTATTCTAGCACGGATCTCTCTCTCTCTCCTCTCTTTCTCCTGTCCTTGTAAGCACGGCTCTGACACTAAGCCCTCATAGCTTGGGATCAGTGCTGTGTGCAAATCCCCTCGCTTGTCAGCCAACGAGCATCTAGGGGGGGCTCCGTTCGCACCCCTGCCTCGCTCTCCACCCACAGCATTGACGATCTCAAAAACCAGAAGATAATCACTGCGGCCGTCACATTTGCATCGGCAGATGCCGCAGTCAGTAATAATTTAAAACTCAAATTCGATCTCCCAACAGTTGATTGAGAGAGTATACCTTATCAGCGGTGGCGCACCGGTGCCATGTCAGGCTCCGTCTGTCAAGAGGTGGAATATGCATGCTTCTTTTCAGGCTTCCTGCTATCGTGTGTGGCCACAGGAGAATGGTGTGCAAGCTGGCCGAAACTATTAAACTGTGCAACTGAGATGACTGGTAATGTCACAATCAAAATGCACATTGATCACTTTTAAATATGGGGGTGTTTTAAACATGCTTCAATCTACTTCCATCAATAATCCACCAACATTGTTTGTATTTTCAGAAGCAGTATCAACATCAAGCGTCTGACTCGTTCCCATACACAACTCAAGCCTAACAGGTTTTAACGGCTCATCATCATGTTCTAGTTTCTAGTTTCTAGTTTCAACTCTACTTTAAACCTGCATCATTTGGAGTTATTTCATCCGCATCATCAGAATTAACAGATTTGCTTTTTTTTTCTGCGACAGGTATGGAAATAATTCACGTTCACACATAGAATTACATGAAAGGGTTAAAATGTATACCTGATGTGCCTGTGTGCATTTCCCCCTTTATTTTCTGACAGTTTTAATCTTAAAATCCTGTCTTTGCTCATTCTCTTCCCTTCCTGTATTGAATCTGCATGGGAAAGGTAGGTTTCTATTAAGTTCCCCGATCTCATGACCAAATTAAAAAAAAAAGTAGCTAATTCGTAACAATTCATACGACCTCACTCGTACGAATTAGTACGATTTTGCTAAATCGTACATATTTTACGAATTGGCCAATTCGTATGAATTCGTACGAATGACCTACCCCTTACCCCGCCCCTAAACCTAACCATCACGTGGGTTTAGACAAATCGTACAAATTCGTACGAGTGAGGTCGTACGAATTAGCCACTTTTTAATCATTCGTCGAATTCGTACGAATTGGTCGTGAGATAGCGTAGTAAGATCCGATTAATCTAATTTAATCTCTGCTTAAAAAATTATTTCTTTTAAATCATATTAAAAACAATATTTTGATTATTTTAATGTTTTCAATGTAAGGATTGGTTTTCTATTTCATCACAGAGCTTGAAGCACATGCACATGCTATAAGATAAGAGTAACCGAAGATTCGACCCATAAATTGATGTCCTTCTATGAATTCCATCAAAAACACACAATACAGGCAATACCAATTACGTATCTACATCCAAAACACTTCAGAGTCAGTCGACATAAAGACTGTATTCTCAAAATTATCTATCCTGAATTTCAAGTTCAAATCACATTTTTTTAAATCATGTAGGCCCACGTAAACCTCAGACATAAAACTTCACGAGTTCACACTTACATATAATTTTGAGTGAGTAAGATTCAACGCATATTTGGCGTGTTTTCCGGAGGTAGGGCTTCGAGCTCATCCCAAGTCGTCAAATAACTGACGTCTTGGGACGTCTTTTGACCATACGTCAACATCCGCCTTTTTAGGGTACCCTTAAACGTCGGTTAGTTGACGATCCCGGGCCGACATACAACTGACGCTTTACCTTTAACGTCAGTTAGGTGACAGGGTAGGTTTAGATCTGGGGTGGGGTTAGGATCCGATAACGTCATCTATAACCGACGTTTAAGGGTACCCAAAAAATATTTCTTCTTTAATAAAAGGTGGAACATAGACGTTGAAACCATTTTAGCTCATGTAGAAAGTGGAAGTACAGATGTAAACAAACTTACTGTCTTTTCCAACCTACCTAAGAACAATACAATTGCATTGTTCATTCTTGAGGCAGCCAAAAACACATGTCCAACCACATGGGCAACAGCTAAACTGCATTCCTTTACACTCCCCATGATACTACTTTAACACCATGTTGACATGTGCGGGGGTTCTAAACCACCACCTGGGCCGCCATGGTGTTTGAAGACACAGGCATTAAACGCCCTTAACTCTAATAAACCTTGTACTATCCGACCACAACACACAAAATGTAGACAGAAATCAATAAACTCATACAAAATATAAAAGAAAAGTTTAAAAAAAGAAGCCACAGCGGGCACAAATTGCTCACACTCACCATGCTCTCCACTCGCTCACACCATTCACACACCATTACTTACATGCACACAGAAAGAGAGAGAGAGAGAGAACTTTTACAGGGTTAAATATCACTACCACTGAAGCACTGACCAACACAGTACAGTCCATTTACCCAGTCTATTATAATAATAAGTCTATTATAATAATTTTCTTTAATTAGATAGCCTTGCAGTTTCACCGTGAGTTGTTTCACTCTCGAAATCTAGCATGAAAAACAATTTGACATCCTAAATAAAAATAATTAAACAGTAAAATAATCACTCAGCTAAAAAAAAATGAAAGGCAAATGAAGAGAACATGCATTTCTCGGTTGTGAATACTGTGTTAAACAAAGCTAGAAGTACACATCGATGAAGCACACCGGTCTTTTGATTCTGAAGGGCAGAGCGTGCCCCACTGTTGCAAAAATTGCAGTCAGCCCCTATTTTCAGCCCCATTTATAATGCATTTCCGACGTGGAAAATGCCATTACTGAGAGTGTAAGAGAGAGTCAGAAGAGGGCTGGTGCTTAAAGGAATTATTACTGCATGTGCAATTACCCATCATTCCACTTTTCTAGGAAAATGTGACCCCAGCTTACAGGCTCGCTGTCATCCTTCACCATTGCCCACCCCTCCTTCTTCCCTCTGATTTGAAGGCAAGATAAACATCTGACATTTGCATGCAAAAAACATGAAGGAGGCAGCAAATGGAGGGTTGTAGGTGAAAAGACAAGTTGAAGGGCGCTGAGTCCCACTGAATCCAAAGAACGCAGGGAGCAGATCGACTTTTCAATAGCAGTGCATGGTCTCTGATCTGTATGTTCTTGATGGCTTGATCCGCCGTTCCTCCCGGTCCAGCCCCCAACATCTGCCTGGGTGAACTACAGGTGCTTGGGTCTGGTATCCATGGTGACTGACTGAAAGAAAACCGTGATTCATGTCCTGTTTACTGTTGGCCTATTCATGTCTTACAGAGAATTTATCAGTAATGAGCAAACCATAGCGAAGAAGCATGTTTCGGACAAACTGATCTGACTCTATTGGTTCTGAAGTTTGTGCAAGACTAAAATGGGTGTCAAAACTTGTCTAGAACATGCCCATGTCATATTTCACCCTAATTATATATTCTTCACATGGCCTAAGTAGATCTAAACATTTACTTTTAGCAATTGAACAGATTTTTTTTTTTTTCGGGGGAAAATGACCACAAAATACCCAAATTACCAAAATATCGGTGATTGTATTGTCAAAATATTCCACCCAAGAAAAGAAGAATCTTAATTGCATTATTTGTTGTACAGTTTGATGCTAAATAAATTACATTTCATTCCACTATATTTAGTATATTACATTATCACAATTGAGAATATTGGAAAGTACTGAGAGAAATAAACATCTGGAAGTGTTATAGTAATGAACGTATTTCATGAAAACCCAAAAATATTACATATATATATATTAAAAATATTATATATATATTATTATTATTTACATACATATATTATTATCATATTATCATATTATATATATATATATATATATATATATATATATATATATATATATATATATATATATATATATATATATATATATATCGTGGCCTTCAATGGGAACACATCTCAGGTTCAGTGTCATAAATTTGCTAATTTGGTTAGTCACCCAGAAATCGTGCAAAATCAAAATATTTTTTACTCATTTTACATAATAGCTCTTCTTTATTTAATTAAAAAAAATCAAAATTTGTTTAATGTAAGTTTTAATTCTCAGACTGTTGGATCTCTCTGTAAAGCATATTGTGCACAATACACATTGTGACTATGTTGTACAACATGAATGTGGAACAAAGCCCAATATGTGTATTAAATGTTATCATCCCCTCTAAACGCCTCTGGTACAGGAGACTTTCAGAGGATCCTGTTAAACTAAATGAGCAGAAGAGAGAAGCTGAACTGATTAAAGTCAGAAAAGTGTAAGCTCAGCCTCGCTTCACACGGCTTTGCACATTGTTTTGAAATCAGACCTCAAAGACACAAAGGCTTTTTCTCTGAAAAAAAAGAGTTAACGAGCCAAATGACCTTTATCTGGCTATATGGCGTGGTGAGCAACCCTCAGAACCATTTATTTAGATCTTACTGGAAGCCTCCAGTCGCAGGAAAAAAACACCTCTAAGAAAGTCATGTGTGTGCGTTTGTTGTGTACACTTTTAATCTTTTTTTATAAGAAAAATAAACATTTTTTAAAAATGGTTTGAATTGTGTAAATATTCATCGTCATATTTCCATTTGCGATATTTCCTAAAGCAAGCATCTCATTCCTATTGCTGTTATTTATATACTATTTTATGTCTTCCCTTTTTAATTAAAATTAAGTAAAATGTAAAAATTAAATAAAACACCCTCTCATTTGTATTGTACACTATTTTCTTACCTTATATACCACTATTTCCCTACCTTAAAGTTTTAAGGCAACCAGGTTACTTAATTTTTTTAGTTAAACCAACAATATTTTGTTACAATGATAATTTCTAGCACAATTTCTAGATAATTTCATATATATATATATATATATATATATATATATATATATATATCCCTTTCAAAGGCTTTGAACTGTAAATAATGAGAACATTACAAACGTTCTCCAGAAACTGCCCCATGTTATATAATAGTAATGCGGTTCCGATTGCTCTGACGAACAGCACATCCTGTTCGCCAACAGACATTTAGAGCAAACCTAGCATTAGAACCTCTCAGAACGAGCAAATAACACAGAGAAACTGATGTACTGGGTCAGTAGCCTGTGTTCTCCTGCAGAGTGTTGTGTGATATAAGCACCATGTGCAGGTCGTAACAAGAAATTTCTGAGGCTGTAGAATGGAGTGCCAATGGCCAGCCTGAGGCAATGGAATGGGAGCTATCGAATCGCACCTGGTCTTCAAACATGGACATCCATGATGGAAGACATAACTTGACACTCTGATTTCAGATCTCCCTTCCTATCCTGGTTTCTCAGCCTCTCTTTCTCTCCATGCATAATTCAGTTAAAGCCTCATTTGTTAACTCAAGGGGGTTTAGAGAACCTGTCAAGGGCCAATATGGGAGTATGAGTCTTCTTTGTTGACAAGTGTCTCCAATAAATGTCACTAGCTGGCAGTTACGCAACCTAGTGAGCTGCCTACTTAGGCAGAATTTTAAGGCATCATTGCGCACCTGATTAATGTTTTTTTTTTTGAGGAAAGGTTTCTTCTCATCAATATTATGGCATGATAGGCTCATTGGATTATGACTGTAACTAGGGCTGGGTAATAAATATCGATTTCTCAATATTAATCGATTCTCGTTTTTACGAACCGATATCGATTCTTAAATCTCAAGAATCGATTAGTCATCCTGTTTCATTTGAATGAATGGATCATTGTATCGCAACTGTGCGCATCCAAAAAAATCGCAATAATCTTTTTCCTTTGTTACTATTGATATGAAACAAAGTCTCAAATTTCAAATTACGTCAATTTTCTTTAGAAATTCAAAAACATAAATAACGTTTTGGCGCTGTGGCGTGAGATCGCTCTGGCACAGCTCTAGAGAAGCAGCAGCACTGATCTCTCTTCCGGCTTAATAATACCAGTCACAGCGCCAAATAAACATGAATGAGCATCTGAAAGTGTGTTAAAAGATAGAGTACAACTTATCGAAATCCGTATCATGTCACATTGATTCGCTCAATCAGCGTTTCAACCGAGACGTCAGGTAAACAGCTTGTAATCAATGTCATGTATCGTCATATTTACCTCAGAAAACCCACATAAACTCGTTAGTCAGCTAGAAAAATAACTCTAGAGAGGAGCATTTTGCTAAATATATACGTACACCACATTACATATGCATTATAATCTTAATGTTCTTCAATATTTAATGCATGTTTGAATGAATGGCACGTTTTTATGACAGCCACCATTTAAATGTTTATATTTCACATCTTCTTATTATAAAAATAAATAAAAGTGTAATTTAAGTGTTTTTATGGCTATACAAAACAATTCATTATTACCTTCATATTAGGCTAATGAAGCCTATAGGCTACAACTAGACTCCCATAGTTTACAACATTTACGAGATTTGATTCCCTTGAGAAAAATGACCATTTATTGTAACTGATATCCAAAATAATCGATATTGAATCGAATCGTAATCGAATCGAATTGCAAGCTTGTGAATCGAAATTGAATCGAATTGTGAAATTTGTCTCAATACCCAGCCCTAACTGTAACCGTTGTTCACTGAGAAGAGAACAAGAAACTGCATCGACTACAACACTTTGGGGAATGCCCTTAGTGCAATGAATCTGACTTATGAATGAAACTAATCCAATCCTAAAAAGCTACAAAAGGACACCGACAAACAACAGAGTCAGCTTCTGAAGCTGCAGACCAGAGCACTACTACAATTGGAATATTTGCCCTCGAAAGCAAACCTCAGGAACTTCCTGCGAGATGGAAGGATGGATATGTGGAAGTATGTGTCCCTTATAGATCTATCGTGACAATTTGATTTAATCTCGCAATGATGGCAATAGTGAGCATCTTGAACCTGAATCTTCTAAGAGATTGATTCAAGTGCCTTAGATCTAAAATTGGTGCAACCCTCCATCATTCTTATCCTTAACCTAACCAGCTAACAAGCATCCAAAATCTCCAACACAGGTCAGCTTAACCAGCTAGACCAGGATTGAATACTAGCTAACCACTTCAGTTGCTTTATGATGGGTTTTTTTTAGAGTTGTAGCATGTTAACAATAAACTCTTTGAAGATTGTGATTGTGAGTTGCTAACTAAATAGTTAGTAATGAGTTTCAGTTTTAGTTATGATATAGTTAAAAAGTGTGGAACTAGGTCACTTTTTGCAAAATGTAGCTATTAAATTTCAATCTGCTTTTAGGTGACAAATTTCAAGTAGGTGACAATTTTCAATCTGTCTGCGTTAGTGTCAGTGACAAACACTAACACTAACAGGGAATATATACACACTGATCTAACAAGGTGATCGGAAACAGCTGAGTGCAATGAACTGATGAGTGACAGACAGAATGCTGGGAAATGAAGTCAAACGTTAAAGACCGAGGACCACATCTCAGTGGTTCATGTAGGTTGTCTACAAACTCTCACGCAGAACTGGAGATGCTCATTCATGCTTTCATTTCCTCCCGTATTGATTATTGTAACTTACTTTTCTCTTCACTTAAAAAATCTGTTCTTCATTGACTGCAATCTATTCAAAATTCAGGTGCTAAGTTACTTACTCTATCAAATAGGTGCAACTATATCTTCCTGATACAGTATCCAATTCAAAATACTAACCATAACCTATAGGGTTTTACATGGCCAGGCCCCTGCTTATCTTGCTGGCATAATTCATTTTCATATCCCTCCCCGGTCTCTCAGGTCTAATAATCAAAATCTGCTATCCATGCCACACACTCTTTTAAAGACATGTGGGGATAGAGCCTTCCTCAGATACCAAACTGACATTGAATCAACGTGGAAACATGACATCGAAACAACGTTGATCTGACATTGTTTTGCTGATAATGTCAGACGCGTCATTCTTTCAAAACTAACAGAAAATCAACTTGAAATCAACGTTGTTTCAACGTTATGGAAGCAAACCAATTTTCGATTTTCATTTAGCTTTGAAGAATGCCGCGTTGGTTCAACGTTAATTCGATGAGCAAAACAATGCCAAATCAACGTTGTTTCGATGTCATGAGAGACGTCGTTTCCACGTTGATTCAATGTCAATTTGCTGTCTGTAGCCATTATGGCACCCATATATTGATGCATTTATCTGTTTCATTTAATTTTTTCTATCCATTTTTGTCTATTGTAAAGTGCTTTGTGAATTAGTCTGTGAAAGGCGCTGTATAAATAAATTTGACTTACTTACTTATTAAACTCCTATGCTCATAAGCTAGCCACGCAGGAAAATCCCTGTGGATCAATGAAGAGAAAGAAAACATCAGAGGGAGGGAGTTGCTCCTTTGCAAATATCTTACCTGCCACTTTCATTTCGCTAAGTGCTGCTAATTAGTTTCCCAGTGAAAATGTTGTGATTGAAACATATCGTCATCTCTTTTGTATTGCACAAGTGGCTGAAGTATTACATTTCACATCCGTCTACATTTAATCCATAGCATGTATTGGATGGCACATGGTTCAAAGCCCAATTTGAAATAAAAACTGATGAGGCTCTGAATGTGGGCTGTCAAATGAGTGCTTATCATTTCATTAGACAGGTTTGTTCTAAATCAAAGGCCTTTTCTACCTTTTTTTCTTCTTTTTCTCTCTCATCCGCGCTGTCACTCGTAGACGCATGCTCAAATATGGTATATCGTGACATGATTTATGCACAGCAGTGTAGCTGGGCCACAGCCATGTGAAGGTGGCCATTCATTATTGTGTTACTTATTGTGTTACACCTTCATGGGTGGCTAATCCTCCTCTTTTAGCTTAAAAAAATAAAAGGTTTGCTGAGGCAAGAGTAAAAATAGCCTCAAATCATGTGCATATGTGTTGGAGTAGAGGCCTGTGTCTTCAGTAAGCGATTTCACAAGATGCCTTGTAAATGCATGGGGGAAAAACACCCAGAGCAATCCATACGTGACATAATATCAGGATGACGAAGAATTAATATTTCATATGTACCTAATATTCTCAAGATCACTAATAATATTTAGCCATTTACCCCTGCGATGAATGTCCCAGGTAGAGTCGATTCTCCCTATACACGAGCTATGCAAGTTATGCATAGTTGGGGGGCACCCTTGATCATCACTATATAAAATAAACATGAAGGTATTTTACCATAATTTGAATATTTATTATTTTTAACATGCAAATATATGTGCAGTGTCTACTGAACATTTGTGGAGTCTTGTGGAAATATTTTTTATTTATTTTTATTATTTTTAATATTTATATTTATTCAATAACTGTTTCAGACTCTGACATCTTGCATTGTAGCAGATAATAACATTAATTTTAATAATAATTGAATCCCATTAGGGTTGAATTCAGGTTGATTGGGACACTTTTTGCCATTGAGATGACTGGGAAAAGTTTCCCATTCAACCTGAATTTTGCAACTAGAAACTCCACTGCATGTTTTCTCCCTCTAGTGGAAAAAGTTTAGTCTGGGGAGTAATAAGCCTGTGTGTTTGTGTATACTTGTAAACTATCTTTGTGAGGATTGGTTTGAGTATCAGACCTTTGGAGTGGGGGGAAAGATAACCGAGAAGAAATTGTTGAAGTCTTTTTTTTGTTCGCCCCTTTTTTTTGTCGTAGTTGTTGGTGTTGTTGTTTGAGCACAAAACACAAAAAATATTCTCGTCGCTTTATAATATTAAGGTTGAACCACTGGAGTCACATGAATTATTTTAACGATGTCTTTACTACCTTTCTGGGCCTTGGAAAGTTGCAATGACTGCTGCCTATGGCTGGGCCAGAAACCTCTCAAATTTCATCAAAAATATCGTAATTTGTTTTCCGAAGATGGACGAATGTAGCCTGGATGACAGCCCGAACCACGCCAAGCACAATTTTTTGGTCGGGACGTTCTGTCTGGAGTCGATCCATTGAGGAGTAATTATGGTCAGTTCAGAAATCGTCGGGCCAGGGCGGGCTTTATACGATGATCGACGATGATCTGCAGCGCATTCATTTAACCGACAGCGCATTCATTTAAAAAGACGAACAGAGAACTAAAATAAAGGCATTTGTCGATCGGAAAGATGTTTTTGCCGTCATTCCTACGGGATGTTGAATTTATCAGCTGGCTCCAAAGGTCGCTAAGAAGATGGGACGCAATGAAATCCCTGTGGTCGTTGTGGTTTCTCCTTTGGCCGCACTCATGGAGGACCAAGTAAAAGAAGCAACACTCCTTATTTTACTACTACTTCCAGCATGCGTGCAGTTGAATTCTGTTGACAACTATGTGTAGCTCAACATATGTCACTTACTACGTTGCTCTGATTGGTTGTAGGTCTATCCAATTGAGTGCAGAGTTGTTGTTTTCTATTTTCCTGGTTCGGTTAAGACATGCCTCATAATCAAAGCCCTATGGACCAGTATCAGACTCACATTCTGACTAGAATACGAGTACGACAATGTCAGGCAAGGAAGGTCTTATGTCTGGTTCAGATTACACGATTTTAGCCCGATTTTGGCACGATCCGTTTGACGTAGGGTGCCGTGGGGATTCGTAAACGACAACGGGCGTCGGGACGCAAGATTCGATCGTATCATCTCGTATAGTGTGTCATAGTGGGCGACAACCTACGTCGCGTCTGCGATGCTTCACGGCAAAAAGCATGTTTAATTTTTTTTAACGGTTTTTCACGAAGGTTCCGTCACATGTATGAGGTCGACCAATAGGAGCACAAGCTTTTCCGTATACAACTTTCAAAAAAGACAAAACGAAAGAGAGACGAAGGTGCTAACGTTACAACTAGAAGTAAAAATATATAAGAAAACAATATTTTACCTCAAGTTCTCTTTGGAGGATTGACAGCCCATACTGTCCTCTTCGAACAGGGTTCTCAAGACTCACGCAATGGCTGTGAGACAAACGCAATTCAACCAGTTCACACACTCACACACACCACACCGTGTATTTCTCACGCTGAAAAGGCAATGTCGAGCAATCCAGGAACTCACTCGCTACGAGTTTCGCCTTCTCGATGACATCACGCACCGTTAAACACGGCATGCGATGACTGGTCAGGAAGTAACGTGTAGACTGACATGTGTGAACCAGGCATTACAGGTTTGAAATGACATAACAGTGAGTAATTAATGACAGAAGTCTAATTTTTGGGTAAACTAACCTTTGAAGGTTTGTTATTACAACCAAAACATTAGAAACAATGTAAATAAGATATCAATTGTGCTGCAGATAGCTTCATTGGTTGTTAAAAGTTTTCCTTGTTTATTGGTTTGCATTTTTTTTCCAGCACCGAAAAAAATGGGTTTATACTACAAACACATGGCATTCTCTTTCAAATCCAATCATTAAAAAATCATTATGAGCCCTTTAAAGAGCTGTGATGTTCCTTCCCGTCTGATGTAGCCCGTGTCTGATGGTCTTCTTTGATGTGTGTGTACGAAACAAAGGCCAAGAGCGGAGGAGACGGGGAAAAAAAAAAAAAACCAGTGTCAGGCTCTAGTTAACAAGACAAATGGAGCAACATGGTTCAGCTCATAACCGGGTTTGACCTATTGGTCCACCCAATAACTCAATCTTACATGGCAAACTGGCATTCGAGATATTTATCAAGACACTTGTCAAGTAAAAGATCTGCTTGCGAGTTTGGCCTCCACGCTCCGAGGAAAGTTCGACAGCTTTGATCACGGGCTGTCTGGGCTCGGATCTGCTGGTAGTGGTGAAAGGCAGGACTGATTACTTCTTCTCCCTCCCTCCCAGACCTTGATCTTGATGTGATGTCGAGAGAAATCACTTCATTCGTCACCGCTCTCTTTTCGTCCTACAGGACGGCCTGGCTCTCATGGGCTCCTCTTATGACAGGTGGCTCCGTAACAAATGGCCTGCTTATGGGTTTTATTGAACTTTTTGGAAATTAGAGCGAACGTTTCAGCTGTCCAATCTGTATAAATATATGGTGCCATTAAAGAGATTTCAGTCTTGATTGAGCCTAAATGTCCTCGTTTTCTCCTGCCCAACTGATGTTTGGGACTTTAGAAGAGACTTTTTCTGAACGGTACACAGACTGGCAGCCCAGTTCATCACTGTCGGAACATTTTAATGGCAATTTCCTTCAACATAATCATATATCCACATAATGAATTATGAAAGTGTCATTCAGTGCTTGGTGCTCCTGGCTGTCATGATGGATGATCACTTGTTGCTGAATTGTGATTACATAGTCTCGGCCTCAGCCTTATAGATAAAAAGTGCCAAAAACGCAAGATCCAATTATGTTGCGTCTTATAAAGATCACACACAGCTTTCTGACAGTCCACCAAGACACCAGAAGCAAGGAACGCTTGTGAGGAAGAATTGAACATTGAATTCACCAAATATTGTTGAAATTTCAAAAGATTTACACAGATTTTTGCAAAACTCCAAAAACGAGTTATACCTATACTTAGTGTCTATCTTAAATAAACAGTAGTTGACAATAAAACACCAACAAATTATTTTAAGGCAGATTATCATGCATTTTGTCACCAAATTTTCAGCTCCACATGCTTTTCTAAAATAATAAGCTTGCTTCAATTCAAGTGTGTTGCACTTGAATTGAAATGCAAAGGTTGTTTGGTAACACTTTATAAGGTTTCATTTGTTAGTACAAATTATTAACCATGAGCAATTAAGTTGTTATTGTGTTTGTTCATCTTTAGATAGATTATTAACTTTTTAGCACCACTCACTGGACATTTAATGGATAAATGGATAACATTTCACTTTAAAAGTGCCTTGAAACGTGCAAGCGACGTAATATAATTTTGAGGAAATGTTGCCACAGGCATGTTTTCCAATGAGCCTAGGTTGCAATATTTCCCTGATGCTCCATTTACACAGACTGTGGGTTTTATCTCTGGAAGACACTGTTTTGTTGGTTGCTAATAGGCGTTCCTTGCATTGGATGCCATAATGTCAGTTGGGAAGAGCAAGCGGCGACAGCTTTTGAAAATCCGATCACATGTGAGATGCAATAATTGTAAATATAGGATGATGTTTTTTCACAAGGAATTGCGTCACCTCACTAATGTTGCTGAAAGATATGTGGATGGCATCTTAATGATTTAATAGTACTGCATGCTGCCCAGTTTAATATTCATTGGTAGGATTTTCATGTGGAAAATTATGTCTCTCTATGCATGCAATAATGTTCAATTAATGTTTTTGTGACATTTATGATGTGATGTCGCTCTTGTATATTTATCAGTTCTTTGTACATAATAAAACACACTGCTTTCCATTGAAATGCTGTATAAAATATTATAGTTTTGCTTGAGGCTCTTGGTAGCAAATAAACTAGCAATGCATGAGCAGAATTATTCTATATTCCTCTTGAAATAATCAGTGCTTATTACTTTTGGACAGACAGAAATTTAGATTAGCTACTACACCCAGATTTTCGGCTAATTTCCTCTGTTTTCTGTTTAACCGCTCTCTGAGACTTCTGCGGTTATTGTTCACCAGTCTATTATTGGATTTACCAGCCTCTAAACATGTACAAAACTGTTAACAAAACTGTTTGCGGAATCGCAAGGTGGAACTCAATGCCGATAACTACAAGTTTGACCCTGAAAGACTTATTGTGTTACAGGTAGTTTAGTCACTATAATCAGAAAGCTAGCACGCATTGCCCTTGCGTGTAAGGTAAAGATTACTGACTCACCAGTGGCACTTGTGGACAAATCACTCATGTGTCTTTACCTCTCATTTCCATCTCTTTTATTTGAGAGAAGGTTGAGCAGATTGGATCTAAATGGACATGAACACAGCACAGCCCGAGGCGTTCCTTTCACCTGTTCCTCTGAGCACCGTGTGGTGTCTCTTCCACAGACAGATGAAAAGTGCATTTTGAAAATGGATTTGCTGACAGTTGCCTGCCTGACTTCCATAAGTAAATTGCTGTACCTCCAATGGGATGCGTGCACCTGCTTGTTAGTGGAGAAGAACAACTGAAACGGACGACTCTGCTGGTTCTGTTTGCACATAGATCTTGTCATTTTGATTGGCATGGAAAAGTTTGCCGTGTTCTCCCTGATCGTTACAGCCGCTGCTATGGCATCTGTGATGTGTACAGTGTGATGGCCAAAGCCTAAAGTTACTGAAATGCAAGCTAACTTTTTGGCCAGAGAAGACGGGAACAAAGGCCTGAATGTATTAGTGACCATTTGTCTCACCTTAGAGGCTTTCGCACCAGATGGTCGCACCAGCCACCAGGGTGGTGAGAACTAATGGTTCCCATAAGAAGGTTTTCCTGGTTGCATTTGGACTTTTATTTTGACGACGTTGAGAACGCCAGAGCCTGAGCTCAAAGTGCTCGCATTCGCCGTGTTCCTTATTTTATGATCTAATATGTTTTTAGATAGAACAGTCCTACGCAATCTCACGACCAATTCGTATGAATTCGACGAATGATTAAAAAGTGTCTAATTCGTACGACCTCACTCGCACGAATTCGTACGATTTGTCTAAACCCACATGTGATGGGTACGTTTAAGGGCGGGGTAAGGGGTAGGTCATTCGTACGAATTCACACCAATTCTTAAAATATGTACGACTTAGCAAAATTGTACTAATTCGTACGAGTGAGGTCATATGAATCGTTACGAATTAGCTACTTTTTAATTATTCATTGAATTTGTACGATTTGGTCGTGAGATTGGGTTGAACTGTCATACATAGAAAGTAGACCGCAATGAGAAGTTATAAGCGTGTTGTTGTCCAGTGTTGCTAGCTGAGCAGAAACGCACTTGAAGAAATTTCGCTTAGTAGTCTCAAAGTTGCATTAAATTTTCTCCTCAGCTTAAAGGTTAAGAGGTGATGTTCGAAAAGTTCGTTTGTGGAGTAAATATAGGTTATAATCTGTGTGTTTGCAGCTTTATTTTTACAATGGCGGGTGCTGGTGTTTCGCGTGCGTTCGGCTAATCGGCGTACACTAACGTCAGGGATAGTTCCTATAGGTCTGGTTTAGACCCTACTCTGAAATTAATTGTTCGAACACGCCAACTATAATTGTTCGAACACGCCAAAATCTGGGTAATTCTGCCAATAAACTATGAAAAGGTTCCTACAGTGAGAAAGCCTCTCTATGCATCTTTTAATGAACACTGCCAAACTATTTTACTATTTTTTGGACATTAGCTCAGAAGAATTAATGTAGTTCTCCGCTAATTTTAATTGTGGTATTATCAAGGTATTTCAAGAGTTTCATTGGCTGCAGTTCAAAGCGGAAAATTATTGATGGCTACATAAAACAACAACTTTAAGAACAAGAAGAAACATCTCCTCACCAGCAACCCTGAGAATGGACGGAGTTTACATATATACTGTACACTTTTTCATTAAGCAGATGCTTTAACCCAAAGTGACGTAGAATAATTAAGCATTTTGTCACAGAATCAACAATATGAATCCACCATTGATACCTTTCTAAAGTATATCTTTTAATCGGCCTAAGTTTGTTTGTTTTTTTTAACTTGGCTTAGCTTTAGGCAATCTATCTAGACTCATAGCCTTCCCCAGGCTCTTCTTGATTTAATGTGGTCTCATAGCTGTCACAAACATCAGTTATTTTGATCCTAGTTTCATTTTCATTGATTTTTAGGGGAGGATTTACTAAATAATCATGGGGAAGGGCTAAGGGCAAATTATCGTGAGAATGCAATTCCAAAACATCACCAACGGAAATGGAAAGTTCTGTGCGTGATCTACCGAAGACGCACAAGTTAAAGGACACAGACGCAGTCAGATCATTTCCATAATGACCAACATAATTTACCAGGTATAGCGTCTAGTTTAAGACATGCTTTTTTTGGGCGGTAAATAATGGTGCAAACACCAGTACATTGACGAAAAATATTGACAAAAAATACAAAAAAATATTGCTCCCCAGATGTAGATCTACATTTTGCTTCGTTTCGCTCGGAGATTTGACGGCGTGTACATACACGTGTAATCACTCAGACATTAATGGCGTAGACGTACACGCATACACACGGATACACGCCGATAGCTTATGCGTATAAATAACACGCCACTTGACTTGAAAGGGGGGGGGGGGGGGTAAAATGAGCTTGTTTCCAAAAAAAAGTGGATTATCCCTTTAAATCACTTATTGTTTCTGTCATGTTTATGTTGAGGTGTGTTTTCCTGATTCTGTTTTATTTCAGTAAAAACTTTTATTTTTTATTCACTTCTTTATAAAGTTCCTTTAGGAGAGACCATCGACCTAGTAATAACTTCGAGCTGTGCGTTTAGCATGTCGTGAGGTGAAAACTCGGAGAAGCAGGAGACTTCAACTCAAAGTCAGGAGAAACAATTGAGATATTCCAGGGATCTTGTTTGTGATTTTCCTTTTCTTATGGGAACTGACAGTGTGTTTTGCATAGTAAAAGGTTCTTTAAAGTACAAAGGGGATTTGTTAGTTAGAAGCCGCTCTGACTGCTCTCTCGGAGAGAAATAAAGGTGGTGCTCAGACATCTCTTCATTACTCTTCTCCCTGATGCAACATGAAAAAATGTTACATCCATTACAACAGGCTGCCTTTGTGTATATTGTAATAGCGGCTGAATTGCAGTAGAGTGGAGCTTTATGATGATATAAATTAACTTGCTCTCTACTCACTAGCTTGTGTATCCCTCCTCCAATACTTATCTGTCTTTAACCAAGAGGGTGATGTTTATTTCAGTGGACTTATTTCACTTCTCTTCTTAGTGTTTTATGGCTGCTGCGTACCAGTAAACCTAATAATGATTCTGAGTGTAATAGACAAAATTCATCATCAACCTAGAGTGATGAAGAAGGTTGTGTATACAGTATATCACCTCACCTTTACGTGTGTGTGTGAGAGAGAGAGAGAGAGAGAGAATGAGATGTGGATGCAGCTCACAGTAGAGCAGCAGTGTAGACAGATCAAAGGCCTTAGAGACGTCTATCGTTCTGCCTATCTGTCTTTCTGTTATCTATCTGTCTTTTTGTCCAGCATCTATTTGTCTGTCTCTCTAGCATCTCTCTATATCTATCTGTCTTTTTGTCTAGCATTTATCTGTCTATTTGTCTGTCTATTTGTTTGTCTGTTTGTCTGTCTGTCTGTCTGTCTGTCTGTCTGTCTGTCTGTCTATCTATCTAACATATATCTGTCTGTCTGTCTGTCTGTCTGTCTGTCTGTCTTTTTGTCCAGCATCTATTTGTCTGTCTCTCTAGCATCTCTCTATATCTATCTGTCTTTTTGTCTAGCATTTATCTGTCTATTTGTCTGTCTATTTGTTTGTCTGTCTGTCTGTCTGTCTGTCTGTCTTTTTGTCCAGCATCTATATGTCTGTCTCTCTAGCATCTCTCTATATCTATCTGTCTTTTTGTCTAGCATTTATCTGTCTATTTGTCTGTCTATCTGTCTCTCTGTCTGTCTGTCTGTCTGTCTGTCTGTCTGTCTGTCTGTCTGTCTGTCTGTCTGTCTGTCTTTTTGTCCAGCATCTATATGTCTGTCTCTCTAGCATCTCTCTATATCTATCTGTCTTTTTGTCTAGCATTTATCTGTCTATTTGTCTGTCTATTTGTTTGTCTCTCTGTCTGTCTGTCTGTCTATCCATCCATCCATCCATCCATCATCCATCCATCTGTCTAGCATATATTTGTCTGTCTGTCTGTCTTTTTGTCCAGCATCTATTTGTCTGTCTCTCTAGCATCTATCTATATCTATCTGTGTTTTTGTCTAGCATTTATCTGTATATTTGTCTGTCTATTTGTCTGTCTGTTTGTCTGTCTGTCTGTCTGTCTGTCTGTCTATCTATCTAACATATAGCTGTCTGTCTTTTTTTCTAGCATTTATCAGTCGGTCGGTCGGTCGGTCTATCTATCCGTCTGTCTAGCATATCTGTCTGTCTGTCTGTCTATCTATCTATCTATCTGTCTGTCCGTCCGTCCGTCCGTCCGTCCGTCCGTCCGTCCATCCGTCCGGCCGTCCAGCATCTATCTGTCTGTCTTGCATTTGTCTGTCTTTTTTTAGCTTTTTTATCCATCCATCCATCCATCCATCCATCCATCCATCCATCTATTTGTCTGTCTGTATATACATTTCTAGCTTCAGCACGTCTGAAAATTTATGCCTGCAGAACATATGATCCGAGACACGATGAACATCACCACATGACTTTTAAACGCTATGAAGACTTTTAAACACTATGATCCTCTTATTGACACTCAAGAGACAAGTTCTTTTCTGAGTGTCTCTGTCGTAAACACATCATTAATCTCCAGGCCATCACTGTGACTTTTCCGCTGACTTCTTCCCCAACCATTTTCTTCAGCAGAGCACAATATCCCTCACTCAAATACTGATTGCTGCTTTTAGCTTTCTTATTCTTTGATGTTTGTGAAGCAAGGGCTTTTCTTTTGTGCGCCTTTAACAGAGAGAAAGACGGCACACTCCACATCTATTCACATCACATATTCTCATGTCGAAGAAGAGGGATAATTACATACATTCGGAGGGGGAAAATAGCATCAAGCTGGTTAAAACCTTTTCAAAGAATGACTTCACAAATGGAATCTGCATGAGTCACTGGGTTAGGAAAGGATTCAGTTGTCCCAGGTCACAAAATGTTGCATAGGCCTTATGGGAGATTGTGAGAAGATATGATTTTGACACTTTTAATGGGACGAGTGGTTTTTAGTTATTGCCTTTCAAACGGGTAAAGTTCTGTGGCAGTTACAATAGATGACGTTTTGATATAACAGAACGGGCAAAATACAAGGATATACCTGTAAGCAACACTTGTACTGTTGTGTTATGGTCAGAATGAAATTAAAATCCATCCTATTGTGAACATGTCATCCATGCCTACCCTATCTCACGACCAATTCGTACGAGTGATTCAAAAGTGGCTAATTCATACTAATTCATACGACCTCACTCGTACGAATTCGTACGAATTGCCTAAAACCACGTGATGGTTATGTTTAGGGGCGGGGTTAGGAGTAGGTCAATCGTACCAATTCATACGAATTGCCAAAAACCACGTGATGGTTATGTTTATGGGCGGGGTTAGGGGTAGGTCAATCGTACCAATTCATACGAATTGGCCAATTCGTAAAATATGTACGATTTCACAAAAATCATACTAATTCGTACGAGTGAGGTCGTACAAATTGTTACGAATTAGCCACCTCGTAAAATTCGTACGAATTTCCGTCCATGTGTATGTTAGTGAGATCAATTATTTACAAATCATTCACCAACTAGTTAATTAATAGTTTATAAACTGTAGTTAATACATTAACAGACATACAAACCTCCTATTCATTCATTGTCAAGTGTTATTAAGCTCATTTCTAAAGAGTTAAATGCTTTTAACTGTAAATAGTTATCTCTTTAGTTCACAGAAAATGGCGAAATGAGTGTTTTAAACCCACCTTTACAGGACATTCAATTCATTATCATTAAGAATTCGTCAAAATTACACCGCCACCTTTCTATTGATGACCAGCTGTTGCTTGTTAAATAAGTCAGTAGAAGAGATCCTGGGAGGTCGCTCCAGCATTAACCTCTCTTACAACCAATCAATGGCTAAAGTGATTCTCATTGGCTATTTTTTTGTAATTAGGTGACAGAGGCTGGAATGCTCTGCTATAGGCGTCGATGGAAGGGGGAGCGGGACATGGCCGTCATTTATGTAAGATACAATGGGAGGAAACATCCAACAAGCATTGTGAATCAATATCAGTACTCCTCAACCAGGTACACAAACAACACACGCTGCAGGCTTAACACTCGGTTAATTGGCTAGAAAAGAGTGCCATGGAAAGTGTTATTCAGTGGATTATTGGATGAAGAGGATAGCCCTTTACCAGAGAGCACTACAACACTCCGGGGTTCAAGGGTTAACATGGCGATTGGTTTTGAAGAGGTTTGTGTGTTATAATTGCAAGCACTAAAAAATGCACTTTTACCGGTACTGACATGTACCGAAATCACTGACGGACAGGATTAATCTCCTGAAATGACACTCTATATTTAGCTTTTAAAACATTGACTGGCCCTATACAACTAGGTCCATGAGATATGAATCCAAGGGGAAATATATCCCTTAGTCAGTAGATTTAAGAGCTGTTTATGCTCTATTCTCCTCCCACAAGACTACTTAATCTCACTGTTTTACTCCCTTTGTACCCCCCTAAGGATGGATTTTTAGATTTAGTGACATCTCTTCGTTTTATCAAAGCGCTTATTCAACTTTTATGTACTGCTGTCAGGATAGATACTCAGAAGGGATGGGGAAAATCTCTCAGCATGGGACTTATCAAAGCCAGGCATCAGCGCAATTTGTGGTCTAAATCTGCAATGGGGTCATTGAGAATCTGTTTGACTGTTCAACCAGTCGAACGAGGCCTCAGTAGGAAACGTGAAAAAAAAGAGTCTATTAACACAGAACAATTGCTTTCAAGTGAATGTCATAACCCTTTGTTACATTTTGTTATCTAAGCTTTTTAATGGCGGCAGGATGCAGTGCTGACTTGTTTTGGGTCTAATGTTGTGCTGAATTTGCTGTATTCGAAATGTATTTCTGCTCCATTAAATCTAATTTGATTGTGAATTTGGATCAGTTCAGAGTTTTTACATTATAAAGGAAAGATTATTCTAGCTAGCAGGATATTTGAAGGTGTGGGGAAAATGCACTGGCATTGTTATAGCGCCAATAAACTAGACAATAATTTTCCTAACCAGTCTCATATGACAAATAATACAAAAAAATGATAATGCAATACTGTTTAAACATTTTTTGTTGTCAGATTTACAACATTAGCATAAAACTGTTTATAACACCAATGCACTACAGGGCCAAGAAAATATATGTATTTGCGTATATCAAAATACAATTTATATTTAAATTGAAAAAAAAAAAATCCATTTATTTATTTATTTTTTCATTCCATTTAATTAATTAATTAATTAATTAATTTCCATTTAAAAATTCCATTTAATTTCCAATTTTCCATTTCGCCCTTTCAGGGCTTAATTATTGCACATTATTATGCTTAATTATTGCACATTATTATTGCTTAATTATAGCGCCAATAAACTAGACAATAATTTTCCTAACCAGTCTAATATGACAAATAATACAAAAAATGATAATGCAATACTGTTTAAACATTTTATGTTGTCAGATTTACAACAACATTAGCATAAAACTGTTTATTACACTAATGCACTACAGGGCCAAGAAAATATATGTATTTGAGTATATCAAAATACAATTTATATTTAAATTGAAAAAAAATTCCATTTAATTTCTTTTACCATTCCATTTATTTATTTTTTCATTTAAAAATTCCATTTAATTTCCAATTTTCCATTTCGCCCTTTCAGGGCTTAATTATTGCACGAGTGTTTAGATGTGTTTCCCATACTACAATTGACTTGGTATCTGTGAATACAACGTGATTTCATTGGGGTTTTTTGTTGTTGTTTTCTGGCAAGTTGCACAAAAAAAAAAAAAAAACAACAAAAAAACAATTCGGTCCAAAGAATCCTTTCATTTAAGCAATATCTGGATGTAGTCGATCCTACATGGGGACTCGATTGGCTCTTTGGAGTGTTATCATCTGTGATTCTCTAAGATTTTTATTTTCACTTCAGACTCTGTTCATCCATAGCCTGTGGTTTGCAATGCCAGTTATTTTTATTATTTTAAATGATCAGATCCAGTTTTTATTTAACTGTTTCATCATATCATAATCCAAACAAAGTCTTTGGTCTTGCCTTTTCAGAAATTCATTGTTATTTTTTTTACAAATCCCAAACCAGGCGCAGCCTTGACTCAACACTGATCCCGTTTTGCACTTCAAGGGCTGACCCTGGAGCTCTGGCACACAACGAAAGCCTTCACCGGCGCTGGAATGTGTTAGTAATTGCTTGTCTTCAAGATGCACCAGCAAGACACTCTAGATTAATATTAGATACATGATGAGAAGCCATTCCGGCTCGAGGAATGATCATTTTTACATGAGTTCACCTCTTTCCCTCTCTTAGTAACAAGTCTGAACCACAACTAAATAATTGATGGTCAAGTTTCCACCCCTGTCGGTGCACAGGCTAAACATGAGCTGAGGCCTATGCCGACTCCAGCCTCCGCGTTTGCTCCTTGGTTCTCTGCATCTTTTATTGCATGCTGGAATCTCTCCATGTTGGATGGAAGCGCCGGGCCTTCTTTTGCACCGGGTCCTTCCGAACAGCCGGGCTCTTTTAATCACTGTTGCTCTGAAACAAGCTCTCCAGCATCGTGGCCTGCAGTGTAATCGGCAGCACACCAATTAAAGGTCCAAAGTGCTCAGATTAATTTATTAAATCACAGTCCAAACATAGTACTTGAATCCCAGACAATGCAGTGCTAAATGGCATGGATTTTTCTTGGCCGCCGCCTGATCCAACCGTATATTGATTGCGGAGTCAGCAAGACCCTAGCACATGCTTGCTGCTCTCTTCTTATCCTTTCTTTCTCTCTCTTTCTTTGTCCTTATGGCCATGACCGAGTGCTACACAAATATGGATCTGTGACTTCATATTGCATCAAATAGTGACTCCAAATCTCTTACAAACAACAAGAAATGTTAGCAGACATTAACCATGAGAAATAACTGGGGCAGCTGGCTTTTTGGAAACCATGTACAGTGGGAATTTTTTCTGTCACTGGTGATATCCACCATATATGTGAGGGTCAACAGCAACTATTTTCTATTCTTTTTTTTTCTTTTTTTTCCTTCTTTTTTTTTTTGACAGAATCCAAAAGCAGTAGCTTATTTAAGGGCAATCCAAATCGTAGTCAGCCAGGCAAGGGTCAAAATCATACAAAGCATTCCAAAAACAGGAAACAAAACGAAAACTGACTTGTAACAGATCTCAGAAGAATAGCGTGACATGCAACAATGACTCTGTGACATTAGCTAAAACAGAGGTTTTTATACACAGACACTAACGATGTGACAGGGAACAGCTGAGTGCAATCAAGAGTGATGGGAACAAACAAAGGATTATGGGAAATGCGGTTCCAGACTGAATGGTGTCAGGAAGGGAAAGCTATTTTCTATTCTAGCAAAGAATAAAATGTATAAATCCCTAAACTAAATAAAATCACTTAAAAAAAAGTGAATATGTAAAATATAAAAAGACTGGGGTTAGAATTTAGTTAGATTATTTGTATTCATTTATTTATTTTATTAAAAATAAATTGAATTCAGTAAGGATACATTGAATTAGTGCTGGGCAACGATTAATCGCGATTGATCGCATTCAAAATAAAAGTTTGTGTTTACATAGTGCATGTGTGTGTACTGCGTATAATTATTTTGTGTTTATAAATACAAACACATGCATGTATATATTTAATAAAATGTGTGATAAAATTTATATATAAAATATAATTTTTATGCGTAGTATAAATATACATACAATATATAAATGCACATATTTCTTAAATATATAATGAATACATTATGTAAACACAAACTTTTATTTTGGATGCGATTAATCGCAATTAATCATTGCCCAGCACTACATTAAATTGATCAAAAGTTACATTTAAATTGATACAAAAATGTATATTTATAATACAAAATTTTTAGCACCAAATACTGAGCATCTTAAACCTATTATAATGATATGTTAATTTAAAGTAAACTTTTGGAACTTTTGATTTTATAAAATCAAAATGGTTATATAAAATTCTAATAATATATGTTTGTTTTTATCAATTAAACGTAGCTTTGGTGAGCTTTCAAAAACATGAAAAACTGTACATTTTTAACAATACATATATTTTAGTAATATTATGGCTACTTAATATATCCTGCTATATTTTTCGTCTGTTTTGTTTTCCATTTGAGATTGGCAAGAATATCTTACAAGCAAAAAGACATGCTAGCTACATTAGCAACAATCATTAAGGGGGCAGCTGGAAACCATAAACAGTGGTGATGTTTTTGCCTCTGCTGATTTATTGATCCATGATATGTGAGGGTCAAAAGGTCACTCAATAACTACTGAATTCTTAAAATGGGATTCTTAATAATGTGTTGACGCTAGCCAACTATATAGGAACTTTAGAGACATCATCCTCTCTCCACCCTGCTGCTCTGAATGGATAAATGTGACAGCCAGCGCTCGAGGGTTTTCATTGCGCCTGCTGCTCCACTTCCGCAATATTCTCCCTTAAAAGTCCGTCCGTCAAACTCCCTCCATGTCGCACCCGCGCCTCAAATGGAATCCAGTCTCAGGGCAATACAGGGCTTATTCTGGTGTCTTAGTGTTCACACACACACACAAACTCACCAACTGAGATGGATGACAGCACAGGAGGAGTTTGTGTGTGAGTGAGGTGGAGCCCGTTGACCCGCATATGGCATGCCTGTCTCCCACACTCTCTGTTCGTGGGTGGCGCTCGCCATCTAATTTTACCCTCAGTAGTCGCGCCGCAGGAGCAGGAGGAGGCCGCTGATGGCCAAGGCGCTGCTGCCCTCTGCCACACACTCATATACACATTATCTGGTCATGAGCAGATTGTGGCTTCACTCAATCTGATCCGTTCTGTTGTCAGAAACCCAGGTCTGTGTGTGCTTGTGAAATGGCTGGTGTTCGGGCCGGGAAATCTACAGAGCTCCATTCAGAACCAGCTTACTTTTCCACTACATACTACATAACCTGCTCACAACCAAACCGGCTTCAACATAGATTTGTTTACACGAATTATAACAAAAGAAAATAATAAAAAATAGATAGATAGAACCATAACTTTAAATGCATTACTTACCAAGAAGCCACCAATCGCTCACCCTTCCAGCTTGGAGCATTATCCTAACCATGCTGTTTGTAAGGATGTTGGAATCATGTGTTGACCCAGGGCCATTATTGAATGGAAATGTTTCTGATTCACATATGCATATTCTTCTTCAGATGGCGCCTTTATAGCAATGTGTAAGGTCGATTCCTCCGATTGCATTAGGAAAACTGGCTATCGCTGCAAATTGCACTTTAATGTTTGGCTGGTCAACTGCATCATATGTGAACCTTATATACCTGGCAGACATGTGGATGATCCCGTCCCGTATAGCTGCCATTGCCGTAGACCAGGGGTCACCAAACTTTTCTCTCTGGGGGCCACATTATCGTTCCTGACTGTGATGGGGGGCCGGGGCTATATAAAATAGAATTGTGTGACCAAGACCAAACTGACCCCCAGCAGGCCTCATTGTGTAGTAAAGATTACTAGCCTGGCACAGCCATATTTGTTTATCATTAACAGTTGTTTGCAAAAGTAGTAATCAAGTCTTCACACTTTGTTTTAATTTGAAATACCACCGATTTTCCATTTATTTATTTTCGAATACAAATAACATCAAAGCATGACGACTTTTGGGGATTGCCGGTTCAAATAGTGGGGGGCAGAGGGGTTGGGGGGGCCAGTCAAAGGGGTGTGGCGGGCCTGATTTGGCCCGCGGGCCTTAGTTTGGTGACCCATGCCGTAGACTAAGGGTTGTCTCAATTTCCACATGCTTTTTATATGTTCTTACTTAATTGTAGCCTAGCTAACGCCAGACCCAATTCTCATTGAGACTTGGGTCTGGGAAACACATGCACAATCTCTCGTATTTGAGGCGTGGTTTAGGAATGCCCGTTGCTGTTTATTGGATGCTACAGTAAGAATGTCTATCAAATGCTCCTGTACGTAGCTCATAGCCAATCGTTTCCATTAGAAAAACACAAGTATTAAGTACAGTTTAACATAGATGTTGAAGTTGTTGTTTGCATTGGAACTTATTTGCGCTTTGTACTTCACAAGTTAAAAAAATAAAAATTTCTTTTAATGACTAAAGTGTCAACAACTTTAATCAGGTATGTGTGCACAGCTGAAAGTTATGCTACTAAAGCAGTTGCTGTATATTGATATTGAAAAGCAACACAACTTAGTGGCACTGTGACAACCACAGTAGGTAGTCTACAGGCATAATATGATATTGATAAATACCACTTACCATTTATAAGTTAAATGGACTTCGTCGACGAAGGTTAGGTTGCAGGTTAGTACTATACAACTCCGTTGCTAACAAGTCTTGCTACTTTACGCTCATCCAGGCCTCCGGACTGCCGAACAGAAGTTAAGGCCATTGCACACTGAGTACGAAATTTTCGTGTGCGTATTTTCGTGTTCATCAGCCTAAAAATTCGTCAAGCATAGAAACCTTGCACACCGAGTCCGTTGCGTATTTATTCAACCTTTGCGGGAAAAAACGCAAAAATACAAAATGGATTCGTCAAGCAGTGAGGATGATTTTGTTGTTCTTTCTATTCTTTCTTATTGAAAAGAGAAGAAAGAGAAAATATTACGTCCATCCAATCCTGAGAGGAAGGAGAGTTCTTATCAAGCATTCTTATCACCTCATCAAGGAGCTGCGAATTTATCCTGAGCGATTCAAAATTTACCTCAGAATGTCAGTGGGACAGTACGAGTGAGGTCGTACGAATTAGACACTTTTTAATCATTCGTCGAATTCGTACGAATTGGGCGTGAGATAGTGTTGAATATGCAGATGTTTATATATATATTAAAATTTCTATTTTTGCACAAACAACACATTTGTTCAGGGTTCTTCAGTCAATATAAGTTAAAAGGAACAGCATATATTTTGAATAGAAATCTTTTGTAACATTAAATGAGTCCTTGCTGAATAAGTGTTAATAAAAAAATAAAAATAAATAAAAACAGAGATTCTTACTGACGCCAAACTGTATTAATGTTATTTATTAACGGAGCTTGTGTGGATTATGATTGCAGTGATGAATGCTTGTTGTTTCGTGCAGTCTGCTGTAGTTTAGGACTTTTATTCCACCACACGTCTGTTGCTGGTTCAAAGCCAGCAGGTTTTAAGGGCCATTTCTATAGAGGAGAAACACGGACAATTTCCAGCTCTGGCACTGGCACTCAGTCAATGGAAAAAGGGACATGAGACTCTGGATAAATGCGATTTCTGCCTCTCTCCCATTGACCATCCAATCTCAGCTTGATTTACAAATATTTGAATAGACAATGCCGTGAGAATTGAGGACCGATGCTTCATGCTAATTAGAATGTATTGTTTGCTGATCAAAATATCAAGATGGACAAATATTCGGATCTTTTACAGAGAGGGGGATTTCTCGCATTGATCGTCCTCTCTACAGATGCTGGAAATGGTTTGAACGGTGCAGCTCTGCCATCTGCTTGAGCTCCATTAAAACTGCCGCACTCCTGGCGTTCCCCGCCTGTCTCCCCTGGCTAATAACCTCTTCCTTTAAGGTGAAATAATGAGATTCCACTTTGGCTTCCACTTAGACACCACAGCCCATCCAACAGACGGAGAGAAGATATCAAAGTCCGTGGCAGGAAGCTGAGAGGGGACGAGTCCCTGCCTGAATAAGCCTGCTTTCGGCCCTTAGAGGGTAAATATGTATTTTGTTCAGGAAGTGTTGTGTGTTGAGCTTGCAGAAGAGTGCAGAGAACAGCATCCAGGGCAATAAGCCGGACTTGAACGCAGTCAGGCATCAAGCGTGAAAGGAATAATTGCCTTTTTATAGATTCCGCTGCTGTAGCCTGTGCCGCCTCTCAAACAAGCAAATATGTGCCCTGCATGCTTGTACTTCTCGCTTGCAGCTTCAGGAAGGGGGGTTACTGTGCATGTTGGAAATATTTATTTTGTGGCGTGCGTGTGTGTGTGTGTGTGTGTGTGGCCGTGCATATACATGAATGAATTAAACCAGGTGTTAATGTGATAGTGTGAATGAACGGTCAGCTATTGCAGCTGGTAATCTGTGAATGCTTGATTTTTGTTTTGGAAGTTTGGCTCAAACACTCAAAACTCATGCAGTTCCAAACCTCTATGCTGTTTTTTTATATCTCTCTCTCTTTTTTTCTTTTTCTTTTTTTTCCTGTGGAACACAAGATTTTGTGAAAAACCTTCTTGCATCTTTTGTTGGCAATGACTACAGGCTCCAAAAATAGATAAAATACAAAAAAAAAGTTATCCACATGACATATGCACTATATGTCGAGTCGTCTGAAGTCATACGATAGCTAATATGAGTAAAAGGCCAAAATTTATGGATTATTTATTAATGAAAAAAAAAAAAAGCTGCACGATATCTCCCATGCATATGTTCATTCAGCGCAGTCTCATCCCAAGACGTCATATAACTGACGTCTTTTGACCATACGTCAACATCATATGACGTCTTGGGATGAGATTTGTAATTAAAAATGTATTACACGAAGATCATACATATCATTATTAATTGTTTGGCTTTGATACTTTTTAAATGTATGGTTAGGATTATCAATACCATATTTTGGGATCAGTAATATATATATATATATATATATATATATATATATATATATATATATATATATATATATATATATATATATATATATAGGGTATTGCTACCATGTTTTAAATGGTAATAATATTTCTAATTTTTTATTGTGTTTTTGATAAAATAGATTTAGCCTTGATGGGCATAAGAGACTTCTTCCAAAGATGTTAAAAAGTGTATTTTTGACTCATAATCCATTATGATAATATATGTTGAACTTTTGAAAATGATGATGATCTGAACAATAAACACAGGATACGATGTGTGATATGTAAAGAAAACAATGAAACAAAGTAAATATCACTAAATATTATGAAAAATGATTTGTCGTTTTCAATTAAGCCGTAATCGTGTCACATTATTCAAAAAGTGTGAACATTTTACACATTTGGAATGAATTCAATGCAAATATTACAGCCTTAGGGAAAAAAAGAAATGGCTTGAAGTGACATGAGGATGAGTAAGAAATAGAATAGAATGGTCATGTTTTGGGGTAAACTATTCCTTCAGAACCTTAGGAAATGTTTTGGTTCATAATTGAGACACATTGTCACTCTATCAGCAGTGCATCACCTAACCAGGCCCTGGGCAAAAGTGACCAAATAAAGAAAAAAACCCCTAAGGCTGAGAACATGCAGAAACCTTCAGAAAGCGCCATTCCTCAAGGACCTGCCAAAACTTTTGGGGGGTAACACCTTCGGGCAAGTAAACCTGCTAAAGGTCTTATAGTCAAATTGATCAGTATTTATTTCATAATATATATATATTCATGTAATTTCTTAATTTTTAAAAATGTCCCTCTTGTAGTCTTTGCTTGCGTGTATCTGTCAAGTCCACAAGACCTGTTTAATGGAGCTTTTTTGAGGTTGGCATTTGAGACGGGGTGTCTGTTGGAGCTGTGGCCCGATTATCACATATGTTTTGACACCTTCTAAAGTGTTTTTATGTGGTCGACGGGAGTTAAAGGATGGATCACCACTTTATCCTCTCATTTTCTCTCCTCTCTCAACCAAAAAAAAGCCACACATTTTTAAAGATACACACACTAAGCTAAAAAGACTTGTGGTTTTCAGTGACACAGAGTGGTATAAAGTTTTCTTTAGCCCACCCAGACATTTAGGTTTTAAAAACTTCATAATACTGCTAGGAAACTCACCAAGTGGACAAAAAAATAATGATTTCACACACACAAAAAAAAAAGCTGACAGTTTGGAAAAAGTAATTTAACTTATGATCTATATTTGTTTTGAGCATTATTACTTCAGTATTCAGTGTCACATGATCCTTCAGAAGTCATTCTATAATGGCAGCTTTGGGTTTAAATGTTGCTGACATGAGTTAAAGGACGGCTCACCACCTTTTCCTCTTTTTCTTCCCTTTATTTCCTGTCTTCTCTCTTCTAAAAAAGCCATATATTTCCAAAGGTACACAAGCTAGGCTAAAAAAAAAAAACCTTGACAAATTTCTGTATACAAGCTGCCATTATTCTGTAAATCCGTCATCATGACACTGATTCAGGAGTCTAACAAGGAGCCAGCTTCGGTAAACGTATACCACCTTCTGATATTGCTCCAAAAGTTTTATCCGTTTAAATGTATTTTTGGCTTATTCTCCCAATACTTTGACAGCGTTTCTGCTCTCAGAGACCAAAAACAGAGCAAATGAGGGCTTGTTGATTAAAGTGTCTCTTTGTATCTCTCTTTTTACATTCCACCGTTTCTGTTGGATCAGTGAGCCAAGAACTGCTCAAGAGAGCCCATTGATTTTGTTGATTTTTTTATTTCCCTTCCAAACTTGTCGTTTTAGGGCTCCTACATACTGTAGAAAGCTCTGATGGAGCGTGTGAAGGATATTGTGTGAAATGCATTTTGAAAATGTAGAAAGAACCATATCTGTCAGAAATCAAGTGGGAATACAACAAGCTAGATTACCAGCCGAACAACTGGACCTGCCTGTATGAACTTTCCTCTGTTTGTGCTCTTCTTTATGTTTGAATGCGTTTTTCTTTCTCTCTCTCTTACTCTGCTAATGCATCCTTACCATTGAAATGCAGCTGATGAGACATTACATGCATATCATGATAAACTGATACAAAAGGTGTATTGAATGTGGTGTTCATACTGTATCTTACCAAGCCACTGTACTGTTTCTACTGCTCTATAGTTGGTGTGGAGTTCTGATATCTCAGAGGAATTTCTGGTAACGCTTCCTTTTACAGTCCAGTTACCCATGTAAATACTATGTACTTATTTTAGTAACTATAATTACTGGGTAATAACTAGTATTAACCCTGAACCTACCCCTAAACCTACTCCTGTTCCATGTACTTACCTTATCTTAGCCAGTACTTTCTAGGTAAGCACACTGTAAGTACACTTTAAGTACTGTACTGTAAAAGGAAGTGGTACCGAATGTCCATCCATCGGCAATAGATTCTGTTGCTCATGTAACCTCAAATTGCCCACTGTCATTGAAAATGAATGATTTCCGGTCACTCTATTGTTGCAAATTGCTAATTATGAATGTCGCCACAAAGGACAGCAGCACTAGCCTAGAAATCTAGACGCACCCTAATGGGAGCAAAACTTATTTTGCCGCCAGTGTGGTCTAGCAACTCTCCGTTGGCTTTCGAAGTGGAAAAACCAAACTCTGGTCAGGCCAATCACATCGTGTATAGAGTTGGTGGGCGGGCTTAACAAAATGACGGCAGAGTTGTGACGGTTCTGCCCCGTGATTTTCCATAGGGGATTTCCCGGCTACTTGAAAACAAACAAGCTGCTTGCGAACAGCAGTCTTTCGAATCGGCTTTGGCCATGACTCGGGACGACTTGTTAAGAGAATGTCACAAGTCATGTTGCATTTGGAAGTGCTATTTTTGTCTGTTACAAATAATGATTTATTTTCATTATTTTACTATTTACCAACAGTTCTGTCAGGACCACTATCGTCAAATACGATTGACCATTAGCATAAAGTTTGGATTGGCTGTATGGTTCTGTTCTGGGCGAGAACTCCCTGCGCATCCATGCAACCTTGCATTGATAAGAGCAGAGAGAGCAGCAATAACCCCGCTTAGGGTAAACAGAACAGAGCCTTGATGTATGCAGATATTAATTCAAGATTTTAAAGTACAACATAATTCGAGAATTTATTCTGATTCAAGGGGAATCATAATGCCAAATCCCGACTGACGAGAGGAGGAGCTGGGGATGGTGGAGGGTAATCACTCTTGAGAAACGCGATAGCTGCTGATAATACTGAAGGAGCTTATGGCGCTTTTCCACTACACAGTACCAGCTCGACTCGGCTCGGCTCGCCTTTGTTTGGTTTTCCACTCTGTAAAAGTTGTACCTGTACCTGCTTTCGGGTACTTTTTTTGTACCACCTCTGGTGAGGTTCTGAGCAAGCTAAATGTCACGTGAAAACAATGCCGACTGCTCATTGGTCAGAGAGAATCGTCACCATTCACCATTACATGCGCCAGATGGAGTATCCAGAATAACCCTGCCATGTTTAAATAGTTTGACCAGAGACAGTTACTAAACTTACTATTATTATGGCAACTTGGAAGAATACAGCGCAGTCTCATCCCAAGACGTTATATAACTGACATTTTGGGACGTCTTTTGACCATACGTCAACAACTGACGTTAAAGGTAAAGCGTCAGTTGTATGACGGCCCGGGATCGCCATCTACTGATGTTTAAGGGGGCCCTAAAAAGGCAGATATTGACGTATGGTCAAAACACGTCCCAAGACGTCAGTTATATGACTTTTTGGGATGAGACTGTGTTACAGAATACGCCATGGTCAAACGAGGAGGTGCAGACTTTCCTTTGTTTGGTGGCCAAAGAGAGGATCCAGCAAGAGCTTGATGGGGCAACGAGGAACGAAAGGCATCGCTATGGCGGGTACTATTTGTGTCGGTACTGTCTGCAATGGAAAACGGAGGAAAAAAGCGAGCCGAGTCGACCCGAGCCGAGTCGAGCTGGTACTGGTAATGGAAAAGCTCCATTATATATGTAGACAGTGATAGGCGTCGTATTCCTATAGGTAGACGTGGATCAGCTGAGAGTCAGCTGATGTATGCTTGACGAACATAACCTGCCAGAACTAATGCTACGCTTGAATGTATGAGATTTTGCATTCTAAAATGTCTGATAAACATGACACACACTCTACAGAACAAAAATGCCCTTAATTCCTGGTAAAGAAATGAGATTTTAGCTGCATTTGTCAGTAAAAAAATAAAGGGAAAAAATGTGTTTTAGTTATCAAGCCTTATTTTTTAGCAGAGAAAATACACATCCATATGCCACATTACAAGGGAATTAAATATACCTGTTACTCGTGCTGATATGGATTATATTATATGTCGCTTTGAGCCTCACCCGCAGCATCTTTACGTAGGCGCAGTTGGAACACTCAAGAGTGCCGTGGGGATTAGTGGAATGTGTGAGCTGATAGCATATCTCTTTCTGGACTAATTCTCACCGTTTCATCCTGGGCTCTGACACCCCCGGGGTGCTTATTGACATATTGAACCTGTGTGTGGAAGTGTGAAAAAGCTCAGCAGATGCAATGGATACTGGATCCTCGAAGGATACGGGCATGGGTCAGACTGTTCTTCGCCCACAAGTAGACAATCTTGCTGACAGTGCTGGAGATCTTTCTCTCTCCCTCTCTTCCTTCAGGGCTTCCTTCAGTTGAAGCATCCTCATCACCACAAAGATCTCACGAGAAATCTGCACAACCAGCCACAGTCGATGAGGAGCCCAAGGATCAACTATTGATTGTTGTTTGCATTCTCAGAAAGCGACAATGAGCCTCCGCTTCGTTCCGAGATGCCCGAGACGACACGGGGCAACCACATGCTGATTTTGACATATTGACTTCGCTGTAGTTTTTCCAAGTGTTTGAGAAACCGCTCATGTGTATGACGGACAGTGCTCGTAGTCTCGTTGCCACAGATCGATTTGTCCGCATGGTGGATGGGCCACCTTACCGTATTCGGTACTGACATCGTATAATGGTACTGACTTTGACATAATGTTTTTGACAGAGCAACTGTGAAGTTAGATTTAAGATGTTGTCAGTGTGTGACATTTACGCTAACACTGCTAAAAATGCCATATGGTTTAAAGGGATAGTTCACCAAAAAAAAAACAACTACAAAAAAAACATTCTATAAATAAATGAATGTTTTATGTTACAAAAGAGCAAGTAAGTCATACAGAATTAGAACAGAATTTTGATAGAATTGAACAGTTTCACCAGTTGTCATGCTATAAGGGAATTATTGGAAAATTGTAATCTGTAGTAAGTCAGTCTGCTCACTAGGAACATGCTACAACCTTTGGAACAGAAGTCATTATCCTCAAAAAGTAATCATGTACATGTAGTCAAGTCAAGTCAAATATATTTATATACCGCTTTTCACAATACAGCTTGTATCAAAGCTGCTTCACAGTATCAATCAAGACAACAGTGTTTGTATATTCATGAAAAAAAGACAATCAAGTTTGGTAGAGCTGATCAATGGTATGATGGGTCATTTAATTTGAATATCCCCAACTGAGCAAGCCAAAGGCAACAGTGGCAGTGACCCGATGGTGTCCTAAAACTCCATCAGATGACCCAATGGAGAAAAAAAAAAACCTTGGGAGAACCCAGGCTCATTCGGGGCCCTGTACAATCGAGATATTGGCAGAAGCTTATATACAGTAAGTCAGTCTTCCCACTAGGTTTTTATATAATTTGGAATGATGATTGGACATTTATATTTTTGGTCTGTGAGCGGAATTTGCAGACGGTCAATCCTGCGAGTATGCACCAGATATCAAAACAAAAACCTAAACTTTTTTGCGATATGAGTCGAGAGAAATCTTTTGTGTTTTGAACTTGTTTGCTTTTTAAATACTGTTGTGTTGTGACTTGTTTCTGTTGTGTTGTGGCTAGATTTTGTTGTGCTGTGGCTTGTTTCTGTTTTGTTGTGGCTTGATTTCATTGTGTTGTGGCTTAATTTTGTTGTGGCTTGATTTTATGTTGTGTTGTGGCTTGTTTTTATGTTGTGGCTTGTTTCTGTTGTGTTGTGGCTTAATTTTGTTGTGTTGTGGCTTCTTTTTGTTGTGTTGTGGCTTGTTTTGATGTTGTGGCTTGTTTCTGTTGTGCTGTGGCTTGTTTCTGTTGTGCTGTGGCTTGTTTCTGTTGTGTTGTGGCTTGATTCTTTTGTGTTGTGGCTTGATTCTTTTGTGTTGTGGCTTGTTTTTGTGTTGTGGCTTAATTTTGTTGTGTTGTGGCTTGATTTTGTTGTGCTGTGGCTTGTTTCTGTTGTGTTGTGGCTTAATTTTGTTGTGTCGTGGCTTGTTTCTGTTGTGTTGTGGCTTGATTCTGTTGTATTATGGCTTCTTTTTGTTGTGTTGTGGCTTGTTTATGTTGTGCTGTGGCTTGTTTCTGTTGTGCTGTGGCTTGTTTCTGTTGTGTTGTGGCTTGTTTTTGTTGTGTTGTGGCTTGTTTTTGTGTTGTGGCTTAATTTTGTTGTGTTGTGGCTTGATGTTGTTGTGCTGTGGCTTGTTTCTGTTGTGTTGTGGCTTGTTTTTTTTGTGTTGTGGCTTGATTTTGTTGTGCTGTGGCTTGTTTATGTTGTGTTGTGGCTTAATTTTGTTGTGCTGTGGCTTGTTTCTGTTGTGTTGTGGCTTGTTTTTTTGTGTTGTGGCTTGATTTTGTTGTGTTGTGGCTTGTTTCTGTTTTGTTGTGGCTTGTTTCTGTTGTGTTGTGGCTCGACACTGTTGTGTTGTGTAATCATGGTTGCTTTTTACACTTCTTGTGTTGTGCACTACTGCGCACAAGTAGATTCATCAATCAGTTTTAAAAAAAAAAGAAGAAAAAAAAATGAAACGTACACACTGAGCGCACTGCATTATGGGAGATGGTAATCCGCACACATTGTATTCACGCTGTATACTGCATAAGTTGCAAGAGTAGCGTAATAGCATGCTATTCCCATCGTAGCCGTATAGAGCTAAGAGTACTTATTTTCTCTAAATGTCTAACCTTTGCTTGAGGGGATTTTCACGCATGCGGTGGAAATAATAATAATTTACGACCTCCTCTGAATAGTTTTAAAGATCACACCGAAGAAGTATAAAGATCATGTTATTAAATGTTCTGCTCCGTGCATCTTCGCCAAATGCTCCGAGTGGGCGTCTCGACATGTATAATTCAGGAAACTGTGAAGAGGTTTAAAGCTATTCTTTATGCTCTAGATTAACACGGTGTGTAGGCTAATGAGGTACAGCCATTCCATCTTTCCATATGATTAACAGGATGTGTGTATGTGGGTGCTCGGCTGCACTCTGCATGGTGTATGATCACACAGAATCCCCCATGACGTGCTGATACGGGCATGCATGCATAAAGAATGCAAAGCGATACGGGCGGATTCGTCGCTTGTAGACGCCGTAATGGATTTTACACTTTTGTTAGAGTGGCTTGGCCTCTTAAGAGCAGTAATGAAACAAATCTAAATGACTTCACAAGCACACTCAGTTTAAATTATGTGGCAAGTGAGACTTATTTCATTCTTTTTATTTTTTGAAACAGACAGCAAGAAAGACAGCATATAAATTAAATAAAGATTTAAGCACTGTTGGAAGGGAACTCCAGAGACGTTAATAATTAATTCAAAAAGAGATTGAGATAAAATATGCGGCGCAGTTTAAAAAAAAATAGGACTGAGAAGGAATCTTTACAAAGTTATTAAACCTCATGTTTGATATTGCGGTATTAAATATTGAGATAGGCAACTGAGCTCTGGCTCCAGAGATAATGTCTGATCCCTCGCTGAAACTCTGGGAATTTGGATTCGTGGATCTGTGGGTCTGTTTTCCAGCTTCTAAATAAAGTTACACAACAGCACAAAGGTGAAGTAGATCATGGAAATATCTGTGTACAATTCAAGACACATTTGGAAAAAAAACAATGAATATTTTTCACAAGACTTGTATTCTGTAAATCTTCCATTTTTAGCTCTTGTGTTATTGTTTCTGTAACAATGTGCAATCAAGTTGTCAGTTTTTTGTTAATTTAGCTTTCCTTTTTCTCTCTCTTGTTTGCAACTAAATTAGACTTCAAAAATGCATTTGATAGAATAATTAAAATGACAATGCAGAAGCGAATTGTCAAGAAGAAAATACCATTCATTTTAAAGTTTATGCCATGAAATGTTATAAGCTCCACAAAAAAAAAATTAAATGGGTTTCATAAAAGTATTAAAAGCAATACAAGTTTAATAAAAGTATCTCCCTCTCTGTCAAGGCATAAGATAGATAGATAGATAGATAGATAGATAGATAGATAGATAGATAGATAGATAGATAGATAGATAGATAGATAGATAGATAGATAGATAGATAGATAGATAGATAGATAGATAGATAGATAGATAGATAGATAGATAGATAGATAGATAGATAGATAGATAGATAGATAGATAGATAGATAGATAGATAGATAGATACTTTTTTTTGGAAGCATTCATGTCTTTTCAGTTCTAAAATGGCAAAAACAATAAAAGCATAGCTTATGATCTATTCATATAATAGCTTGTGTGAACAAACCAAAATGTAATTAATCATTAACTAATAATCTCCCCCTCTGGCAAAACTGGTTCTCACATGTTTTGTGTTTGAATTTAATGGGCAAGTTTGCTTTTGCGAATAGAAAATTAGATTTGATGGCTGCATTACAGCAATTTTTTTTTCTTATAAACAGTGGGTAAAAAAGCTGTATGAAGATGAAATGATCCTTTTGTGTTGGAAAAATAATGCCACAAGAATGAGAAAATATTGTCTGTTCCTTTAAATTTTGTTTTTCAAGTCATGTGCAATGGTGATAAAATCTCACCTGGAATATATGCATCTTTTTTTAGTCTTTGTTTTATTGCTTTGGATTTACAGATATATCTGTATTGCATTGTTATGCTTGTTCATTCAGCAGAAGTGAGCTACGGCACCCCTTTTTCTCCATGTTTAGTTCCTAAACTGGCTTTCCTTCCCTCAGTTTTTCCCTCTGACACGCGCTCGGTTATTCTCTCTGAACACCTGAGGCCATGGTACATCATCCTGTCTCAAAATCACTTCTGCTTTTTTGGAAAAAAAATAAAATAACACTTTTTTGTCTTGATGCCCCTGAGCGACAGAGTATTTTGCTGTCCACAGCACATATGTGTCTCCCAGGACCCTTTCTTTGCCATGATGTGGCGTCACTTTAGTCTACGTCCTTTTAGGAGGGGAATTACTGCGCAGATAAATGATTGCATTAATTGTTTGATTTAACTCAAGGCTTAATAAAGATTTCAATTATGTTAATAATTAGCAAAAGAGTTTGTTTAACTTTGTAATTAGAACACCCCTCAGTAAGTAGGCATCTTTCAGGACAGGGCTTGTCAGGGTTTTCAAGTTTTGTTGGTTTTAAACACCAAATTCAAAACTGTGGGTTACTTTTATTAGTTCTTCCCCCCCAAACTAAATTTCAAATATCAATAGTAATTTGGTAGGCCAAGTAAACACAATAAAAGTACCCTCACATATTCAGACAAGCCTTAACATATGGAGATACATTTATATGTTTACTAGACTAGGGTGTATTGCATTATCAGGTCACATATATTGGGGACGGTGCAAGTTGCCACGTGTTTTAAATGCTGTCCTTTCAAAATAATTTGACATTTTCTGTTACAGTTACAGTTTCTGTTGACCAAAACAATGGATTGGTTTTTCTGTATGTCACCTCATACATAATTGTTTTGTGCTGCATAATTGTTAACTGGCTGAAAAGCCACTAAATAATCTATATTATTCTGTTTAATGGAAGGTTTCCACTGTGATTACTTAACCTACAGTGAATAATGTGACAAAATGCCTTTATTTCCCATAACTTTCCAATGGGTTTTCTGTAGCAATGACTTTATAGTCACTTTATATGCCATGAGAAATCATTCCAGAATTCTCTAGATTTAGACAAATTCCAGTAATTCATCCTGATAATGAATCCATATGAATGATACAAGTTCCACTTTAACAAATATTAACCTCTCCTATTTTTCAGAGGGCATCATTGTTAATGCAGACAAAATACTCAATGACTTCTCCACCGCACTGGGAGAACATTGGTCTACACACACACACACACACACGCTCACAAAATGAACTCTAACCTGAAGGTCTGCTGAGCAAATTCATCCAATATTCTGTTGCAAGTTAAAAATCACGCATACATTAACAACGTGTAAGAAACAAGTTGTTGAAATGTATGAGATTTAAACTTGCTCTCAGCTTGAACCCAAAGATTATGTGCATGCATGTACTGTATGTGTTAAAGCTTTGTATATACCATGATACCTTTTTGAGAAATAGAAAAGCCCTTTTTTACACTTGTATGTCTCGTCTGGAACAATCATTCACACCCCAATTATAAATTATATTTAATGAGTAATCCAGCAAACTCACTCTCCCAACAAAGGTCTATGAAACTTCCCCTGATATCACAAATTTCACATTAAGACTGATAATACTATTCACAATCCCAAAATGAATTTACAGAGAGTTGTGAATCTCACTCAATTCTTGCTGAGAAGGAGAAATAAACCCTTTGAATCCTATATACTCTATATAACCACTTGAGAAATGCATAAACATATATCTAATTTTCCCATCTCATGATTTTCATTGTTTGTGGTTTGGCCTTAACTGATCCAAATATTCATAATCAATTATAACAAGTTATTATTGATTATTAAACTAATCTACTACATCTTCTTCAGTTCTCTCAGTTTGTTTGGTCTGGACCAAAAAAAGAAAATGACACGTCATCTTGTTTCGCTTAGCGTTCACACTGTCATTTTTACCACCAAACCTAAAAATACAAAACAAAAGGAAAAAGGATGGTAACACTTTATTTCGATAGTCCACTTTAGACATTCTACTAACTATAAGTAACTTTTCAACTTCATGTCAACTAACTATCATTAGGCTCACCATTTTTAGGCTCACATCTTGTGACACCACATCTGGCTTTTGGTTGGTTTAGATGTCTTTGGTCCACAAAGCGTTCATATGTCAACTGAAACGCACCAGTGTTCATTTGGAAGTGGACCGAAACCCAAATGGGGGTCTCGGTCCGCTTGTTTGGTTCATGCCAAGGTTTGGATGGCAGCATTTACACTTATTGAGCAATCACACCAGAGTTTGTTTTAATGAAACCAAAACTGCCAAGTGTGAACACACCCGAAGTGAATGCTACTGTTCATCACAGTAACAATGAACATTTGACCACTGGAGTATATTCAGATGCTTTCATCAAGACATACATGCATTGTAAATGTGGCTTAAAGATCCAAATATTTTCTGGGGCCGAAATATCGATATTGGATCAAGATTTTCTGTCAAAAACTCAACCCTACCCACTGCTCACATGGTTGCTAAACAAACAATAAAAACTTCAAAAATATCACAAGAGATTTACATGAAGGTTTATCAGCAAAAGATGCAGGTCCTTGGGGTGCAGCTCTGAGCAAAGCTGAAATTGTTTGAGAACACTCAAAACTATAAAAGCCTCTGTTTTATACAGAGCAGTAAAAGAGTGAATCAGACGCCCCAGGCTAAATCTGCTGCACTGGATATGACGGGTTGCGTCTGTGGGCTTCTGGGGGCTTGGGCCCTGCAGATGTGAGCCTGTTCTCATTAGGAGGAGAGATCAGCACCTTTACTCTTACAGCAAGTCAGTTTCTCTTTGACCAAACAACCACTATGCAAATGTCCCACAATCTAAGAATACACAATTAAAGGAAAGCGTTTAATATGCTTCGTGTCATAAACCGACGAGAGAGTGGTGAATGCTAATTTGTGGCCTATCAAGAGGCATGCAATTCACAGAGCAGACCGATAGTCTGTGTTGATTTGTGTCAGGTGAATGTAAAAGAGTCGGGGGGAGTTGTCTAACAGACTCCAGAGCTGTTTTGCAAAAGTATTTTACTATCCAAGACATTTGCTGGCGAGTATTGCTAGCGAGATAGCCGAGGCTGTCTTTCTGAATGAAGCACTGGTTTCACACTGGTTTATTTATATGATTATGCATCTTTTTTTAAAATTGTAAAAGTTTTATTTGATCATTTTTGATCAAGGTTTATATTATTCGGCTTTGATGCATCTTCGCATTAAAAACAGGATAGCAAGATTCAGCTTTTAGTTATGGATCAATGTAGATGGTAATGAACTGAGATGATATCAAAAGGAAGAGCTGGAAGTTGGAAGACAGGATGAACATGCATGTCTTAAATTTAGCCACACTTTTAATAATCATCTCACTAAAGATCTAACAATGACAAAATTGGTTTAGTCATTTGGAAATATTAGATTTTGGCCAATGGGCCTAAACACCTCAAACTTTTGAAACAGGTTTCGAAGTGTATGTGTTTGAAAACGATACTGTTATCGTCTCGGTGTAAACTACAAAAACACGAATTTGTGAAAACTTTGACGGTATGCATATAACGTGTTAAGCCTGTAAGCGAAAAAGTCTTCCATGTTTGTACATTGTTGTCGTGTAAACATACGACTACAACGGGTTTTATACGTCACTAACCCATACAACGGACTACAACGGGTTTTATACGTCACTAACCCATACAACGGACTACAACGGGTTTTATACGTCACTAACCCATACATTTACATCAATCCTCCCTCCGGAATATGCAAAAAAAAAAGGCATGGTCATATTTCTGCGGCTCATCGAAAGTGTGCTATGTTCACCAGCTGTCAGGTCTTCTGTGTTCGGGTTTCCCACGGACGCTATACTTCCTCAACAATGGATACAATTTATGTTTGATTATGTTTGTGAAAATTTACAATATTGATTTATCTCTCTGTGCTGCGCATTTTAAGAAAAACAGCTTCCAGAATCTCCACGAATTCAATGCCAGATTCAACAAGAAATTGTTACTAAAACATGAAACATTCCAACTTTAAAACCTGAGTCAGCAGTTGTTGGGCCACAACCTGTAAGAAGGCTAAGACTTTTAGTTTTATCAAATGTTTTAGTTTTATCAAATGCCAGTGCTGGCTTTATAGCCACTTAGCTATGCTATTTCGTGTTTATGACAAACGCGTACAAACATTTTGCACCTGAATTTTGTATATGTGCTGATTTTTTATAAATGTATTTTTTATGTATATATACTTCGACGTTATTTTTCAATTTGATCAAGAACGTAAACCAGTGCCAACGCTGTTATATAGTAGCCAGTCAGTTCGATGCTATTGTGTAAAACAAACGTGTATAAAGTAAAAAAAATATATATATAGGCAAATTACCATTCGGAAACGTTTTGTAAGAGCCGTCTTTAAGGTGATTCTGCTTGACTCTCTTCATCGCCGCTTTCTGGGTCTGATTCTGGCTCATACTGATACTGCAGTATCGACACCATTATTTACATTTGACGGGAACACATATGCAACTTTCGCTCGTAAAGGTAATAGGCGCGAAGTTTCCAGACAACGTGCCCTACACAGTTTAGCCAATCAAAACACACCGGCCCAAAATAACCAACCTGAGCCCATTGCCTGTTTCTGAGGGAGTGGTTTCATCGAATCAGGATGCGAACCAAGACTTTTTTTAAAAAAAGAAAAACCACAAATACATGTTATATTGCACCCCATAAACACAATCTTGCAAAGTAAAAAAAGCAATAAACCACCCCTTTAACACTTGAGCATCGCTTCAAAGCATCATCAGCTGCGCTGATGGTGTCTGCATTTTTTTTGTTAAAGTTTGGGAATTTTTGGAATTTATGTGTCAGGTTTTTCGACAAGAAAGAATTCTGCAGGATACACCTGTGCTTCCTCACTCCTCGTTCCTCACGGTTCAATAAGAGAATTGAAATGTCCTTGAAAACGGCTACTTTTTACCAGTTTTGGGGTCAAAGGATCCGTTTGAGTGGAGTTTTTCCCATTGGTAATTTTTCTAAGCACCTGTTCATCTCTGAAGGCTGCCTCCTGCCAGTAAGGTGCCAGCTTTCAGGTTAAACCACAATAAGCTCCTGGGTCTTCATGTTGCTCTTTTTTTCTGCTTACTACTTGTTATTTGTTATCTCGCTCTATCAACTCTCAGCTCAAACTCCCAAAGGTACAAGATATAATTGCACATGCAATGTATTATACTGAAAAACATTCATGCTGTGAAATATGTGTGCAAAAACTCATAAACATCTACACGAAGCAAGAACGACAGAAAGAGAGATAGCATATTAATGTATGCATGTAACATCACCCAAACTTTAAGAACTGAACACGAAGACATGAAATCCCAGAGCTAATTAGATGCTGGATACTCTAACATACACCACAGAGCTGCCTGAACAAACACCTGTGCCGGATCAATTAAAAATCCTACATTTTAGCATGCTATTAATGGGCCGCAGCTAGCCACACTTACTTTTATGAACATATCATCTGTCTCCAGATGTGCACACTTATACCTCATCCTCTCTTGCGTAACATCTGGCTTTAGTGAATGGTATGCCACACGTCAGGCTAACAAAATTTGTTATACTTATTGTTTTTTTGTGTTGTTTGCCGCAGTGTTTTTTTAAAGTACTTTGATCAGAGTCTAGATTTTTCATTATTATTGTTGCTTAAACTGGAACTGAATATGTTACAACAAGACAAAAGATTCATGGTTTGTGGTTTTCGTAATCGTAGATCTATTGTTTATAGTGTCCTGAAATGCAGTGTAACATGAAGCATGACTTTGCAAAGAAAGAACACACAGAGCTTATATAAAAGAACAGAAACGAGATAATAATACTAATACACGGGTGGAAGCAATCATCACACAATGAGTCCAGGCAATGAGTGATGGGAAATGTAGTCCTTAAAGCGATAAAGAAGAGAGAGGTGACACATGGCATCTGAGGACTAATTCTATTTTTTTCCGCTCAAATTTACAATTTTGGTTTATTTCCAGATTGAACCATAGGCTTGTTCTTACATACTAGAATGCACACTCTACACTGTAAAAAAAAATAATGTTTTAACTTAAAAAAGTAAATAACCTGGTTGCCTTAAAATTTTAAGTTGATTGAACTGGAAAAATTGAGTTAATACAATGAAGGAGATTAATTTAATCATCAGAAACTCAAAATAATAAGTTATCTCACCTAAATAAATTATTTAAGTTGATTTGACAAAAGAAAAAATGTTGTGATAACAAATTTTAAAAAATTTTTTACAGTGTATAAAAATGCTTTCAATCTCTTGACAAACTAAAAGACTTAAATGACATTTGTATATATTCAAATGTCAGCTTGCTTTTTTTTCATGCTCAATAACAAGAAACTATTGGCACACAATTTTGCAATGCTGCTTGCGAATGTTCGTTGGGACCATGGTTTTGGAAAATACAGATTTGTAGAGCTGTGCCACAACACAATCATGAAACATGCCGTGGTTGGCAAGGCTTTTGGTTAACCCACCCCTGGTTTCACAATAGAGGCCCAATGCGAATTTGATTTCTATATCAACCTGCTCTTTAACCTTTGAATTCCGCAATGAATCATTGTATCTATGACTATCAGTAAATTGCATTTAGCACTTTATTTTGCCCATTGTAAGCATGAAAAGAAAAGGGGATTTAGTGTTTTGTGATGGGGTGAGGAGCAAATGGGACTTCTGTACCACAGCCAGCAGCAGATTAGGAGGTGTGAGTGGCCTGTCTCAGCAAGCCTGATGAAAGCACATCTGAATGCACCTGTTCATTAATCAGCGTGCCGCTACAGATGGCGTACGCTGACAGAGAATGCAACGAGCTATCAACCGTTCTGTGCTAATTAATCCTCCAAGTCTTTGAATAACGGCAAAAATAGCATAAATTAACCTGCATTAAAATAAATATAAGCTCAAAGAAATTGTTTGTCATCAGCATTGTTTATTTTCTCATTGCTTATCAATTAGTAGCTGAGAATAATTGGCATTAAAAAACTTTTTTAAAGTGTAATGGTTTTTTTTTTTTTTTGAATCTTCTAGTGTAACTTTGTAGACAGCTACTCTTTTGCCACTACCTTTGTTGTGTTTTTTTTTTTCCCTGGCTGTTTGTTGTTTAATGAGATCACATTTTATCAGTGTGTGGTTCACATCAGAATGAAACAGGGAGATAAGGACCGACTGTGCCAGTCTGCATTTCTGTCAGCCAAAGAAAATCAAGAAAAAAAGAAAAACCTCACACATCATTAAAGGAATGAATGTTTTTATGTTTTCGGAAGGAAATTGTGAGTTATGCTTGCCTGTGCAAAAATCAATCTGTGAAATGTTAGATATGTTAATGTTACAGTAGTTAGCAAAATGCTATGCTATACGTCATCGCGCCATAGGCCCCGCCCACTGCTGTTCAGTTCAGAGCGTCGCTTTGCACCAAAAGCAAATGTAACTCAATATAATTACTGATATGGTCTATACTGGATGCAGTATTTAGAAGCGCTTTCAATTTCTGGCATACCAGACATTTGAGTCTGTCAACAACAGGACAAATGGTAGAGTGAAAGAACAGTTGCTTTGACACTCCATCAGTTCTTTTGCGTCTCTGTATAGAAGCTAATAGTTTACTTTTACTTCATCCCGGATCGTGTCTGATTATACGCTGAATAAAATTATAAACGCTACACTTTTGTTTTTGGCACCATTTTGCATGAGCTGAACTCAAAGATCTGAGACTTATTCGCTGTACACAAAAGGCTTATTTCTCTCAAATATTGTTCGCAAATCTGTCTAAATCTGTGTTAGTGAGCACTTCTCCTTTGCCGAGATAATGAATCCACCTCACAGGTGTGGCATATCAAGATGCTGATTAGACAGTCTGATAATTGCACAGGTGTGCCTTAGGCTGGCCACAATAAAAGGCCACTCTAAAATGTTGAGTTTTAGTTTATTGGGAGGGTCCGGGGGAGGGTTTTTTTTTCTTTGCACAAAATTTTATTTATATTGAAAATGAACTTCAATAAACATTGTCATGACACCTTCAACATGTCCGAGAGCCCGTCCACACGAAGACGCGTATCACTGTATACGAATACATTTTTTAGTGTATTGGCGTTTCGTCCACACAGATCCGGCGATTTAAGAGAGTGAAAGTGTGGATATAGTGGATAAATCTGAAAATGACACCCTTTTGGTTTCGTGAACCTGATCTTACGAGAATTCGTACGAATTTTACGAGGTGGCTAATTCGTAACAATTCGTACTACCTCACTCGTACGAATTAGTACGTTTTTGCTAAATCGTACATATTTTACGAATTGGCCAATTCATATGAATTCGTACGAATGACCTACCCCTGACCCCGCCCCTAAACCTACCCATCACATGGGTTTGGACAAATCGTACGAATTCGTACGAGTGAGGTCGTATGAATTAGTACGTATTAGCCACTTTTTAATCACTCGTACGAATTCGCACGAATTGGTCTTGAGATAGCGTAGGTACAGCCAAACTGTATATTTTGTGAAACGATGATGTCATCACATCACTTGTCGGCTGCGTCACACTCCATCTTCGTCGTCTTGGTTCGTATACAGTGCGCAAGCTCAAAGTCTTCTTCTCCGTGTATAATGTATCTCTGTGGCAGAATTACAGCGCCCCATACTGGTCTGGCATACATACTACACAGTTTTCAGTCGGTTTCTGTGGTTTCGTGTGTACACAGATATTTCTTGAGACAACGCCCGTGTTTGCGGATTTTTTTTTTAGAACGAGGAAAAAAAATCGGATAGGGAACGCCTGAGATGTGAGCAATTGTCTTCTTTTTTTTACTCTGAACAAGGTCATAAAATGCTCACTAATTAGTCAAGAGTCACCTAATCACACTCCAAGAACTTCTTGTGATCTGGACCATGGGATTTTTACATTTTATCTAACAGTGGGCCATCATTCATAGATTGCATGCACAAATTGTTGCACTGAATGTGACCCTTTGTGCCTAACTATTAGCACAGAAACAAGTGGATGATGTAGGTCTGATCACTCAAAGTAATAGCACACCTGTCCTCAACAAGCCCCACTATTTCACGTATCCCTCATACTTGTAGCACAAGTGGTTTGTTCAAATCACCACTAATGCTCCATTAATGTGAATTTCACGTTATTCTGAACTTTTTCAACTGAAGGTAGCCCCAAAATGCTTTTATGACATTTGATGTAAGAGTGTGTGAACTGCCTGTCGTTGTCTCTAGGCTCCAGGTTGTCTTCTCATTTAACCATTAGTCCAGCCTGGGCATCTTTGAAAGCGCATTACACATCCACCAGTGCCCGTCTCATTGGGTTTATTTGTCTATTACATGGCACATCAATACCACTGGTGGGAGAAAACGAGCTTGTGCAGAATTCCAACAGCATTTCATGTAAGCCTGTACCTTGCGCTTCGATGCCGACAAATACGATGTAATACCATTTAATCAAAGCCATTGGTAGGATGCCCAGAGAGAGCGGAATTTGCCTATAACCGCCCAAGCTCATTGAGATGCCGCCAATAAATTCTACTCTAGGTATGGATTTGTCAAGGAAATTTGTAATCTACGACTTTACAATAGCGTCCGGCATGGCCACTTTGGTTTGGCGAGGCTGTGGATGCTTTGGCCATTGGAGGCAGGCATTTGTAATTATTTAATGGCTCAGAGCTCAATTCTTTGTTTATTTGGCTGTACGGGTAACGGTGTGTATGTGTGTGCCCAGGCTTAACTATCACAGAGCAAACAAGCACGCTTCCACTTTCATTGACCAGACACTGGACACACAATCTGTTGCGCTCGTACTCACCCTAATCCGTAATATCAGCTGTGCAAATAGCGTTACCTTTCCATTCCAAGGGAATTGGTTTGTTTTGAGCCCTAAACCCCAAAACAAACGATCAGAGCCCAAATTAGACGAATCTCCACTCTGACGGCATTATCGCACGAGAGCTCTAGCAAACTCACTCACAGCTTTTCTCCGTTATGATGCTTTTATCCTGCTGATTATATGCATTCAGAGTTAAGACTCTTTCACACCAAGGGCAATAACTACAATTATACAGTTTTAATAATTGTTCTAATTCTACGAAAATAGGTCCACCACAACTATAACAATAATGACAGAGGGGAACGTTATCATTGAAGCTAAGCTTGCTAAGGGGGCCATTTACGCAATACCACTTTCAACTAAAAACCATAAAACTTGTAACGGGTTTTAGTTTTTGAAAACGGTCTCTGTGTAAACAGCAAAAACGCAAATCTCTAAAGAAGATGAAGTCATACACATGCGTATTGTTCAGTCTATAGTGTTTCATCGCCATCTAATGGCCTGGCAGCAGAATACAGGGTTTTTAGTAATTTTCGCGGAATCGTATATCGTTTTGACAATGGTGTCGTCTGTACGTGGAAAAAAATCTCAGATTAAGGCCCTGTTTACACGAGAACGCTCGCGGGTGTAAACGTAAAAATATTTTATCGGATGTGCCTTTCGTTTACACGCCGACAGCGTTTTTGGGGCTTAAAAACGCAAAAAAGTGAACCCACCCTCCAGAGTGGAAATCTTAAAAACGCTCCACGGCCGCGTTCCCGTGTAAAGGGTAACCGGTAAAAACGCAAAAGTCTACTTGTCAGTGAAGATTATACGCAGGCACGCAGACTTGGTGTTGTTGTGTGGCAGTGCTCCACATTGCCACCTAGCCGTCTGGAGTGCATACTACATTGAATTCACACTCTTTTGCGTCACCTCGTGCACATGGATTTCCGCTCGTCCAAACGGAGAATAAAAAGCGATAACGCAATGCCACTTTTGCGTTTTCTCTTCAGAATCGCTTCCGTGTAAACATAGCCATAAGCATGTCCTTGACATGTAAACGTACCCTAACTTACAAACGAGTTCCCACTCATATTGCTCGTTTTTATTACCGTATTTTTACTGTTTACGTACATTAAGGCCGCTTCACAATTGACATTAAATATAACAATAATCGTTATGAGAATACAGAAGTAGATGATAATGGTACAGAGCAAAAATATCGATGGAATCACTTTCAGATTGCATTTTTGTCCAGCAAATGATTGATAAAAACATTGACAGCCAGTCAGAATTCACCTCAGAATGAATGAGCTTGCGCATTTAAAAAGCCAGATGACTGCAGCACACGTGTTTATAATAATAAAAACATGGCCGCTAATATAGCTATTGTTCTTGGTGAGAATAGGCCTTTATACCTCTCAACTATAATGCTTTGCTTGTTAGACATGTAACAGACCTGTCAATCACTTTGATTAGAGCGTATATAAGAGCAGATGCGCAGCAGTTTTCATGCGGCGTGCTGACTTTACTTCCTTTGATTACTAATACATAGTGCTGCTGCTGAGGATGGTGCTCTGGGTTATACAAAGTAAGAACAACCTGTACCTTTTCTGCTTTACAAGCAAGTCTCCTTCCCTCTCCCCTCGATTTTTTTTCCTGGTGCTATCCAGTCTTGTAAGTGGAGAGAGATTGTACCTCTTCCTTACCTAATTACACAACACCGCATCTGTAATGACACACACAGCTCTCGGAAGACCGCTGCCGGTATCAGAGTGACAGCAGACATCCACAGCAACAGAGCCGGCGTTCGGCTCCCTTATCTTATAGGGCAGTCTGCCCCCCATAGCCCGCGGCGCTAGCCAAGTGTACACTCGCAGTAATGAAGAGCGGGGAAAGTAGAGCCGGGTGTCACTGGAATCTTTCCTTTGGGAAATCTCACCTCAGAGTCTGAGCTGTAACTCTCCCGACCTGATATACTGCCACGGAGTCTGGCTCTCGTGATAAATTAACCAATAGTAAAATGAAGGGAGAGACACAGAGAGAGGGTCGTGGGAATTAGAGGTGGCTGGTGAGAAAGGGAAGTGAGAGGAATTAGCTGGGGAGGTGTGTCCATGTCTGAGAGGTGCTGCCGTGAGCTATTATGGCCGTTTGCGTTAGGGCGGCTGAGTCATGCTTTCACACGCCTGTCAATCTAACGTGTTTCAACTCGAGGGTCTGAATCAGTCTTTTTTGCCCCCCCAGACGCAGTCGTCCTCCCTTTGCATTGCCTTCTAGTTGAAGATGAATGGACTGTAAAGAAACATTATTAGAGAAGAATGGAAAGGATTCCCAAAGGATATCCTATTGGTCGTATATAATGTCCTCATGCAAAACTATTACAGTGTGGAGCTCATTAGGAAAGTTGACACAAGGGCTTTACCGCAGCAAGGTTTTGAGTTAAAAATCTAATTACACAAGTTTGCATTTTCTCTAGTAACTGTAATTTGGTTTCAAACTTCTATATAATTGTGATTATGCTCTCTATATATTTGGACAGATGTTCAATGGCAATTTTTGTTGACTATTTTTAACCCCTTAACACCCAATGTCGCAAATATGCAACAAACCGTTTGACTCGGTCAACCAGCCGAGATAACGTCTGCACTCCCCCAATGCCGGTCAGTGCATATTCGCTACGGACCTAGGACCTTCGACAAACATTTGTTTCTAGTGGGACCACAAAGTGACGGACTTATTTCCTGTTTACGCACGATCATTTGCAACATTTCCAACATACCAAATTGACCATTATGCCCGCTGTTGCAGATTTCCAACATACCAAATTTGACCCCAAATTGACCATTTGCAACATACCAAATTGACCCCAAATTGACCAATGCCCACTGTTGCAGATTTGCAACATACCAAAATTTCGATTTATTTTTCGCAAAAGTGAAATTGATAATCTCAACATTATTTACCATCTACTTAAAGGCAAAACACACATAAAACATTTTTTTATATATACAGCTATATAAATTCGGGCGTTAAGGAGTTAAAGACTTTATATGAATCATTATGAAACTTGACTGAAACAAATATTCACTGAAGAAAAATGTGAATACATTAAATATACGCTACGTTATGGGGACAGAAAGTTCCTACAAAGATGGCAATATGTTTCGAAAATGTAAAAATGATGAAAATTTTCTGTTATGGTAGGTTTGGGGATTTACCACTTGTACAGTACAGTATAAAAATCATTATGGAAAGGTTTCCATCCTTATCGGAATGGTCCGGTTTCCTGGTTTTAGAGGAGCATTTGTCAGTCGCAGTGTAGACTTGGCATGGAATTGTAATGTATTCATGAACGGCACCTTTTAAAGACTAACGTAATTAATTTTATAGACCACTTAAATAAAGGTAATAAAATTGGGAGTCTTGTAGTAAAAGCTTCTTCGCTTAGGCTATTTCTTCTTCCCACGTCCTGCTGGGAACAGTGAAATTCATTTTTTAAAGATTTTTAAAAGATGTTTTTTTTTTTTGCGGGATATGGCTTCTACGTGCACACAGTCAGATCAGTAATGGTGGGAAAAGCAGGGTCATCCGAACTTGTCTATTTTGACTCCAACCACTGCAGATCTGCTCAAGTCCTGTTTTTTTCAACCTCAGAATGGTGCAGGTCTCAGTAAGCCAGACAGACCTTTACCTTCATAACTCATTTAGATGGAGTCGAGAACGCCATCCATGCTCGGAATCAACAATAGCGTTATCTGTACGACAGCATCCGTCCAATGCGCACACACTCACCTCGATCACACACTCTTTATCCACCACTCAGGGGAAATTTACCCTCCTCTACAGTCTCCTCATCTGCCCGAGCCTTTTCCTTCTGATGAATCAATTAATAAGTAACGACTTTTCTACAAACTTCTGAAACAGCCGAATTAACATCGCTGAGCAATGCCCGTGGGACTGAAATTTCTGACAAAGTGTGATTCCGCAACGTCACCGGGTCTAATCTGTCTCAGCAGTTCGCGACTGGTGCGCGGATAAAACTCTATTGTTTAAACCCAAGAGGGAAGGGAAACAATACTACAGCCTACTTCAAAAGAAGAAAAGAACAAATACACTTCATTGTGGCATGCCTGCTAATTCCCCTAAGCCCTGCCTGCATCGCCCATAATGAAAACAAGGCTCCCAGTCAAGGCAACAACAGAGAATATATCTTTTCTCCTCCCCTTGATATGATTGCTGGTTTAGGGGAGCCAAGGCCACATATCCGTCAGGCGTACTGACTTCTATTATGGTGGAACAACTGTAGCATAGCCGATTCCTCTGTATAGAAACGTTACGGTCCAAAAAACAGATCGGTAGTGGTGCCGTCCTGATGCGCACATAAAAAAGCGAGGAGCTTGCGCGCTCCGTTATTTAATAGGTACCATTAGAAATAACGCCATCTCGCAGCCCACTGCTGCTCACTTATTTTCCTTATAATTATCCAATTTTGGAAATCAGCAGGTGTTCCCCGCACACAAATTTATTGAAGACGCCTCTCTGGGTATGATTTGTGAAAGGCAGACGTGTGGAGGGCGGGGAGGTGTGTGTGTGTGTGGTGCTCATCCATGTCTGACGGGTGGAGGTAGATAGAGCTGACGCACCTCTGAGTCATCAGAGAATATCTGAAATCAAACATCAGATGCCAATAATCATAATACCAAAGGTGAATGTTTGCAGAAAACCCTGGACATCTTTTCAAAGTCAAATGGGGGGCAAAATCGTGTTTGATTACTTTAACATATTGGAGGTGGGTGCACCTTCCATATGGATTACATGATCAGAGTGGTTTTGTATTGGTTTGTTTAAAAGTATTTCTTACTTTTTCTTAGTATTTTTTTAAAAGCTTTCTACAGATAAGGCTATGTTTCTCATGTCTGTGAGGCAATGTTTCTCATGTCTTAGATGATAGCATCATCTAACTGATGCTAAAGGTTGCCTAAAGTGTCGGATGTTGAAGCATGGTCAAAAGTGTCAGTTAGATGACGCCTTGGGATGAGAATGTGTTGTTATTTTACAAAAGCACAACATTTTGTTGTTATTATGAGTTTACACAAAATAATGATGGATTACTCAACAAAAATTTTTCAACTGTTATCTGGAAAAAAGGCAAGAGATCGCGCCGGTCGTGCCATGAACCCTGAGTGTCTCTGGGATGCTGAAAACTGTTGAGGAACATGGATGAGTCAGCTATACGTGGATAGTTTGTACATTCTGGCATTTATGTGCAGGCACGTGCACACATAGACATCAGAGGGCCTTGAGCACCTGCCCTTTTTTCTGGGGTGCTTCTTTTGTCTGTTACGATAGTCACTGTGTCAGATTACGAAATTTTGACTCCTAAAATCTTGTCGTGTTGTGTCGTGGACAAGACACATGTCAGATTACACGTTGCTTCCTGACCAGTCATTGCATGCCATCTTTAACGGCGAGCGTGATGTCATCGAGAAGGTGAAACCAACTCGATCTCACGGGAATTTGTACAAACTTTACGAGGTGGCTAATTCGTAACAATTCATACGACCTCACTCGTACAAATTAGTACGATTTTGCTAAATCATACATATTTTACGAATTGGCCAATTCGTATGAATTTGTACAAATGACCTACCCCTTACCCCGCCCCTATACCCATCACGTGGGTTTAGACAAATTGTTCGTAGTCGTACGAGTGAGGTCGTACGAATTAGCCACTTTTTACGAATTCATACGAATTGAACGTGAGATAGGGTAGAGTAGCGAGTGACTTCCGGAAATGAATGTAAACAAACAATGGATGAAGCGGTGAGTGTTGTATTGGCTGTCCTGTGTTCAGAAAAAAAGTAAAAAAAAAAAAAAAAAAAGAAAAAGAAAACCCCACAATGGACACGATCCTGTGTTGTTTGAAATCCTCCAAAGAGAACCTGAGGTAAAATATTATCTTATATATTTTTACGTTTAGTTTTACAGTTAGCACCATCGTCTCTCTTTCGTTTCGCCATTTTTGAAAGTTTTGTACGGAAAAGCTTCTGCGCTCCTATTGGTCAACCTCATACATGTGACGGAACCATCATGGACGACAGTTAAAAAAAAAAATTAAACATACTAGTCGTGAAGCATCGCAGACGCGACGTAGGTTGTCGCCCACTATGACACACTATACGAGATGATATGATCGAATCTTAAGTCCCGACGCCCGTTGTCGTTTACGAATCCCCACGACACCCTACATCAAAAGATCGTGCCAAAATCGGGCTAAAATCGTGTAATCTGAACCAGACATACGTCTATGTCACCATCAGGTGTACCACATATATACGTGATTGAAACTAGTAGCATATCGTTAGCCTCATAGCATAATTGCCTAAGTCATTTTTTTGCAAAATTGTGATATCTGCCTATCTTTACTGTCCTTCCACTGCTGCATCATCCTGCCTTTCTGCCAATGTCACTAGCCAATCACAACACTTATTAGGATCCAAAAACACTATCTGCCTAAATCATCTCTTTGACTTAGGCAGTTTTTCATACAAACAAAATGGCAAAAAAACGTGGAAAGACAGATGTCCAGAAGTGATGTATTAGCTCTTCTGTTTGTTTTCATCTGAGTTTATATTTCTTAAATATTCTAGACTCTAAGCCCTATTTTAACGATCTAAAACGCAAGTGTCAAAGCGCAAAGGTCAAATAACTTTGTGGGCGGATCCCGGCGCTGTTGCTATTTAAATGCCTCTTGCGCCTGGCGCAAATTTAAAAGGGGTTGGTCTGGAGTAGCTTCATTATTCATATAGGTGTGGTTTGGGCAAAACGGAAATTAACCAATAAGAGCGTCATATCCCATTCCCTTTAAGAGCGTGATGAACGAGGTGCGCTCGTTCCATGGCGCAATAGTATTTTAACGGCGCATTTACCAGACGCACTTCACAATCGGTTCACAGCTGAGGAGATCGATGTTCTTGTCAGGGCCGTAAAAGAAAGAGAAGGGACATTGGGGACGGGACAAACCCACCCAAATTAGCTTCGGTAAAACGTGCTTAACTTGGGTAAATGTGCAAGTTGTATGCCTATTTTTCCCATCGTCATGGACCAAACAATGATTTCCCTCATGTTTATATATTTTTCTTATAATAATGTATCATTTGCAAAAAGTAAAATGCATCTCTGTAGATGAGAGAATCTTCTACAGTGTATGCGTGTTGTTCACTCTCTGTATTATGGCCAAGCATGCACGCTTAAAATAGCATTATGAGGAACGCGCAACGCGCCACTGACTTTAGACCAGTTTTTTTCTGGTCATTGGCGCAATTGTTTTCTGGAACTGCAAAATAGCAAATTGTTTGCGCCGACACACGCCTCCTTTTTGCGCCAACCCGCCCAGGGAGCGCAAGTTCGTTTCCTATTTTACCGACGTGCGTCTGTGGAGGAAAAAAACCCTCTTGCGCGCGTGCAAAATAGGAATGATAAATGCGTCAGTGTATGAAGTCATTTGCGCCGGGTGCAAGATAGAGCCCTAAATGTAATTTCAATCAATCAAAGGGATTATAAACTGTGTAATTTAAACTTGAATTTTTTTTCTACAAGATAAGTAGCTAGCAAACACTACCTAAATTTTACCTAATTTCTGGTCAGAACATCACCATAAAAATAAATTTAGGTAATTTAATTTTTCAAGCATTTACTTTTTATTTTAAGGGCAAAAATATTTGTTTTAGAAATTAGACATTTAGAAATTAGACATTTTGACTAGACATAATAAGTATTTGGTAAGATTTAGATTTTTTTGGGTAACACTTTACAATAAGGTTCATTAGTTAACTAAATTAATTAACATTAACTAATAATGAACTGCACTTATACAGCATTGGTTCATCTTTGTTAATGTTAACTTCCACATTTAGTAATACTTTATTAAAATCTTGTTAATACACTTTAATCCTTTGTGAACAAACAAACAAATAGTGAAATTGATGACACTGTCTTGGATGAGGACTATAGAACTGAGAAAGATGACAACCCAGATAATGGTAGTGATACAGACACAGCTGCCTCAGCGAATCAACATCCACAAAGAACCATTCCACTGGGTCCCACTCTTTCCTGCCCAATTGCCAATTAGGAAATTCAATGACTTGCAGGCAATGAAACCAGTACTACCAAGAGTGGCCCACCTCCTACTATGACAGTACTATGACAACCTCCCTCATCAATAGACAGTGTGAAAATGAGTGTGCACAGCACCCGAGTAGAACTTGGTGGGAAAGGAAAAGTGGTTAAGGTTAGACATTAAGAAACAACTTGGTTAAGGTTGGCAAGTCTTTGTTTAGGAGAGAAAACAACTTTTGTTATGTTATGTTTGCATTTATATGTAAGAGAAAAAATGCCTAAGTCATGGCATGTTCTGCCTAAGTCACTTTTATTTGGTAGGCAATCGGTGATTGATATTTTTATTTTTGCATACTTGTTCACTCATCTGGTTGAGTGTACTGTTATAACATCAATAAAAAAATCACAATGTGATTTCTAAATATTGCGTTTTTTCGTGTTTTCCAAAAACATTGAAATATGACTTAGGCAATTATGCTATGAGGCTAATTTCATAAACCTATGAATACTAAGGAGACCATGGTTTCTGTGTGAACTGATTATTTTGTAGATATCCTTTGAAAATGAAACAATCATGTGAGTTTGAGGAAGATAACACTAGTAGTGTTAATCTATATACTTTTTTGTTTAAAAAATAAATAAATAAATAAATAATAAAAAAAAAACGTAATTATGAGAAGTGCCCGTTTTTTCATTTGAGCCCCTGTGCCTCAAAATGTCTGTGCATGTCCCTGTTTATGTGCTGCCGGCTTCAGACATTATAATATTCATATTCTTGCTCTTGGGCATTCAAAAGATAACTTTTTTATGTGTGGACCTGTTGCAATCAATTTATTTTGACATTTAATGTTCTTTTTCAGTTGCAAGTTTTTGAAATTTGAACGTTTTTTTCAGAACCAAGCTGACTATGCAAGTTGAACTTTAGCTATAGTGTCGGCGTATTTTCTAATAATACGCCTGGAGGTGCAGGAATAATATTAATAATAAAAAGTCAAATTCAGTCAGTATTACTTGATCTAATTCACTTCAATCTCAATTTCAATTAAGTCACATGAACTGTATTTAGTTGTGTTGTAGTCCCTAAAACAGTCCAGTCCTTTTTTTTGTCGAACTCGTGAATGAAGACTTCAGTGCCACCCCAGACTGGTTGCAGGCCACAGCCCGACCACCCCAATGAAAATACCCTGACTCTGCTTAAAACATAGTAAATGGGGTAATTTGCATTCTTACATCAACATGAAAGCCTCAAGCTGATTCAGGGGGACTGTGAGTTGTAATACAAATGTAAGGCAAGTTACTTTGAATAGCAAAGTGTCTGGTAAGAGAAGAATAATAAGTGAATAATAATGATGAAATTCTGTAGACTAAAGGCAGGTTAGCGCACTCAGCAGCAAATTATAATTTAAATGAAAAATTATAACAGAGGGTGAAGATTGCTATTTTCGCTTTAGTTCAAAGGAAACATTGTCGCAGGATTGCACTGTTTGTGCGTTCAGATGTACGTACACCATGCATTTTGATTTAATCTTTTGATACACAAAACACGATCCATGTTTTGTTAAAGGCTCCTTGAACGTTAATGTACAGCTGACAACAGTTGCAGACATCTATTATTGGCTAAAAGGAAGATCCTACTGACGGCACCGATAAAACAGCAGCAATTCAGCAGAGCGGCTCATGGGAAGCCGGGATAGTTCCACACCAGAGAAACAGAGCAGGAGGTAAATTGAATTTCTATCTTTCTCTCTGACATTTCGACTCTTGACACTCTAATTACTCAGGGCAAGTCATGCGTTGACAAAAAAAAAAATCTGCGGATTCTTTTCTCTCGCTCTCTCTCAAATTTTTTTTTTTTTTTGGTCGATAAACTAAGTTCTTGTCATGGATAGCAACAATCAAACCACAAGCACAAATGTGACTCTGTGACCCCTGACAGCGGAGGGATGGGGAATCAATTACGTAGGCCGCAGGTGAAGAATTAAAAAGCAGCTGTGAAGGAGACAGAGGCATTCCAGCGTGAGCGAGGTCATGTTCGCGTTCGGGAGATAAGAATGGTTCGAATTTTGACATTAGCCAATTCTAATCACCACTTGAATGCACCCCAATCTGTGATTTATGCCCACTCCTTCAGATGTAGAACCTTATTAATGTTGTGGCGGCATGTTTGCATGGCAATTGGAAGCCAGCTGGGTTACTCATTACAACTCATTTGAAAATGGCAGTGCTACATCAAAGTTATCTCCCAGAGAAATGTAGCTCATTAAGATACAAGCCATACAGCGAGCTCTGCAATAAACATGCTTCTTTTTCGCTGAGCTTGGTAAGAAAGGAAACGTTGGGAATGTTTCGAGCAGACAGGAAATAAAGTTCAGCCGCTCATTTTTAGGACACTCGCAAAAAGTAGCGTGACTGAACTAAAAGAGTTTGTGTTGTGCTTGTAATTTGAACACATTTAGGAGTAGTGAAGCTAATGATTGTTAAACTCCTTAACCTTTATAATATATTACCAAAACCCATTGAGATGGTACATTGAGTTTCAATAGGTTGAATGACACGTCTGCCGTAGCCTAAAGGTGCCTGTATCGCTTTAATTGGCACTTTGTAACTTCGGGTTTCGGGTAGGAACCCGAAGGAATCCTCAAACTTCCTCAGATTCTGACGTTAGTGCTCAACTTGTTTTCCAATTGAGGATAATTTGATTGTTAAAATAAACACAGGCTTGGTGCGCATTTAAAGGGTTAGTTCACCCAAAAAATGAAAATTCACCCTCATGTTGTTCCAACCCCGTAAGACTTTCGTTTATCTTCAGAACACAAAGATATGTTTCATGAATTTTGAGAGCTGGCTCACTCATAGGCTTCTAGGCAATTTCATTCTGCCAGTCCAGAAAAGTTAGTAAAAACATTGTTAAAATAGTCCAAGTGAATACAGTGGCTCAACTCAACCTTAAAGTTATCAAGCGAGGAGAAAAAAAGTGTTTTGTGCGTTTAATATTTAACACATACATAATTATTATTTTTAGTGCACTGATTGGAGAGGCTTGTGTTGTTAAATAAATTGTCATTTTCTCTTGGTATTATCTGCTAACTTCTTATTAAGATGAAAAAAAATTGGTGAAAAAAAAAATCAGCATCATATTACTAAATACTGGCATGAGCCAAGAAAAACCCTATCAGTCAATTTCTATTTTAATTTTTTAAAAAAATATTTACCAGTTGAAACTAGTAAAGAGTCTGACGGTGCAATCAGTCAAAATACAATGTAAAGTATATATACGAATGTATAAGTTATAATCTTTGAAAACTTTTTTTTTCTTTTTCTTTCTTTTTTTTTTTTTGCTGTAGGCTGAAGATGAGGGAGCAAATTTCAATGCTGCTGATTCATTACCAAAACTCAGCTTAAAGAAAAATGGAGGAACTCAAGAAAACACCACCATACATTGACAACAATCAACTCACACTGAGGGAAAACACTGGGCTTAAATAGACAGGGACTGATGGGATGATTAACAGAACACAGGTGAAGGGAATTACTAATTAAACAGACCGGGAAAGATTAACAGGACTAAACCAAAATCACAAATACAGGGGGAAAACAAGATCTCAAAACTGAACTAATAACAGGACTAAACCAAAATCACAAAGACAGGGGGAAACACGATCTCAAAACAAAACACGTTGAAAACGTGATAGTGACACTTTGCATTTGATGTATTTTTTTTTAAATAACTTGTTTGCTTAGTCCTTTTCTAATCAGTTATTTACATTAGGGTTTTATGTGACATTCAATGTTGTTTAATTAATGTTTATTGCCTTTTTAAAATTTCATGTGTGTTAAAATTTGGTGGTGTTTAATGTTTGAGTGAATGACTGTGCAGCATCTATATAGATTATAGAAGTTTATTGTGGAAAAGCTGCATGTGATGAGCTTCCATACAGTATATGTGACTCATCACTGCTGTGGTTGTCAGTATATTACAATGGTACAAAACAGATATTAATACTTCAATAGGTTGGTAAATTAACATTTTATCAGGTAATGAAATACGGTTTATTTCTGTAAATTTTAAGTTAAGTCTGTAAAACCTTGTTACTGTAAAGTCTTACCACTGTGTTTATATGGTTAACCACAGCTGCCGGTATTTTATCGTAAATTGTCCAACAGTGTTTTTGAAATATCGTTTACCCAACCTTTAATGTCTTATTCTACATGACCATATTCTACATCCCTTAATCCTTAAATGCATTATTACATTTTAGGCTCTTTAGCAAATTGAGGCACAAGTCATAGTTAATATATTGTTAATAGTGAGAATTGGACCCTAAACTAAAGTGTGACCAAAAACAAACATTTTTGCATGGGAAATGACAATTAAAATCTAATTGTCACTATTGTCCCAAGTGTGTCCTCACAGATCGCATCAGACAGTTCAGCGGATCTCCCTCTACTTCAGGGCTCGGCGAGTAAGTTTGGCATCAGACCAAAAACAATTTTGCCTCTACATGATGGGCTAGAACATAGTCAAAGGATAATTTAAGAAATTAATTGTTTCTGAGTTAAATCCTGTAGTAGGACGGTCATTAAAAGCTCTCAATTCATCTCAAAATAAAACATTGCGGCAAAAAAAGGCAAAATCACTAAAGACGCAAGTGTAACTTACGTGAGTAACTGTTGCTGTCATGACAGATCTATTTCAAAACCAGCCGCTACTGTTGCCGACCACTGCTCTGCACCTTTGTCAATATATATATATATATATATATATATATATATCAACCTTTCCTTACTATATATGGTACCTTTCCTTACTACATACGGTAATATGGTCATGTAGAATAAGACATTAAAGGTTGGGTAAACGATATTTTAAAAAACCCTGTTGGACAATTTACGGTAAAATACCGGCAGCTGTGGTTGGCAGAAATTTACCGTATAAAATACAGTGGTAAGAATTCACGGTAACAAGGTTTTACAGACTTAACTTAATATTTACAGAAATAAACCGTATTTCATTACCTGATATATTAATTTACCAACCTATTGAAGTATTAATATCTGTTTTGTACCACTGTAATACACTGACAACCACAGCAGGGATGAGTCACATGATATATGGAAGCTCATCACATGCAGCTTTTCCACAAGAAAGTTTAAATTAATATAGAAGCTGCACAGTCATTCACTCAAACATTCACTCAAACACTGTGTCTGTTCAATCACTATCCCAGATTTCTTTGTCCTTTGGCTGGAGTTGAGCAGCCTACTCCACATCCAGCTCTGGTTTGCTCTCCTGGGTAAGATATGAATCTATAAAAGGCCACCAACTTCCTCTCTTTCCATGGCCTGCTCGCATGCTTGGGCTCATACCAGGAGAGGAAACAAATACCTCACTGGATCCCCTTTATATGCTGACAAAAGTCAGTTTTAAAAATGAACCATTGCCAATTTGTTCTCTCAGCATGTCACCTTGCTATTAAAGTTGTCGAACACGTTGCCCCTGAAGCCTTTTCGCTACCCTCAAAGTCAATGGCCTAACGCGGGGTAAAAATAAATATCGTAGATTTATAACGGCAGTTAGATGCTCAGCGCACACAAATGATAATTGCTCCATATTACTTGCGTAGCACCTGACGCAGGGGACTTGAAAAAGTGCTTTCGCTCAGCAAATGAGGAATGGATTCAGTGGTTCAGAAGTATCTCCACACTCTCAGAAGTGCAAGGAAGCAGATATAAATATTTCAGTTGTGAGTTATGCTTGCAGATTATAATATTCGCTCTCTGAAGGATAAATCTGAGGAACTTAAGCGTTATTACTTGTCTTTATCACGTTGTTGGCAGCGGCGGTGACTGTCTGAGGTTTCGCATGCTGACTGATGACCTCATCATCCAGCTTGTACAATGGGGAGAAATTAAATTATCCGAGGCAATGAATCCTACCCTGTTTCCTCGAGTAAAAAAAACCCGGGACCGACTGCGCCGCGAGTCGTTCGAGAAACTAATCTCTGGCATAAAGCCTTTTCGCAATGAGGAGCGCAGAGGCCGTCGAGTTCGTGCGCGGGAGAGTTCGGCGGTCGGGTGTGTCACGTCATTAAATCTCACCATCCCTTGTCTTTCTCTCCCTCATTTTCTTCTGCTTTCTAATTTCATGTGTCTCTCCTAGCGTGAGAGAAGGACTGCAGCTGTAAATCCCACAGTCGTAAAGCAGCAGATTGATGTGAGGCGGGGTACTCGAAGGCAACAGGAAGCACTGTCTCTGAGATGTGCGCAAAGATTCGGTGTGGCAAATGGCTCCTGGAGGTAATTAATGGCAATGGGGCTGGCTAATTAAAAGCTCTTAGCTTTCCCCGGCGCAGGGTTGCGGCAGCTGCTCGGGCTGGACGTCTCGCTGTGCGAGAGCGGGCATAAATCCTGCCACGGTATCGTAGAATGGCACCTGTGCTCTCTCTCCCACCTGTCACCTACGTTGTCATCTCTCATCCTGTCATCACGTTAACATTGCTCATGGCAAAAAAAAAATATGAAAAAGAAATGGCTGACTTCCCATTTCACAATGATGTTTCCCAGAGGGCCATAGAAAACCAATGGAGGCGGGGTGTCATGGAAGAAGGGCAAAGAGTGGGGATGGTGCTTTTTTTGGGTTCAGCAGCAGATACAACCATTTCCAGATATAAAGTTGCAGTTCTGAGAAATAAAGTCGCAATTGTGAGAAAAACTGAAAAAATTCGGACTTTTTTTCTCACAATTAGAGTAAAAACACTTTATATCTCGCAATTCAGACTTTAAATCTCGCAATTCTGACTTTATGTCTCTCAATTCCGACTTTGTCTCTCAATTCTGACTTTATATCTTGCAATTCTGACTTTATATCTCGCAATTCTGACTATATCTCGCAATTCTGACTTTAAATCTCGCAATTCTGACTTTATGTCTAGCAATTCTGACTTTGTCTCTCAATTCTGACTTTATATCTTGCAATTCTGACTTTGTCTCGCAATTTTGACTTTGTCTCGCAATTCTGACTTTATGTCTTGCAATTCTGACTTTATATCTTGCAATTCTGACTTTAAATCTTGCAATTCTGACTTTATATCTCGCAATTCTGACTATATATTCTGACTTTGTCTCACACTGACTTTATATCTCGCAATTCTGACTATATATTCTGACTTTGTCTCACACTGACTTTATATCTCGCAATTCTGACTATATATCGCAATTCTGACTTTATATCTCGCAATTCTGACTTTATGTCTCACGATTCTGACTTTATATCTCACAATTCTGACTTAAATCTCGCAATTCTGACTGAAGCAAGACTTTTTTCCCAAGGGTTTTGCATCTGGGGTTTGGTTGATATCGTGTCAAGATCTCTCAAGCTACAACGTTGTTGAAGTGAGATGCATCAAGAGGAGGAAAGACTTTCCTTGGAGTCACAGCATCCACTGTACGTTTGATTTTTTCAAATAGATGGATTTAATCAAACGGAAATTCTTGCGTAATTAGACTGATTTGTTAATTTGTACGTATTGTATTGAGCTCTGACATATTAAACTCCTACAGTGCAGTGCCCCCGTTTCAACCTCTTTACCATCCAGCTCTCCTATGCGTCCCTCTTACTTTTTATACTTGTTCTGTCCTTTCCTTTTCATGCCGCGCCTCTCCTTTCCGAGACTTCGACAATAAGCACAGAATGTCACAACCATAGAGATAAATGCATGGTAATTGCTGTAGCCTCTGGCATGGTAACAGGCCTTGTTGCCGCGGGTAAGGCTGTTGACCACTAATTACAGCCAGACACTGCATCTATTATTCATATTACTTACTCCTCTGGCAATTATGTCATTTTAATTTGGACTCCGGTGCTGTTAGGTCTAAACTAGCTAACTTTGCTCGATGAAGAACTTCTGTTTCGAGGGGGGGAAAACAGTGCCTATATGTGAGCACTTTTTTTTCCCGTGACTTTGAAAGCATAACCCAAATCTACATGCTCACGTTCACTCCTATTACATGTTTAAAGTAGTTATAAGCATGTGATTGGTCAAGCCCCACTGCTTTAAGACACAATTCATCACCTTGATAGCAGGTGTACCATTTTACTTCCCAGGAAGGGATGGTGTCTGCTGTCGTACACATCCGTCCCCACTGTGCGGTGCCCTATATACTGGTGCGGTATGACCTTGAGCACGCACACACGCGCTTTGGCACAAGCTCCCTTAACACATTACAACCTGTCAGATCACCACTGTGGAGAGTATGGATCTGTGGCAATGAAAGATAGAAAAGTGATGATAGAGAGAGAGAAAAAGGGTGAAGTCTGACCTATATTTAGGAGGGAGCTGTAAACAATCTGTAAGAAATGCTCTCTACAGTCTGAATGATAGGTCAGTTAATGAAGTGTGCACTATGAACAAGTGTGAGGCATTCAAGAAAGCATTTCCAATGAAATAATGATGGAAATGACACGAGATGCAGAAAGTACAAGTGCCCTGGAAAGTTAGTGGTCATATACAATGTTTTTCTATACTGTATATTTCAACACTATCTCACGCCCAATTCGTACGAATTCGACGAATGATTAAAAAGTTTCTAATTCGTACGACCTCACTCGTACCAATTTGTACGATTTGTCTAAACCCACGTGATGGGTAGGTTTAGGGGCGGGGTAAGGGGTAGATCATTCGTACGAATTCATACGAATTGGCCAATTCGTAAAATATGTACGATTTAGCAAAATCGTACTAATTCGTACGAGTGAGATCGTATGAATTGTTACGAATTAGCCACTTTTTAATCATTCGCCGAATTCGTCCGACTTGGTCGTGAGATCGGGTTGTATATTTCCGGAGAGGATATTTGTTTTTAACCCTTTGACTCTGGTGTGATTAGAACGTTCAGAGCATCACACTATATAAATTGATAATGTGTTTTATCAGGCAAAAAAAGTGTGTTTTTTATGGCAGCCTTATTAATCACCTAACGTATTGTTATTATTATCATAGACTAGGGCTGTCAAACGATTAATCGCAAGTAATCGCATCCAAAATAAAAGTTTGTGTTTACATAATATATGTGGGTGCACTGCGTATGATTATTTTATATATATAAATACACACACATGCTTGTATATATTTAAGAAATATTTTCATGTATATCCTGTATTTATATTTATATATAATTTATATTATATATATAAATCTAAATATTTTATATATAAATAATATTTTTTTCTTAAATATACATGCATGTGTGTGTATTTATATGTATACAAAATAATTATACACAGTGCACCCACATATATTATTTAAACACAAACTTTTATTTTGGATCCGATTAATCGCGATTAATCTTTTGACAGCCCTATTGTAAACCCTTTATAATGTTCAAGGTGATATCAAGAGATCAACTAGAATATTGTAATTTAATGAGCCTCAAAATATGAAGAATACAATATTTTAAATATGAGGGAAGAAAAAAACACTAATTATTTGGCGACAAAAAAGGCAAACTAAAGCTACAGTTTTATTTTAGTATGCAAAGAAAAACCAAAAGTCCTCAGGAAAAAAGCAACGTAATTAGTTTTTAATATTTTGTTGGTTCTCTAAACGAGATTTTGTTCATCCTGCATTACACACACCTTGAAATTGCAAGTTTCAGCTCAAAGACCTGTTTTTCGTTCGTTCTGTTTGTGCTCACATTAATGGCTGTATATTTGAGAGTTTCTGAAAGCATTTGTCCATCTGCTTGTCAGTTTAAAGAGTCAGAGAACATTTGAGAGAGAGAGAGAAAGAGAGAGAGCGCACCTGCCGCCCCTTGGTCATAGCTGGTGCTGTAACAAGTTTTTGCAGTTTGAAAATTATAGGAATGGATCCCACAGAAAAACAACTTGTCATCCGTGTGCTTGGTGATAGCATGATGAATTGTCACCTTGGACACCTTTGATCATCAGCGCTGTCTAGCAAAGCCACACTTGATCACTGTCAGAGCCCTCAGGAGATGGGAGGAGACACAGAAAAAGAGAGAGAGAGAGGACAAAAAAAAGAGAGCTAACTGCTACCTCAGGACACCTCGGGCTGGGTGGACAACAGGCCGTTTTCTGCTGAAAAGCCTATCAAAAAGTGCCATATCAAAAAGCGTGGCAAATTACATGCAATAAAGCTCAAGGAGAAACAGCCTACTGTGGTGTGGACGTGCCCTTGAGACAAGGACACAACTCCTACAATAGCACAAAACAAGAGCAATCTGTTATGAATTTAAATGCAACCCATTATAAACGTATTATAATATGTTACCATTCAGATTATAAGAACCATTCATGTTCGGCCAAACATATTCTTCGCAAGTAAGCCCAACACTGGGGCAAATGAATACCAATGTATTCGAAGTGCGCAGTTCTGGTTTTACACCTAAAGTGCACAAGACAAGACAAAATTATATTCAGTTGATCTATATACTATGGAAGTCAATGAGACCAGAAACTGTCTGGTTACTGATATTCTTCTAAATATCAGAAAATCGGCTGAATGCTTTTGAAAACGGTAAAACTCAACTGTTTAAAAAGAACTGTTTAAGTTTTAGGCATGATTGGATAGATGAGAAGGTAATTAGTGGCGCAACAATTGAGTCTTCCTGGCTGAACTTAACGCTAAAGCTTCCATATTCCAGGATTTTCTCCATATAATGGACTTTAATGGAAACCAAACGGTTCAAGGTCCAAAAGACAGTTTGCAAACTCTTCAAAGGGCTTTAAACGATATCAGACGATGAATAAGGGTCTTATCAAGCGAAACGATTGCTCATTTTTTTTAAAAAAATAAAGTTTAAGTTTTATAAGCTCAAATGGTCGCCTTGTTCTGTTCGTGACTCTCCTGTTCGAACTCGTTTATCAAAATTTCGTTCATTCAGCGAACGCAATGAATGAGTTGACTCGGGAAAAGATTTGTTATATTTGTTCATCTTTTGGACCTTGAACCATTTGGTTCCCATTAAAGTCCATTATATGGAAATTATATAGAAAAATCCTGGAATGTTTTCATCAAAAACCTTATTTCTTTTAAAATTTCTTTTCGAACTGAAGAAAGAATGACATAAATATCTTGGATGGATGGATGGATGGATGGATGGATGGATGGATATCTATCTATCTATCTATCTATCTATCTATCTATCTATCTATCTATCTATCTATCTATCTATCTATCTATCTATCTATCTATCTATCTATCTATCTATCTATCTATCTATCTATCTATCTATCTATCTATCTATCTATCTATCTACACAGTGTTGTATAGCATTCAAATTAAATGAATTAATTTTCTGAATTTGAAAGGAATTTGAATCACTGTTGTTATTGTTAACTAAAACTGTTTCCGTTAATTTAAATAAAGCTGAAATAAAATATAATACCTTTGTCGAGATTATCTATGGATGGATGGATGGATGGATTGATTTCTAAACAACATATGACATTGAGCATCTGCATCAATGTCCTTGCATAGATATGTTTTGGTTATGGGCCTTATGACAGGTAATGCTCATCAGTTATAAAATGGACAGTTGCAAACGGACACCTGTTTAAAGCCCAGAAACAAATCCCTGGGCTAAAGAGGGGGTAGAGATGGGTCTGGCGATCTGCCCCTCCTGTGGGGAACCGATTCTGCATACCACTTGGCTCTAGAGCTGAGGCAGATGTTTCAGGCCCAGGAGAGATGGAGTCTAACAAGCTCTGTGTAAACAAGACTAGTCTTGGTCCCTCTTCCCGAAGCATGAGACGCTTTGGCCCGAAAACGCTATCAAGAAGCAATTAAGATATGATTGGATGAAAGGCAAAGCTAAAGCAAAGACTGCCACCAAATGTGTTTAAATTGCTGAAATGGCTCGAAACTAATACGAATTCTCGATGATAATCCCGTGTCTGCAGACATTTCCAGGAAATCTCTTTATTGCATTGAGCTATCAAAACCATCATGCTTATGTGAGGGAATCGCATAATCAATTAACATTGTGGCATTTGCTGGGACATGCCGGAGGACTCATGCAAGGAGGGCCGTCTTGTCATAAGTGCTCATCAAAGTAAAGGTCAGCTGCTGACGGTGTCTGGTCCGGACCTGGGGAGATTTGGTGAAGACATTAGAGTGCACTTCAGCTTCGAGTCTCCGAGCTCGATTCATAATGTGTGATAGTCAAATAGAACAAATTTGGTAAGGCCACAGGTCGGTGTAATCAACAGCTGAAATGACAGAAACGAGGGCATGAGATGGCATAGAGACGGGAGCTTAAGACAGCTTGTTTTAAAGTTGGCGTCTCAATCTGTCAAGTTTCTGAAGGAGGAACGAGGACTCAAACACAGACATGTGGAAACACAAAACAAAGCTCACACAAAATATGACACAAACATCACTGTAAAAAATCTTTTCGTGGATTAGTAATCACAACATTTTTTCTTTTGTCAAATCAACTTAAATAATCAACCCGATCTCACGACCAAGTCGTACGAATTCGACGAATGATTAAAAAGTGGCTAATTCGTAACAATTCGTACGACCTCACTCGTACGAATTAGTACGATTTTGCTAAATCGTACATATTTTACGAATTGGCCAATTCGTATGAATTCGTACGAATGACCTACCCCTTACCCCGCCCCTAAACCTAACCATCACGTGGGTTTAGACAAATCGTACAAATTCGTATGAGTGAGGTCGTACGAATTAGTACGAATTAGACACTTTTTAATCATTCGTCGAATTCGTACGAATTGGGCGTGAGATAGTGTTGAAATAATTTATTTAGTTTAGATAACATATAATTTTGAGTTTCTGATGATTAAATCATTCTCCTTCATTGTGTTAACTCACTTTTTCCATTTCAAGGAACTTAAAATTTTAAGGCAACCAGGTTACTTCATTCTGAACCAAAACCAGACCAAAGTGCTGGGATCTGATAACCAAGCTCTGCACACAAAACAACTCATATAGACAGAAGATCGTACGGCCAGAGCAAACTCAAGACAGTTCGTTCAGACAAAGATAAGATGACGTAACTACATACAAGCACGTGGTCTAGATCAGGACCTTAGATTTGGTAGCTTTTAGGATAGTTCACCCAAAACTACACATTCCCGTCACCTTTTATTCAACCTCATGTCATTCTAAACCTGTATGGTTTTCTTTCTTTTGTGAAAAGAAGATATTGTTTTCGGTTTCTGTGCATAGAGTGACGGTAAGTGGGGCCACTGACTTTCGTTAAATGGACAAAACGACATTTTGACAGGCAAACATTTTGGAAAATATCTTTCTTTGTCTGGTAGTCTTTTAGTCTGGGTCTTGGATTGTTTGATCTTGATTTCAACTTTTAGTGGAGTCATTCGCCGACATCTCCTTGATTTAGTTTCATATTTTAGTTAATATTTTAGTTTCATAATGGTTTTGGAGTCCCAAAATCATTGAAAGAAATGGTGATACTTTGTGTCATTGTCTATTTTGTGCATAATGATATATATATTAACACAGTCTCATCCCAAGACGTCATACAACTGACGCTTTTGACCATACGTCAACATCCGCCGTTTTAGGGTACCCTTAAACGTCAGTTAGATGACGATCCTGGGGCGTCATCCAACTGACGCTTTACCTTTAACGTGAGTTAGGTGACGGGGTAGGTTTAGGTCTGGGGTAGGGTTAGGATTAGATAACGTCATCTAACCGACGTTAAAGGGTACCCTAAAACGGCGGATGTTGACGCATGGTCACGTCAGTTGTATGACGTCTTGGGATGAGACTGCGCTTTATATATATATATATATATATATAAACGTTAACTGCTTTGTTTTTAGCAACACAGCTTCCAGCTAAATTTAAAACTTTATTTTTGGTTTCGTTATTTCTGTAAAAAAGTCATTTTGGTAGTTTTGGTGCAAACGGCCAACACATGCGCACTTAAGTTTCATTTTTTTTTCAGTGCCTGTGTCATTTGTCTCCAGAAGTCATAAACGAAAAAAAAATTTTAAAATTTGTTAAATTTGTTAATTCTTCGTTAAAAGTAGTTGTGGGCATTTCCAACGCTATCTCACGACCAATTCGAACAAATTCGTATTCGAAGTGAGTACGAGGTGGCTAATTCGTACAACCTCACTTGGTCAAGGGTAGGTCATTCGTACAAATACAAAAACTCGTAAAATATGTTCAATTTAGCAAAAATGTCAAGAATTCGTATGACTGAGGTAGTATGAATTCGTATGAATTAGCCACCTCATAAAATACGTATTTACACAAGTGGTCGAAAATATAGGCGTCTATTGTTTTTGGTGTCTCAAACAGTTTGTTGTTGCTCCAGCTTATCCGTTTCTTTTTTGTCTGAAACCACACAGTCTCATCCCAAAAAGTCATATAACTGACGTCTTTTGACCATACGTCAATATCCGCCTTTTTAGGGCCCCCTTAAACGTCGGTAGATGGCGATCCCGGGCCGTCATACAACTGACGCTTTACCTTTAACGTCAGTTAGGTGACGGGTTAGGTTTAGGGTTAGGTTTAGGTCTGGGGTAGAGTTAGGATCCCATAACCTCATCTACCGACGTTTAAGGGGGCCCTAAAATGGCAAATATTGACGTATGGTCAAAAGACGTCCCAAAACGTCAGTTATATGATGTCTTGGGATGAGACTGCGCTGACCAGGAGCCTGGCAGTATTACCACCTTGTGGACAAACTCATTAGTGCAAAAAAATTCAAGTCTTATGTGCGATCTAAGTATATTGAAAAAATGTGCTGTACACGTACTATGCTGATGATGAAATTTAAGGCATTGCTTTTCTTACTCAGTTCCCCCAAATTAGACCAACTAAATAGGAGCGCTTCTGTAAGTGATCTAATGTGAAATCTGAGCGACTTAATATTTTTAGCTTTCGTGTTTGAAAGGCAAAGTCATTTAAAGAATCACAAGCATAACGTGAATTAAATTAAGGTAAATTAAAACAACTCTTTGTAACCGTGGTTCAAAACATAGCTCCAGGGAGGTATTTGTGCTTATTAGAGCTTGCTAGAGTCTGAAATTACAGTAAAATGGGAATTTTGCGGCAAAGCACCGCCCCTGGCTCAGACATTGCAGTGATACAGGAGCAAGAAGGGTGGCAAGGGGAGAGAAATTACAATGAGAGACTGAGGAGAAAAAGAAAAGTGAACAATAAAACGCTGAGACAATGAGAGGCAGGGAGTGTCACGCCACATGGGAGTGCGGCACAGCTGTGACAGTCTACCTTCATGCATATTGATGGCACCCGTCATGGCGTACTCTCTGATTGAGCAGTCACACAATGGAGAGCGGCAGGCAACTCCTCATGTTGCCCAATCAATCAATGGCCAGCTCACACTTCAAGGCTTCTTTTCAACTGTCAATTAGTGGATTCAGGAGACGCTGCTCTAAAGCTCCAACCAAAGACCGAAAGCAGGACATTTGTTGGTGTGATGTGAATGCATGTGTTCATAACATCATTTTAAATCACATGTCGGAAGGAACCTCTGTGTTTGGGCAGAGGTATCCCCAGAGATCACTTCTACTGTATTGGCAATGCAATCTGTCTGTCATTAATGCTATACTTTATTTCAATTCTTTCTCATTTATTTACTTTTAAAAAAAATTGCTCTGAATTTTGCTATGCTAGTGTTTTTGTACTGCTTTGTCTTTTTGGATGAATTGCTTATACTTCTGTCATTCTACTATTATTCTCATTTGTTTGGATAAATGGATTAATGTTTATATGGTATTCCCTGAAGCTAGATGAATGCAGCACCAGAATGACATTTTGGTTGTGCGGGACTAGATTAATGTCTTTCTTGGCTTTTATTCTGATAGAGAAGCAACCCTATAAAATATATTACCGAGATTTAAAACCGATGCAATATTTTTGAGAAAAGGGTGTAGTTTAATTCTGGCTAGAATTCTAACACGTTTTCATCAGTCAAGCTCTCAAAATTTGTGCAAATACAACCTTAAAGTGACATACAGAGTCTCTTTATATAGACTGACCTTTAACTCTTGTGTGAAAATGTCAAGATTGAGGTTTATGGAAAGTTCAGGGCCATATACGCATGGACATGTGTGTACTGTAAATGATGGATAAACAATGACAGAACGTTGTCTAATGCACAGTTTCTTCAACGGACATGTTAGTGGTGTTTTACCGACACTCAATCCTGTCACGTTTGCTGAAAACGAGGCTCTGTCGGCGTATCCCTGATTTGACAATTTCTGGGAATCAAAGCGAATGTTCCCACAAACCGTATCACAGCAGTCTCTGCTCTAACCCTTCCAATCCCTAAAAGATTCATGTGACACACATATTATGCTGATGCAGATCAGGTCAGAGTTGTGCTTTTCTCATCTTTACCCAGAATTATCCTTCACTTTCTCGCCAGTTTGCAAAGAAGTGGCACATGGAGGCTTGGAAAGCAAGGAACCCTGCGGTTGCTTTGGCTTATCGACGTGGCCGCTCCACTGATTGTAAATTATGAAGCACATTTCTATGCATTAGAAATGCCAGGTAAAAGGCATACTCCATTAATATGCATCCGAGCAGAGTTATAAACGGGAGAGGTTTGAAGAGAGACGGAGCCGCGAGCGGCTCAGGACAACTGTCAATGCCACTTAGTGTGACTGGCAGAGAAAGACAGACTGACAAGTATTCATCCACTCTGCGGAACAGCACTGCTGGGTATTTGCTGCTTTTAAAATGTTTTAGCACAACAAATTCAGTGCACTATATATTACAGCTGGAATGAAGACCACTCTGTGCTCGTTGACAGACGTCTTGTTTCTAGTCTGGGGTTTCAGACTAAATTCTGAGTACAACATTTACATAACATAAAAACAAGAAAAAAAATGTATTGAAAAAGAACTTGGAAAAGTCACACTTACAATCTCTTTAATATCTTGATTTCTCTCAGATACCAATGAAATTAAATGGAGCAAACGAAAACTTGTATTTAAGTCTACTTTTTGATTTAGTGTACTAAAACCGTGAAAAATGTGTTTGTTACTTGAAAAGAAAATATACTTTAACTGAAATAAACTAAAGTAAATATATAATGAAATATTAAAAAAGTAACATTTCTTATTTTCATATCTTTTACTAAAATAACTAAAACTTAACAAAATAAGAAAAAATAGTCATTTTTCTTTTTACAAAAAAACAGAAAATATAAAAATAGAAACTAAATAAAATTATTATTATTAATATTATACAATTCATAAAATAATCTTTTATTTTATTTCCTGAAAGAAAACAAATGTGTCAACTCAGATTTTAGGATGAAATAAAATATATGTACCATTAAATTATTCTATTTTATGGAGCCCCTAGGGACATGGTGATAAAAAAAAAACCTGCATTCCATCACAAAACCTTTGCGTTCGATTCTTAAATTCTTAAAACTAAATATTATGTTAACCAACTATTTATTTATTTATTTATTTGTTAATTGAAAGGCTGAAAAAAAAAATATAAATATTAGATGAAAAACTCAAACTTAAAAAAAATAATTAGAAATGACAGTTAACTAAAATAAAATTAGTTTAAGTACTAAAATGTAAAAACAAAAGTACCAAAAGTAAAATAAATTGAAATTAAAACAATTATACATATGAGTGAGGACCTATATATATATATATATATATATATATATATATATACACACACACACACACACACACACACACACGTACACACACACACACACACGTACAACAATAGGTTTCGATTATATTTCAGGCCTTTGTTAATCTTCTCAGAAGAGTGTCTAGAAAGAATCCTAAAATCCAGAGATGGGGCAGAGAGTCCTGAGAGAGAGAGACGTCATCATCTGCCTTGTTTGTGCTGCCATTTCAAATGCTCAGTTGCTGACATGTCAACAAAGAATGTCGGCCGTGACCTATACGCATCGGGCGAGGGTCACAGCCCAGGTGGCATTTGGCTTTCTTTCTCTCACTGAAAACGAAATTCATCTCCGGGGTCAGATTGTGTGAGAAATGGAAAAGGTGGTGAAGTAATCATTGAGGTCCTCACTCTCTCATGCTTTCACACAGGAAAGAAGGATCATTGGTCAGAAACTGGTGGTGGTGATATTATGATATTTTGTTCGGATGGCACAAAGACCAACTAGGGTTCATCTTAGAGGCTTTTATTGTCAAACTCAGAGCTTTTCTTAAAACTTTCTAATTCTTTGTTGACAAAGACACTTTACTAAGGCTTAATGTCATGACATTAATTAAATGTATTAACTGTTACTGTTTATCCTGTTCTATGTATTTTTTAAGGAGTGTCAAAATAAGCTTTACTGGAGGTCAATCAGTCTAAAATAATACCTAGGAGCAAATAACACCATCATCATCTTATTATCATTAATTATGTATTGTTTAAGCATTTAGAACAGTTGGAAGTCTCTGAGCAACACAGTCGACCAGCTTAAAAAAATTGTTATGATAGAACGATTCAATGATTGTCTTCTTTTTTGTCAAAAGTCAATTACTTTTTTGGTTTATCAGCATTTTGAACTAATTGGTACAGTGAATTATTCAGTGACTCACTCATAGGGGGTTTCTCAAATGGAAGACTGTGTATCTCAGCTGACACACCATCGAATGTCGCTGAAGGCCGTCTCAATTTGAAGGATCCTTAGAAAGCAGTTTTTGAAGGCTGCATCAAACACACACACACCCACAATCCTTTGCACACATTCCAATTCAAGAAAATAAACTGATGGAAAATTAGTCTGTACGTTAGTTCTGAATTCATTATGAAATGTAAGACAAAAAAAATGTTTTTTAGACATGAAAGCATTGATGTTATCTTTTGTTTTGCTGTAAATTAATCACTAACACTAAACTGGCAATAATTTAAGACGCACCTACGCTATCTCACGACCAATTCGTACGAATTGGACGAATGATTAAAAAGTGTCTAATTCGTACGACCTCACTCGTACGAATTCGTACGATTTGTCTAAACCCACGTGATGGGTAGGTTTAGGGGCGGGGTAAGGGGTAGGTCATTCGTACGAATTCTTACGAATTGGCCAATGTACGATTTAGCAAAATCGTACTAATTCGTACGAGTGAGGTCGTATGAATTGTTACGAATTAGCCACTTTTTAACCATTCGTCGAATTTGGTCATGAGATCGGGTTGGACGCACCCACGTCTCATTCTAGCGTGAGGAGTCGCCTAGCCTAGCTTCAAGGATGCAGCCCTCCATTTGAGAAGCGGCAAATTGTTTGGTTCTTAAATGAATCGTTTTTTAACGAATCAGTTGAGTGATTGAGTCAAATAACTCACTTTTCGCCACCTACTGGTGTAACAATGCCACCTGCTGAAAGAGGTACTGAAAAATCCCCACCACTAAATGCACAGACTGACTGTTTGATACAAACCAACAAAAGTCCCAGTGTTTTGGACTAATATCAATAATATGCAAATAACAGATTGTTCTTATCTCAGATGTACTAAATTTCACATGAAGATGCTTAAAAATATTCCAAGCTTCAATTTATCTCTGTTTGAGTATTTGGCCATTTTTGTTATTTTTATTCAATCCTGTCTTCAGTGTAATCACTCCACTGGGCTGTCTGTCACAACGTTAACCAGTATCGTGAAGAGATGATAAAATACATTCATGCGAGTGTGTTTTATTTTAAGTCTCCTGGAAAAGGCTGATGAATTTAAAACGTTAATCTTTAAAATAAGCAGTATGATTCCAGACTGCTGTAAAGGGAGGCTGCCAGAAATGGAGAAAGAGATAATTAATTGTTAGGAGAGTTTCTCCGAACGGAAAGGTCTTCAGAGGCCTATTGCAGAGATTATGCAGCTGTTAACTTCGAGTTAATTCGATCATTTTCGTGGAGATTTATTTTTGTGCAGCTGTTTCTTTTACACAAAATTTACTCGGATGTGGACAGGGCTTGGGGCAAAATACCCAGATTTCTTTTTAAAAACCACAAGAGATGGAGCATTATACCAGATATACACTCACCTAAAGGATTATTAGGAATACCACATTAATACTGTGTTTGTTCACCTTCAGAACTGCCTTAATTTTATGTGGTTTTGATTCAACAAGGTTCTGAAAGCATTCTTTAGAAATGTTGGCCCATATTGATAGGATAGCGTCTTGCAGTTGATTGAGATTTGTGGGATGCACATTCAGGGCATGAAGCTCCCGTTCCACAACATCCCAAAGACGCTCTATTGGGTTGAGATCTGGTGACTGTGGGGGCCATTTTAGTACAGTCAACTCATTGTCATGTTCAAGAAACCAATTTGAAATGATTCAAGCTTTGTGGCATGGTGCATTATCCTCCTGGAGGTAGCCATCAGAGGATGGGTACATGGTGGCTATAAAGGGATGGACATAGTCAGAAACAATGCTCAGGTAGGCCGTGGCATTTAAACGATGCCCAATTGGCACTAAGGGGCCTAAAGTGTGCCAAAAAAAAATCCCCCACACCATTACACCACCACCACCAGCCTGCACAGTGGTAACAAGGCATGATGGATCCATGTTGTCATTCTTTTTACGCCAAATTCTGACTACCATCTGAATGTCTCAACAGAAATCAAGACTCATCAGACCAGGCAACATTTTTCGTGTCTTCAACTGTCCAATTTTGGTGAGCTCTTGCAAATTGTAGCCTCTTTTTCCTATTTGTAGTGGAGATGAGTGGTACCCGGTGGGGTCTTCTGCTGTTGTAGCCCATCCGCCTCAAGGTCGTGTGTGTTGTGGCTTCACAAATGCTTTGCTGCATACCTCGGTTGTAACGAGTGGTTATTTCAGTCAAAGTTGTTCTTCTATCAGCTTGAATCAGTCGGCCCATTCTCCTCTGACCTCTAGCATCAACAAGGCATTTTCGCCCACAGGACTGGATGTTTTTTCTTTGTAAACCCTAGAAATGGTTGTGCGTTAAAATCCCAATAACTGAGCAGATTGTGAAATACTCGGCCCGTCTGACACCAACAACCATGCCACGCTCAAAATTGCTTAAATCACCTTTCTTTCCCATTCTGACATTCAGTTTGGAGTTCAGGGGATTGTCCTGACCAGGACCACACCCCTAAATGCATTGAAGCAACTGCCATGGCATTGGTTGGTTAGATAATTGCATCAATGAGAAATTGAACAGGTGTTCCTAATAATCCTTTAGGTGAGTGTATGTCGAGCTTCTCTTAATCAAAATGGCAACTTTTTGTTGAGAAAAATTCTAACTTCATGAACCACAACATTGCTTAACCTTTATTTTGAAAGACAAAACTGACAACCTGTATTATTGTAATCTCTTCATCAACATAGATAACTTCTAATTACAACATCAGAAATCATGCATTATATTGATTACAGATATGATCTCACCTTTATGTTCATAGCTGTCTTCAAAAAGCTGCAGCTGTCACAGCGTGAGATTCCCAGAACAAAGAAAAACAACATGCCATTTCCATCGTATCCGGCTATCACAAGATCATAAAGAGCCTAATGGTATTTCTCTTTATCTGACAACGGTCAACAAACTCTTCCTGGGATGCAGCGCGGCATCCTGTCCTCCGCTGCTAATTAACCTCGGATGAGCCAGAGCTGCACAAGTTAATGAAGTCGAGCTCTGTGTTTTTTGGATTAATTAGAACTCAAATAGGACGGTAAACAACGTGAGTAACAAATGGTGCGACGCATGGACTTTAATGCACAATTAAACAGGGGACTATCTGGGGAGGATTGAAATGCATACAGAAGTTGCTCTCTGAAGGCGATGCCATACATCATCCTTTCAGTGCTAATGGTTTATAGGCAGCCCGGAGTCGCCCCACGGTGCCTCTCAAAAATACTGGTAAACAAGCAGACGAGACACACTGCCTTGCTCAAGATGGCCGCCCGAGCTGGGATGTTTAACATGAAATGCGGCTAAATACCATGTGTACACCGATACATCACAGTGCAATAAGGATCTTCGAAATAAAACAAAATCAAATGATTTAAAAAGGAGTCACCATGATTTTTTGTCAAGTAAAATCATGTTCCTGGCTGTGAGAATATATTTTGTTGACCCTGGAACAACATTCTTGGCTGAAAATGTAGTCCTATCCCTACCCTTAACCCTAACACTATACTATATAGTTATCCCTAAAATCTGAGGAAATAAGCACCCTGGTTTTAAGCTTAAACTTGACATAATCTGTAAACTTGCCCCTCAAATATGATTGGTTGATTGCAATGTTGATTCGGAAACACATCAGGTTTACCAAAGAAAAAGACCTATCAAGGAAAACTGAAAGATTCATTGTTCCACCGAATGCATTAAAATACCTTACAAACAAACAGTTTCAAAGGCAACAAGGAATCTCCAAATATTACTTTGGTTACAATTATTTATGAAAAGATATAATGCATTGTAACATATTAATACATTTATAATGCATTATACATTTAAAATACATTTAAAAGTATATGGGTTGCATAATTGCATTAAAATAAGCAGCGTTCATAGCTATAGTCAACATTTGCAGCAGTGGATCAAAAAAGTGAATCAAAGTTTTCCTAAAATGATAACGGGTGACATTCAAAATTCACATCTAACTTGATGAAAGGTTTTGATCCTCTTCAAATGTTGACTTCTGCATTTCAAAGTGTATTGATGCAGGTTTTATTGTAATACTCATTTGGTTGCACCAGTTCATTTTAAACACAACAAATGTGATTAAAACCTTCCGTTGGGATTCCTATTGTCTGCCATTATGAATTCACCACAATGAGTAAACAGCAACAATGTTGCTCTTTATTTTACTTTTTGAGTGACAACCATTTCCATAAGTAACTTTGTGCAGGTAAAGTAATTAAAAAATGTAAATGTATTATTTTTATATGCAGATCGCTCACCTCTCCACCGGAGACCAATCTTTTTCCTGTGTGTTGGTAGAAGTGAAAAGGAATCTCACATCTACATCAAAATCAACAGATCTGCACCCTATACTTGAAAGTATCCAGATGTGACCAACGGGATGGAGGCTGTGACCAAAGGAATGGGTGCTCTGATCTTTGGGATGGGTGCTGTGACCTACGGGATGGGTGCTGTGCTGTAACCAGCGGGATGGGTGCTGTGACCAACAGGATGGATGCTGTGACCAGCGGGATGGGTGCTGTGACCAACAGGATGGGTGCTGTGCAGGGCCGGCCCGTGGCATAGGCGGTATAGGCAAATGCTAAGGGCGCACTCAACTCAAGGGGCGCCAAAATGAGTGAACGAGTGAATTTTTAATTTTTATATATTTTTTTACTAATACTGTTTTAAAACCATTCATTCGAAATACTACAAAATAAAGCAAAACAACTCCACAAAAACGTAACTAAATCCCCCTACTCAGGGGGAGGGGTGCTGTAACCATTGGGATGGAGGCTGTGACCAATGGGATGGATGCTGTGACCAGTGGGATGGGTGCTGTAACTAGTGGGATGGGTGCTGTGACCAACGGGATGGGTGCTTTGACCAGCGGGATGGGTGATGTGACCACCGGGATGGGTGCTGTGTCTAACGGGATAATAACTGTAATAATATTTTACAGTGTTACTGTTTTTACTGTATTTTTGATCAAATAAATGCAGCATTGGTGAGCAAAAGTGATATCTTTTAAAGAACATTTAAAAAATCTAACACACCCCAAACTTTTTGAACGACAGTGTGAAGCTAAAATCAATTTCAAAAGAAACAACCAATGTTATATTGTTTCTTTTGAGTGTAACATTTTAAATCACATATGCTTTTTTTAATGCGACAGAGTTTACTTCAACAGGAATCACAGAAAACTACAGTTTTGACAAAAATGGTCTCAATACTTATGTTCATCATAAGTGGAATTAAGGGTAAAACATATCTTCAAAAGTGTACAATATGGCTCTTTTACACCACATTATTCGTATGCTGAAATGATTTGTGCTGTGTGGCATTAAGTGAACATCTTAAGCTCAGCGTGGAGTTTGTTCGCAGTGTTCTAGGCGGGTTGCAGGGGTTGTGAGTGTAAGCAAGAGCTTTTGTGGCATTCTTTGCTTTCTGTGATCCGTTCTGTTGCATATTTTATGGTTTGATGTAGCATAAAATTTGGAGGGGTAGATCGCTGGCTGTCTGATTAGGTTAATTCAGTCTCCGCGGGTTCCGGCTCTTTTGCAGCGCGGAGTTGGATTTGCAGTAATTCCTTCTCACCCCCTCATGACTATATGCTTTGCTGGAGATCGAATAACACATGAAACATTTAGAGAAACAGACAGCACAAACACACACTCTCCCTGTCTCACACCATCCCTCTCTTCGAACACAAACAGACACTGTTGAATTTCCTATATGGAGCTTGTGTTAAGATTTGGTGCAGTAGAAACGGAGAGAAAAAAATAATAATTCCACTACTGATGATGAAGAGTTTTGTGAGAGGAAGGTTTGCTTTTGGAGAAACTTATTTACAGTAAAACTGGAGTCTGTGTGAACAGAATGTTAATACGTGTGAACGTATTAACATGTTGTCTAGATTCGTGTGTACTTTATAACACAGTCTCATGAAAGTGCGTATCTATACCACGATTGTCATTTCTCGTGGCATTTATATGCCAAAAAAGTTTTTTTGCGTGCATATGCTATGCACTGAAAACCCCCTGGGTAGGTTTAGGGGGGGTGGGGGGGTTCATACTTATTATACGCCAAAAAGTGCATATCATATGCACCCGAAAAACACATAACATAAACACGCAAAAACTAGTTTAAACTGGTGTATAAATGGCACGAGAAATGACATTCGTGCTATAGATACGAACTTTCATGAGATCGGGCTCGTACTTTTGTAGACATGCAGCCAAACTCACAGTTTTTGGATATTAAAGCATGAAAACCTATTCCTAGACCCCAAAAACAAAATAAAGACTAAAAGGGCATTAATATTGCCTCAATAATTGAATTTAGTGGTATTTGAACAAACTGGTATTTTACCCTTAAAGCAGCCACTCTCATTATAGAGCAATGAGAAAATAAGTTAGCTATAGTATTAAACAAAGGGAAAATACATTTCTCACTGGACAAGTGAGCAGTAGGTAATTGCTTTGAAGTCATTATCGAGGTTGTGAAAAAAAAACTCAAATGAGTTTGATCCAAGTTTGGGTTTTAAATTACAAAGTACATCTCTGAAGCACAAATGTACCTGACCTCCTCAGAGGAAAGTAGTTCTAACTGAATAGGGCTCTACAAAAAAAAAAAAAAAGATAATAAAAAGAAGGTAATTCTGTTAAAGTAACACAGTCTCATCCCAAAAAGTCATATAACTGACGTCTTGGGACGTCTTTTGACCATACGTCAATATCCGCCTTTTTAGGGCCCCCTTAAATGTCGGTAGATGGCGATCCCGGGCCGTCATACAACTGACGCTTTACCTTTAACGTCAGTTAGGTGACAGGTTAGGTTTAGGTCTGGGGTAGAGTTAGGATCCCATAACCTCATCTACCGACGTTTAAGGGGGCCCTAAAAAGGCGAATATTGACGTATGGTCAAAAGACGTCCCAAAACGTCAGTTGAACTGGATGTTGGGTTGAACAGGTTGGAAAACAGGAAAAACAGGTTGTACCTAGAGCATGCGTGGAGTCTTTATACCTAAAGAAAAAGATGCTACAAGCATCAGTCAGTTTCGTCCTATTTCACTATTAAACGTTGAAGGTAAGATTTTCGTCACCATTATTGTCAAGAGATTGTCCATCTACCTATTAAAGGGTACCTATTATGTCATTTAAAATGTTCCTAATATTGTTCTGGGAGTCCCCAACAACAGTTTTACAAGCATGCAATGAAAAAAAAAAACACTTTTGTTGTCTTATTATATGCATTTATTTTTACCTGATTTGCCCACCGACTCCCATATGAATCGTTAAGCGAGTCCTTTTCCAAAACCCGCCTTTGCGTGACGCTAATCTGCGGTGATTGGTCAGATGACCTAGTCAGTTGTGATTGGTATTCTCTGTGCAGATATTGTCGAAAACGGAACTCTTATCACCTTAAATGGGTTCCCAACTCCAGTCCTCGCGACCCACTGCTCTGCATATTGTGTATGTCTCCCTCATTTAACACACCTGATTCAGATCCTCAGCTCGTTAGGATAGAGCCGGCTCGCGAATCCATACTTTATAGCGTTTAGGTTTGTGAAGCAATCATCTTCAAAATGACGCGAACACAGAACAAGGTTTGGGCTATACTTGTGTGGTATAGCAGTACTTGTATATATGAACTGCAGCCACTTAGTCTTCAAATACTCCTCACTTGGCAGGTGAAAAAAGTTCGCTTTTGCGTCGCACTTCAAAACACAGCGTCTCGTCGACATAATTGTTTTCCGAAGCCCAGATCTCGAAAAACGACAGTCCAAAAAGGTGCGGTGGGTCCAAACCTCCATGCTCTCAGACCTCCCTGGCCAGCCCAGGCAGGGTGGCCCATCCTGGGCCAGTTTCAGATTTGCCCACCACTCCTGGAGCTCCGGTTTTCCCTGGCGTCTCCGAGTGCAATAAGTGGGCGTTTCTTATTCAAATAACTTGTCAAGTTGACATCAACTAAACAAAGGAAAAGCATCATGCTTCGAACGATTCATATCAGCGACTCAGAGTCGACTCTTACTTTTGAGAGACAATAACTTTGTATACGATGAACTTTCATGTTTAAAACCTTGCAGGATGTTTTCGTTCACTTAGATCTATGTTAAACACTACATGAAGGGCAATTTTCAAAAATCCATAATAGGTACCCTTTAAAGAATGGCTTCATTGACACTTCAGTTCAAAAAGCGGCATTCCAGGGTTCTCAGGATGCTTAGAACACATCAGTGTTATCTGACAACAAATTCAGTCAGCTAAAAAGGAGAGGAAGGAGCTCCATGTGGTTGTAGGGATGGAGACGGTCCCAATTCCGTGATTTAAAATCTACAAGTTTTAATATCACTTACAACACCTTTCAAAGTTAAATTATCAAAATGCTCCAATGGAATCACTGTTTCTTCGGCAAAGAGAGTTGATATAAATAAAACAAACAAACAGACAGATAGAGGACAGGTTATAAAAGTTTATATCTGCATTAGGTTAACTTTTACATTTGTACTGGGCCATCTGGAGAGGTGAAATGAACGTTTAAAGAAGATGTTGTTTTCAGTCTGCCTGCAGATCTACAGCACACAATAAAAAGAGTTACTGTCCCTTGTATTATCACAACTTGAAGATTCTTGACTGTTCTTAATCCTACCTATTGTATTTTTAAGCACAAGATAACAAAATGAAAAATCACCAAATCTAAGCAAATCATTAAGTATAGTTTCGCATTCACTTACCGGATTTCTTTGACACTTTAAAACCTGTTCATTGTCAGTATAACACACTTTAAAGGACTCTGTGGAGACATTGATTTCTGACAGTGGCACTGTAGTGTGTAAACTTTCTTACAGGCCCAGGAAAACAATCACATCTTTTTTGTGTGTGTTCTTTAACCTAGTAAAATATTTATTCAGGTCTGCTAGTCTTCTCCTTGAAACAAATGCCTGTTTACAACCTTCTAAAAGTAGCGGCTCCTAAAAAGGGTGTCTGGAGGGTGGCTTAAAGTCCATCAATCTCCAGGCAGATGATGAAAAGTCCTGCTGATGTTCATTACACTTTTGTGTGGGGTGCTTGGCTTTCTCATGACATCGTAGATTCACAGCTCGAGATGGGCGAGCAGAAGTAATAACTGACAAAATGTCAAACTTCACTCGCCCGGTACAACAGATGACTCGAGGCTGTCAGCCCGCACAGAGAAGCGATCGATGGTTTAGAGGTTGAAGCCAAATCTTGGTCCTGGTCCACTCCGGCCTCGTTTGGCACCGTGCCTCTCATTGATCAGATCCATCTTGAAAATGAGAGTCTGAAGAGTAACGCGGTAATAAACACTTTAGGTGTTGAATGTGAAACACGAAAGGGAGGATGGATGAAGAGTGTTATTGGCTCCTGTGAAGATGTAGAAGTTCTTGTGTGGGAATGCTGTAGGTCAGGCGTCTCCTTTACTTTAAGTGTACCTATTATGGCATTTAAAATGTTCCTAATATTGTTCTGGTAGTCCCCAACAACAATTTTACAAGCATGCAATGACAAAAAACACTTTTGTTGTCTTATAATATGCATTTATTTTTACCTGAATTGCCCACCGACTCCCATTTGAATCGTTTTAGCGAGTCATTTATCCAAAACCCACCTTTGCGTGACGCTAATCTGCGGTGATTGGTCAGATGACCTAGTCAGTTGTGATTGGTATTCTTTGTGCAGAAAAACGGAACTCCTATTACCTTAAATGGGTTCTCAACTCCGGTCCTTGCGACCCACTGCTCTGCATATTGATCCTCAGCTCGTTAGGATAGAGCCGGCTCGCGAATCCATACTTTATAGCGTTTAGGTTTTTGAAGCAATCATCTTCAAAATGACGCGAACACAGAACAAGGTTTGGGCTATACTTGTGTGGTATAGCAGTACTTGTATATATGAACTGCAGCCACTTAGTCTTCAAATACTCCTCACTTGGCAGGTGAAAAAAGTTCGCTTTTGCGTCGCACTTCAAAACACAGCGTCTCGTCGACATGATTGTTTTCCGAAGCCCAGATCTCGAAAAACGACAGTCCAAAAAGGTGCGGTGGGTCCAAACCTCCATGCTCTCAGACCTCCCTGGACAGCCCAGGCAGGGTGGCCCGTCCTGGGCCAGTTTCAGATTTGCCCGCCACCCCTGGAGCTCCGGTTTTCCCTGGCGTCTCCGAGTGCAATAAGTGGGCGTTTCTTATTCAAATAACTTGTCAAGTTGACGTCAACTAGACAAAGGAAAAGCATCGTTCTTCGAACGATTCATATCAGCGACTCAGAGTCGACTCTTGTTTTTGAGAGACAATAACTTTGTATACGATGAACTTTCATGTTTAAAACTTTGTAGGATATTTTCGTTCACTTAGATCTATGTTAAACACTACATGAAGGGCAATTTTCAAAAACCCAAAATATGTACCCTTTAAACAATTGTGTGATCTGAGAAAGTTTATCTATCTATCTATCTATCTATCTATCTATCTATCTATCTATCTATCTATCTATCTATCTATCTATCTATCTATCTATCTATCTATCTATCTATCCATCTATCTATCTATCCATCCATCCATCCATCCATCCATCCATCCATCCATCCATCCATCCATCCATCCATCCATCCATCCATCCATCCATCCATCCATCCATCCATCCATCCATCCATCCATCCATCCATCCATCCAATACTATTATATTGTTATTCAGATATTAAAAACCAAAATGCAGATTTTGTTATTAGATTATATCTATCTGTCTAATTTGTTATTAGATTAAATACTTACATCTGTAAGTACAACAAAGTCTTTCACTCTGGCCCCAAGTCATCGGGACATCCTTAGTCTTTAGCTCTGCTTTATGACAACACAACATCTTGAATCAATGGAGAGATGTACATTTTCATTTCTCACTGCACCACCTAACCTGCACAAACGTTCTCTCTGCTGCACAGTGACGAGTGAGTCATTTACATGAGATAAACTTTGACCCGTCGACTCAGTCATGAGTCATGCCAGCCTTATAACAACGTTTGGAATAATCAGAAATGCTAAACTTGGGTCATTGAGATTTGAAATGCAATACGTGTGTTCGGTCTAAAAGAACAACAGTTTTGATAACAAGCTGTTTCGTCTGCTGAGGGAAAGTTACAGCCAGATGAAGGATACAGAGACAGAAGGGAGAAAAGGGGGGGAAAAAAGGAAAACGGAATTGTGAGGCATGGAGGGATGTTCATGACTGCTGTAGTGTGGCTGCAGGGCTCTCTGAGCGATGCCAAGGCCGTGTCGGGTAACACGTTCATTTGTCCACATTTCTTACTTCCGTCCCTCTGGATTCTCCATCCTTCTGTTGCTATATTTTTGCAACATTTTTTTTTTCCCGATGTCTCCCAAGAGATCTCTATCACAGAGAAATCTCTGGTCCGACAGTTCACTTGGCATGCTTGAAAAGATGATAAGAGAGCCAAAACAAAAAGAAAGGGAGAGAAAATGTTGAGGGGGGAAGGAAAGCTGCTTCCTTCACGAGTTTTGCCTCAGGGTGAATCTCAAACTGTACGAAATAACGCAAAAACTTATATCTCACCCCTCTGTTTTTTTGTTTTTTTTTTAAATAATGTTTCATACAGTTCTCCAGAGAATGTATATCAACAAGTTTTGGTGCCATCAATGAGTATCAATAATATAAGCAGATATTTATTTGGAGGAGGGGAAGTAAGAGTTGTTTTTTACTTGAGGAATAAAGAAGATTGCTTCCTTTTCCACCAACAGTTCCTGGTAATGCTTCCTTTTACAGTACAGTACTTACAGTGTACTTACCTAGAAAGTATTGGCTAATATAAGGTAAGTACATGGAACAGGGGTAGGTTTAGGGGTAGGTTCAGGGTTAGTACTAGTTATTACTCAGTAATTGTAGTTATTAATATAAGTACATAGTATTTACATGGGTAACTGGACTGTAAAAGGAAGTGTTACCCAGTTCCTCTGGCTCATTTCTTCATTCATTTCGGCTTTGTTATAAAAGTGTAAATAAAAGTGTGTGAAAATAAAACAAAACAAAAAAATAGTGAACATTCTGTCAGTAATTACTCCCCCTCATGTTGTTCCAACCCCGTAAGACTTTTGCTCATCTTTGGAACGCAAATTAAGATATTTTTGATTATCTTACAGACAAAAATAAATTTTTCAACGGTATATCTAAAGTGTCTTTTTGTAAAATGTTTAGCTTTTTCTTAATGTACATTCCTCTTGTTTTGATGTTTTGAATCGAATGCAGTGACATTCATGCATTTTTAAAGGGGTCATATCTTGAGGAATCTCATTTTCCTTGATCTTTTGAGATAAAAGAGCTTGATGTACATACTGTACATTTTAGAACTCAAAACGTCCTTTCCAGTCTAAAAATATTTATTGAAACCAAGCAGCGAAAATGACTTTTCTGAACTTCCAAAACATTCTGGAGCCTATTGTGTGAGCAAAAAACTTGACCTGCCCAATCACAGTGATATTTTGATGGTCCAGTTCAAACAATCAATAAGTAACTTTGCAACTACATGTTGGTGTATGTAACTATAGAGTAAGACTTTGGTATGGTCCTCATTCATTGTTAGTTTCCATGGTTCCTAATTAAATTGCACTGTTTTAGGTTAGGTCTATTTACACCCTTAGTTCTCTTTGTTTAGTGTCATCTCTGTATGACGTGGTTGCATTCTAGTGTTTTTCCAGATATTTCCTGAGTGTTCTGAGCTATATTGCCAATAAAAGCTAGCCTCGTGAGACCATCCTGATCTCGCGAGCTTTCAAGGTTTCACTCGCAGATCAGTCTGGATACTTTCCGTTAAAGAAAATTTGGGAGCAGTTCACCAAACGAACGTCCAATCAGCGTTGGCTTTGAGGCGGGTTGAGGCGTGACGCAACAAGAAGCGCGACAGTTAAGTCAGCGGATGAAACTAGCATCAGCGTGGCTAACGAGCAAGTTTTATCGGAATTACAGAGTGTTTCTTCACTGAAAGAAGAGCAAAACACTGCTCTGGAGGCTTTTCTCAGAGGAAAAGATGTTTTTGCTCTTCTCCCGACTGGTTTCGGCAAGAGTTACGGTACGTCATATGCTTCGTTGATCTGATTGGTTGATTTGGCCCGTCTATCACCAACTTAGGCCAATCAGCTAACCAGTATTTTCGCCCCTTACCAAAACTACTTCAACGGAAGGTTTCCAGATGGATATGCGGAGCAAATCCATCTGGCGGAGTCAGGTTAAATAAAAGCCGCATCCCAATACAGAGGCTCCATTATTCCAAGGACTCAAACTTTAAAAGCCACATCTTCGAAGGTCAGACCGATTTAACCCTGTTAAATGGGATGGTCTAGCCTACAGAGGACTGTCTCCTAACAATTCTAACAGTCATTGATGAGCGGTATATAAATTATCAGCATATAAATATATCAGTACTGTATATCGGTATATCAGCATATAAATCAACACTACCTAATGTTACTGAATGAAATGACAACCCAGGACAAGCTGTGCAAGCATTAGGGGTGTTGATGTACTTGATCAACTCCATCTATGTTTTGATTTTCGTTCTAAATATAATCCAAATGCAGTCTTTCACAAAAAAATCATGATTTTCTCAGCTTTTTGCTCAAAATGTCTATATATATATATATATATATATATATATATATATATATAATCTTACCCACATTTAAGTGTTAATAAAAAATGAATTCATAAAATTGTCCAAATGTAGTCTTTCACAAAAAACATGATTTTCTCAGCTTTTTGCTCAAAATGTGTGTGTGTGTGTGTGTGTGTGTGTGTGTGTGTATATATATATATCTTACCCACATTTAAGTGTTAATGGCCCTGTTTTGTCGTTTGTCATATTGGTAAGGATAGAGTTAGACAGTCTTATACTTTAATGACTGGTAGTTTAGATGTTGTTGCAAAGTTATAGTATGTCTAAAGTGCACCATAACAAGAAATAAAGTGTTACCAAGAAATATAGATCAGTAATATTCTTACAAAGCTCTATGCGACTAAAACGAGTACGAGAAATAGTATTGTTTATGGTTCGAACAACGTTTTCTGATTGTTTTTGTCATTATTTTAGTGTATGTGATGCTCAAAACAGCTATGACACTACAAATACAGAAAAGTGTGTAGTACAGTGGTTGACGTCTGTGCTATCCTTGTTCTCGTCCTTTCACAGCCCACTGGAGGGGCTGGCAGGGTTGGTCACAGACTGATCTTCTGTCCACTTCTAATGAGTGAGATCACCAAGGCAGATATCTGCAAGCACATTCTTTCCCCCCCAAAAAAACACTGGCTTGTAATCAGAGGACACCCACTCCAGGACTGATAATTCATCTCATTAGCAGAGCCAGGTGATAATGTAGAGCTAAACAACTGTGACCTCCACTCGCAGAGAGCTTAGATTCAGATCCTTTCTTTCAGAGCATAGTGCTGCCAGGGATCATGGGATAGGTTTGTCAAGTGGAGAGTGTTCCCAAAAGTGGACTATTTTGAGATGTGTTATGTCCTTTTTGTTCTCTGATGGCAAGCGTTTCAACTTTATAGAAGAACAAAGTGGTGTGACATCATTTCAAACAAAATCAGGCCAAAACGAAATTTCTTTCTAGCAAATGCCATTGAAAACACTGTAAGTAAATCATCAATTAATGGTTTAGTTCTTCATGAGTTATACATTAACTCATAATTATCTGTGCATTAGTTACGGATGAATTAATGCACATTAGTGCACCCGTATTGTAAAGTGTTACCCATGTATTTCAAACTTCTTTTTACTCCTAAGAGAAAAATTATAAAGAACTTTATTGTGAGTATATCATGGCATTCCTTCTACTAACCCTAATCTAAAAGTCTACTACTACTCTAGTTGACATGTAGTTGCAAATTAATGAGAGTTAGATGACACGTAGTTGCTTTCTAGTTAGTAGATTGTCTAAAGTTGACCATCAAAAAAAAGTGTAACTTAGAACTTCTGTAGGCAATGCAAATTTGTATCTGGTTCACGCAATTTCCTGATCCCCTAATGTTGGAGACTAACCTCACTATCTACTCTGACCATTTGCTTCCCAAATTAAGCACTTCAAGAAACATTATGAAACTAAATCCTGCAAATATTGTACTTTGTACTGCTAAATACTATTTAAAAAAAGGTTAAAATGAACATTAATTTGACACCCTCATGTTAAGCAATTGTATCAATACTTATATACCCTTGGAAATACTTTCTCAAATACGACGAAACCAAATCATAAAGTCGTAGCTCACATTTTGTTTCCCTTTGCATAGACCACCGATTTCTTCTTCCCATGGAAGCCATATTTGTGTGACTTTTTCTGAAGCCAAACCGTATATCACCGAGGCTGTATTTGGTAAAAAACTGTCTCTGCTTCATATCTCTGATGGGTTTCTTTCAGATCATACTTAATGTTCAGGCCCTGTTACATTGCAGTTGACTTTGATTTGTACTTTTTTGTTTTCCCAGTGGATCCAAATATGCATTCTGTATGGCTCTGTATCTCTTTGCAGTCAAAGCCCAGTGAAGAAGGCTGGAGTGGCATGGAATAACGTCTCTGAGACAAATCTCTGTTAAACCCAGTCTGGGCATAATGTGTGTCTACAGAGATATAGCCTCAGGTCTTGATTTTAAACTACACTCTTGTCAGAAACGAGCTGCTGTTTTCTCTTTCTCTTGCCTCGTTGTGCAAACTACTAGATTTCACCTTGCTGCCCATATAGGTAATCTGCTCACTTGTCAAGACATCTGCTCTGAGGAAGGACAATTTTCTCTCTCATTCTTACTTTTTCTCTTTTGTATCCTTTTAATACCCCATTTCTGTCTGTGTAAATTGTGCAAGTAAGCATTTTCCCTCTGCAACTTCCAAATGAGCTAACATCCTTAGTTCATGAAACTTATGTCATCATTTGTTTATGATGTTCCAAACCTGTTCGACTTTGTTTTTTTTCTTTTTGGAGAATGAGTGCCATGATGGTCCCTTTAACACATTCTGTTGACTATAAGTAGCGTCGCACATACATGTCTACTTACTCCCATCTCATTAGAGTGTTAGCATAGTAGTATTGAAAGGGTTGGGGTTAGAACAAGTTACAGGTTTTTTTTACAATCACTTTGTTACTATTTTCAGAGCCTTGATGTCATTTTTCACAACTCTAGACGCAAAACCCATTTTTCAAAACTCTAACCCTTAATCGCTTGGATACAATACACTTAGATCATTTGTTCATTCAACATAAATCACCTGTTTAACTTCAAAGTACTACTATTTCAAAAGGCAATTCACAATGAGTGTATTCATTTCATTACAATGATCTAACTATCGATTGATACAACTGCTCGAAATGATAAGTAACTGTTGCATTACTCTTAATGCATAGTTGTATGGAAACAGAAACACAATCTTCCATGTTTACAGTCTCAAAGACAATGAGATTCCTTGTCACCAATTTGCGTCGAGCATGAACCAATTAGACTAAAATATCCATGGATGTAGCCTATTGTTATATATTTGCTTTGATTCCAATAAACCTATGTTGTGATTGTACTGTATTGTTTTGCATCAATATATCAAACACTTTGTTCAATGATTCCACTATATCTGTATTCTCTCCACTATTGCAGTACTTTTACAGAGATGTATATTTACTCTACATGTAGTACCATAATGAAATGATTGTACGAACAATGACACAGTGAAACTATCGGTTGCTTTTGTGTGGGTGATCGTCTCAGGTTATGACTGTAACCATGTTCCCTGAGAATAGGGAACGAGACAATATGTCGAATGACGCTATGGGGAAGCGCCTCATAGCATCATTTGAAGTATTGTTGAGTTCCCTTCGAAAGGGAACTATGGTTGTGTTTTAATTGTATTTCACGGTCAATTTGTTTTTTTGAACCAATGATTGTGCAAGTGCAAGATTTCTTTAAAGATGTGAATGCACAATGCAATGTTTTGAACATTAGACAGCCTTTGTTACAAGTGATAACCGTTTTGAGTTTTGTGTCTGGAGTTTTGAAAAATGACATCAAGGTTCTGAAAACAGTAGCAAAGTGATTGTAAAAAGCTGCAACATGTAGTTGCATGGTTACTTAGTCAGTCGAATGTCTGTTGGATCACCATCACAATAAATAGTTAACAAACTTTAAAAAGACAGTATACTAATACTCTAATTAATGTTAGCTAACATAGTTGCAAAGTTACTTACAGTCAACAGAATGTTCCAAGGGGGAAAAAAAAATAAAATAAACCATTTTCCATATAATGAATGTGACTGTTATAAGCTCCAAAATAATGAAAAACACAATAAAGGTATCATATAAGTAGTCTTGTGTGCTATATTCCAAGTATATATTCATGTAACAAATCTAAATGTAAGTTAGCCCTCAATGATCTTCACTTTCAAATATCCACATTCCTGCATATTAAAACTCGGGTGTTTACAACACGAGCAACAACCAATTTGAGGCATCTTTAGATCAAATTTGAATATGCACGACCTGCCCATTGTGGTGAAGATTTATGAACAAATAAGCAACGTTGAGATATAGGACGTTGAATTTTCAGCAGACGTGATCCTTCAGAAATTAAAATAATCAAATGCATTCTAATATTCTATTATGCCTTTATGTGTTTACTTATTTATTTTATGTTTTGGGGACACTCTGATCCCCATGAGTCTTATATATCATACTAAATTGGGTTTTTTGGAAAATGAGAATATATATTAGTATTATAAAGTGCTTCCAATAATGCTCTCTTTTTTAGCTCTTGTTCAAAGCTTCAGGCGTGTGTTCCAGACTACATTCCGTTCATTTTATTCGACATTTATTTAACTATCACTCTTGTTTAATTTCCATTAAATCTAATGTAATGGAAGAGTTCCCTGGCTGTGCTGCGATGGAAGATTCAGTATGTTGTGTCATATACCTGCTGAGTAAAGCACCATTAATAGTCACATAGTACTTTACTATATTGCTAAAATGATTCTCTCCAGATCCAGTGTGGTGCATCCTAATTAATGCTTTACCTTAATGAACACACTCCCAGGAAATACAGCATTTACCACCTGACATTTCCCTCTTGTTGTTTCAAATGTGCCACAATTAAAGGAATCTTTGTTGTGTTTCACAGTTAATTACCAATAAAATGCAGAAATCAAGATGTTGTCCCTGAAACCCCTTAATTAAAGCAAATGGAAATAGAGGTCGAATGGAACGGAGCATAACCGGTTCCGATCTTCAGAAGGGCATTTGTTTTAGTTTGTGTGTCTGTGCATTGACCATTTCAAGGGTTATTTTTTAGTTGTCACATAATTGTTCTGATCCGTAAACCTTAAACAAACACGATTTTGCCAGGTGTCTTGTGGCACGGCATACTCATTATGTGTGTAAACAGCCATCTAGACAATAATCAAAAGTTTGCATAATCTCTAAACAGCCTTCATGCTTAATAATAAGATATTTGATTTATGAATTACAGACAATTGCCTAAGGACGTGGATAATGGAGAGTAAGAACCTGTCAATCTATAAACATAATATTATAGATGTTATCGGGGTAATTTAGTTGTATAGACCATGAGATTTGTTTTCAAAGGACCAGGGCTGTTTTCTTTGATAAGAAAATTGGGTAACACTTTATTTGGATGGCCTACTTTAGACATTATATTAACTGTAACTGCCTTAAAGGAGTAGTTCACTTAAAAAAAAGTTTTTTGACAATTTACTGACAATTTACTGACCCCCATGTCATCCAAGATGTCCATGTCTTTCTCTCTTCAGTCGAAAAGAAATTAACGTTTTTGATGAAAACATTCCAGGATTTTTCTCCATATAATGGACTTCAGTGGGAACCAAACAGTTCAAGGTCCAAAAGACAGTTTCAGTGCAAACTGCAAACTGTTCAAAGGGAATTAAACGATTCCAGGCGAATAAGGGTACAATCATGCAATAACCATGTGGGTCATTTATAGGATTACCAAACTTGCTCCTCCACCGTGAATAAATCGACTTGGCTGAATGCAATGAGTTTCTGTGATTGGCTGATTAGATATTTGCATTAAGGAGCACTTGAACAGGCGTTCATAATACATAATAATCATGCCAATAGGTTTAGAAGTTAAAGACAGCTCTTTCTTTAACAGGGATTGGAACAGAGCCACTTGGTGAAAATATCTGAGAAAAAAATCGTGGAGAAATTTGACCCTTTCTTCTTTATTGAGAAAACACTTTCTACTCTATTTTGCTTTGTTAAGAGTAAACACTATTTTATTGTACACTTTTACCCACAAAAAAAAAAAATCAGTTTGAGAAATTATTTGAACCACAAACAGTAAATTACCAGAGAAAACTGTTTTTTGACTGGTTTTGAAAGTTGTTTGTGGCACACAAAGAATTTCACAATTGTACTGTATGTTGCACCAATTATCCCTCTTTTCTAAAAAAAAAACCTCTAGCAGGGGGTGAGGAGTGCAAGCAGTCACAGAAATATGACTGTAAAATGGGACGAGAAAAGAGAAAGTTCTAGGCCAGTAATGACTGAGAGTGAATTAAATAACCCGAGGTAGGCAAAAAGACTGCTGTCAAGCATCATCAGAATGGCCAGTATGTAGTTCTCTCCAGCTGTAAGAGCTCATGCGGTCAGCTGGGGCCTCAAGGGTCCCCCTGGCTCAGCAATCCTGTAGGTTTAATAGATAGTTCCCAATTAACTACCAGTCTACCAACTAGGATCAGGCTGAAAAGTGTGTGGGGTTTTATTTCTTTAATTTAGACTATCAAAGAACTGGCCCTTGAGGACCCTCAAACCCATTCTTGGAAACCTCAGATATGGGGAAAGAGAAAATGTGAAGTTTGCTGATTTCTCTCTCTATTGCTCTTCCATAACCTATCTGGAAGCAAAATTGAGCATTGTTATAGTGGAAATAAATGTGGTCCTAAAGATTTATACTGTATCGCTATATTTAAGGGCTACCCTAGTGAGAAATATATAAGTATACTACAAATACATTTACAAATTTATGTACCCTGCAATTAGTATACTAAAATTGATATACTTTAAGTCTGCTAAATTGGAACATTTAATTTTGTTCTTAATTCACACTAGTTATCCCAAAATAATTAACTAAAGGTATACTTTAGGATACTTAATTGAGCTAAAGTGGAACTATTTCAAGTATGTACACTTTAAATGTCTTTCATTTAAAGACCTGATCCTTACTAATAGTGATAGTAAACACATTTTGGGCTTAAAGCTACAGTATGTCATTTTTTTCGCCGCTAGGTTTCGCTAACCTCTTACAATAACAAAGGTGTTGGTTGAAGACGCAGTGATAAGCGGAATGATGGGACTTGCTGGATCTATGTTTATGGATGAGTTAAAGCATTCATGACTTTTAAAAAGGACTTTGTAATGAAGCAGGTTACGATTGCTAATGAGAGACAGATATCAGCGCCACACGCGAGTCCCTCGGATATATAGGTATAAGGACATTTAATTCTACCTAAGTACCCGCAAGCGCTTAAATACTCACACAGGTCAGTTTATTTGACAAATTAAACTTGTGAGATAATGCAGCGCTGTTTCATTTGGTCTAACGCTAACAAATACTTTAATACTAAACAGCATTTGAGTGTGTTGAAAGTTGTAAGTTTGTTTGCTACATGAGACTAGCAGTAAGCTATATCAACATTAGAATAACAAACTGATCATATTGTAACATTTTGTCATGTTGAGCTATATAACATTGATTTGTTTTATGTACATTTGCTCACCTGTCTAATAAAGTACATGCAAGAGTGGCGTCCCTGTAAAGTCTTGACACGTGAAGCTCTGTCAAGTGCAAGTTAGCAGCTCTCGGCATCTCGAAAATGCCACGCTGATATTGATCCTCGTTTTAGTTCTCCTTGTGTCCCAAAGTCTGCTTGCCATGGTCCATAATGATTGAACGAAACATCAACAGCGTGCAGCTAGACGTAACGCATGTAGTTGTCCACGTCTGTCGCCATGGTTACTATGGCAGTACAAGCGGAATACAGGGATGACGTGGATATTACGTCATTGACAGACATTGAAATAGTCACTTTTTAAAATCGTAAATTTCTCTGAATTTACAAATTCTTGGAAACATCTAGGATAATGGAAGTACACAATTGAAAGAAATATATATATTTTGGATATTTCGTTATTTTCGACTTGCATACTGTACCTTTAACATTACAGTAAGAAATATGCATTGTGCTTGTCAGCTTGTCAGTGCAACTGCTGATCGGTAGTAAATCGGTAGTAATGCAGCCCATCATTAAGTCTCAAGCGATATGTTAGTAAATATGTTAATGGATTTGTACTTCATATTAAAAAAAAAGTATTTTGAACACATGTTGGTATAGTTTGGCTTGACACCATTGCTGAGGTTAAGGTATGCAAGTGTTGACTACAAATCAGGATGCAAATGCAGCAAAGACTTCAAAACCCTGAGGCTGAAGAAAGACTCTGAAATCTGGGAGAATCATCCCTACCAACCCTTCCAAAAGTCAGCTGAGGGCATGAGGATTCACAGGAAGGCCAGGATATTGTTTTTCGACTAAAAGCCAGAAGACCGGGAATAACAAAAACCCCTCGTAAGGCATGAGCTGTTTTACATCAAATTATGTTACCATTGTATTCCGGGGCCTCCCAGAAGGCATGATTGATATATAAGGTGTCATGTTGCTATATTTTTTTATTAACAAAAATCTCTCCATGGCATCCTACATAGTCTTGCAGTGAGGGCATCTACAATCTTAAAGCTCTCTCCCCATTAAACACAAACCTGTCAGGATCAGATCGATCGATCGATCGATCGATCGATCGATCTATCTATCTATCTATCTATCTATCTATCTATCTATCTATCTATCTATCTATCTATCTATCTATCTGTCTATCTATCTATCTATCTATCTATCTATCTATCTATCTATCTATCTATCTATCTATCTATCTATCTATCTATCTATCTATCTATCTATCTATCTATCTATCTATCTATCTATCTTATATATATATATGCACTGTACTTATACTTTAAAAATACACATAATTACAATTCTATAATTACACTTTTTATAGAGTTAAAATAGTTTTGAATTCAGTTTTTACTAGAGATGTGATGTTTAAAATGTTATGTACACAATACCATAGTTTGAGAAAATGTGTGTAAGCGACGAAACACATAAAACTGCTATACTAATCTGCTGAGTCATCAAAAAATGACATCCCAAGCATGACATCAGTAAAACAAGTGTTAATGCGTAATCGGTATTCAGCAACTTTCTACTTCAGAGATATTTTACTCATAAAAGATACTAGGGGTGCCAGAAATGTTTGTTTTGAGAAAAAAAAAAACATTTCATAACGTGATTTCCCCCAACCCCTTAAGACAAAATCTTGAGGACCTGCAAATTTTATGACGTAAACAAAACATTTTACAGTAGCATCATAAAGGTACAGCAACCTTTTTGAACATCAACGTTAATTGCTGTTTGCAACCCATTTTACGTCTGCAATTTAATGTATATTTCTGAGTGAAAAAGCATATTCGATAATGAGAAATGTAGGGCAGGACTTCATTTAATCCATTAGGAATTAAATGGGATGTGAAAAGTGGCTGTTACGTTACAGAATCCAGCCAGACTGAATGCAAATCATTTACAGAGGCAGAGCAAATGATTCAATTCTGATTAAAGATTGTAAAGACATTTTCTTTATTAGGAATGCGCATTAAGAAAACTAAACTAGTTTTTATTTTTGTGCTGATTTTAATTTGAATGGTCATTTAACGTGCAATAAACATTCATTGACATAAGTGACTTCATGGAGTTAAAAAAAAGGCTTGACCGCCATTTGTAACCATTTTGAACTTTCTGCAGTACCAAATCTGCTTTTCCTCCAGTCACTGAGCCACTGTGAGAGAAGAACGGTGTTCATTTCTGGTTCATGGGTTTCACACAACCAGGACACGACTCCGCTTTGCATCCCAATGTTTTGTTATATTTATAGTGTTCGTAACTCTCCATCTGAGACACAGAGCTTGTTCACGCTCCCCTAGCATGAGTGTGTGAAGGGTGAGTTCCATCTGCTCCTGATCAGGTGGCGAGAGAACAGCCTCTCCTTCCCCACTCATCTGCTCTCCATCTTAGATGGACTCAGTTGGACAAGAGCTATGCCTGAGCAGGTCCTATTAAAGTCGGAAAACCTCAAAGAGAAGATGAGACGCTCAAAGTCACAAACACACACTTATTTATGTGTAGCCTACATGGTGGAAAAGATGTGGCTTCCACAAATGAACTAGGTTAGAGGTTTGTAAAGCACACGCCATGCACAAATCTACTTATTGTCTGTGCCTGTCACAGCAAATGTAATTTAGGTGAACAAAATGGCATCTTGTAAACTAAAGTTAACCTCTTTGAGATGGACATAACGTGTGTGTGTGTTTGTGTGTTTTAAAAGCTCCTAACCCATTTCACTCCCTAAACAAATCATGCCTGACCAAGTGCTTAGAGAACAGGAGACAAAAATCAATCAGGCAATTATCTTGATTCATCCCGCCATGTCACAGAGGCCCATTCTGAGAAAAGGCTGAACATCAACTGAACAAGTTGAACATCATATTGTCCTTCTGTAAAGGACAATGCTGCAGTGCAGAGAGACAGAAAGAGAAATAGACCAAAAAAAAATCCAAATGTTGGTTATTTATAATAATTTACAATTCAGATTTATAACGAACAGCCACAAGCTCTCAGAGTAAACTGTTCTTATATATATATATATATATATATATATACATACATATGAAGAGTTCAGATACAAAAGCCTCTAAGTGCCATTTGAAATTTTCTTCTAAAATTATCATTTTTATCAAGCTTGTATATTTAAGTTCAGTAATTTCACTTAAATGGCAATGAAGATTACCTATTAAGGTATTACCTATTAATTTGGTTAGTTTGGTACATGGCTTATAAGGCCTTAACAAAGACTTTTTTAAACATGATGGTAAAAATTAATAGAAAAGAAACAGCACCTCAAAAAAAAAAAAAAAAGGTTGCATTTGTGTAACTAAAATTTTGGACACAATATTTGCAGTCTGTTTTTGCTCCGGCAATGACAATCAAATTAAATAAAGCCGCAATAATGGTGTTTCTCTCCATAATTTTTCAGTATTTTTGAAGAAATACTTTAAGTGAATGATTCAATTACTCATTTATACTTGCTTCGCCAACAAATCGGTTGAATGTTTGACTCACACTCACTTATGAAGACGCCTTCTGGTGTAACAATGTAAAATGCAGAAACAATCAATGAAAAATCTCCTTCACTAATAATCATCCGGAAATTCTGTCTGAAATACATAAACAAAGACAAGCGGAGAAAGGCCTGCATTATAATAACGATCCCAATGACGAATGAATAACAAAAATCACATTTTAAAATTGCAAACCACAAATTCTCATGAACATCTAATCCATTTTCAAGTTTATCTCACGGTATGTCATGAAAACATTTACCCACAATCCTCAGCTCAGTGCTGTGCCAGAGAACTACACTTTCTGCACCCCCCCCAAACCTCCTGTTCTGGACAAAAATCAAATAAGAAGTAAATATAAATAAGTCAGCAGCTGATGTTTTATATTCATCAGCCAGTGCCTGCCCTTGCTAATATTTCATAGGCGTAGTGTTTTTACCTTCTGCCCTCTCCACATCCTGTAATGTTTTTTAATCCTTGCTTGATAACTTTACTGCACAGCTAAGTTTGCAAGCGTGCGATTTATGTTTAGTACTGTGAACTAACACATAAATACATAACTTGATTTTTTGTGGGAGCTATACGCATCGCCAAGACCCTCTGTAGATTCGACTAGTCATTATCAGGTGAAGAATCCCATTTCCGCATTTATCTGACTGCATTTGAAATTCAGCAAGGGGTCTTATCAGCTGAACCTTGACCGGATACTACAGCAGTCAGCAGCATCTCCAGACCCCTTTTCTTCCTACCAAGAGACCTCCAGAGCTGATCAATACCCCTAACACTTTTCCCCCCAAGATTACAGCATTCCCAGATATCAAATCTGTGTAAGAGGGCTTGCTTTTTTTAGCCTGAGAAAGACCCCTGATGGTGCGGCTAAAATGATTCATTGCACATATAAAGGGGACAGCCCTCTAATATTAATCACTGCAGATAGAGGGCAAAAAGATAATTGGTTGCAAAGGCAAACTTATGGGGAGGGGACATCAGGGAGACACTATCTTTAGTCAGAGATAGAGGAGAGAGCATTGAGCGAAAACAAGCCGGATTATCAACAGATAGGCTCTTCTTTTCACTTTGGCAATGTTTATCATTGCTGGACGCACAGAGGTTAAGTGGATTATAAAGGGCCGTTCACATGGAAAGCCATTTCATCTGTACTGTCGGTGGCTAGTAGACATTCCTTCTCATTGGGCAAATGGTAGATGCCATATAGACATTCAGGACTTCATTGAAGGCCATTCGAAATTTGTGTGCTTTTTGTTCACTCCGGTAAAGCATGATATATGAATAGTCTGAAAAAATTTGAAGTTTATTGAACCTTCAGACTATATAAAATAATTGTATAATAAAAGAAAAGATTTGAATATGATATTTGCAACACAGTCTCATGAAAGTGCGTATCTATACCACGAATGTCATTTCTCGTGGCATTTTTACGCCAAAAATGTTTTTTTTCGTGCATATACGCACTGAAAACCCCTTGGAGGGGAGTGGAGAGTTCGTGCATATTATACACCATAAAGTGCGTATCATATGCACGCGAAAAACGCCATATACACACAAAAACGATTTTTCGAAACGAACTTTCATGAGATCAGGCTCGATATTTGATGCATCCAGATTTGTTGCACATAAAATATGGAGCTCATATTCAGAAGAAAAAAATATTTCATTCAGAGGCGCAAACTGAGCAAAAATATCAAGTTTTGTGCAATTGCTGATATTTATATGGTCATAAGTAATACTGATAGCTTGTAATATGAATCAATGAGCTCTTTTTAACGGTATAAACAGTGTACATAAAATTCATATAAATATCAGTTGTCACCTTATATCTTCCTATGATGTCTTCGTAAGATATTTAAAAGCTTAATTTTATAATCATATCACTTTTGATGTTTTGTGTGGGGCAAACACACAGGGCAATACAAAAATGAAGAGAGATGTCCAAATAAATGTTCCTCAGAAGCCTTAAACTTAATCAGTTAATGAAAATAACCATAATTTTTGCAAACATCAAAAACAGCATTAGGTTCACTGTAGAATTACATGATCTATAAGCTATGCCAACACATCAACAACTCATCAAAAGAAGTTAAGCAATGTTCAACCTTTTTATGATAACCAAGATTCAGCTCATTAACGTCTTTAAGTTGAAATGACTAAATCATCCATGTTGTTTGTACTTAAAAATGTAAGGCAGCAACTATTTTTACATTATTTTGCAGTTATGACTGTAATTCCTCTGTAATGCAGCTACTTAAAGCTACACTGTGCAACTCTTTTAGTTTATTCTTAGTTAAAAACACTTAGTTCTTTCAAAAATATATGTGCTCATTAATGTATATTTACTTCGTTCGAGTAATAAAGTTTTCTCGTGAGCGTATAATATGCCATCGAAAATACATACGGGTAAGGGGTTCCAATGTCGGTCGCCATGTTGCCCCTCCATCTTGAAAGTACATTAGCCAAAGAGGGACATACCCGTTAATTCAAGCTTCGCCTTTCGCGTTTACGTTTGAGTTAACACTCATGGACGAGGTCGAACTGGAAGCCATGTTAATCTTGGACTACATTGGCCACCGTAGGAGTTAAAACGAAATCGGAATTGAGAGGAACAGAAACTAATATTCACTAGATGGTCACATACCTTTTCACCGCTAGATAGGGGTAAAAATCACAAAAAATGGAAATTAATATTGATTAAAAAGAGACCGAACCGAAGTACTAGTTGTTTTGTATTTACTTTTGAAGAAGTGCTCCTTTAAGGATCCTCTTTAAACGTTCATCCTTTTGTCGGCCTGCGCAGCACAGGAAAAATGTGTTTATCTGGGGCGCCATTCCAATATGAGTGGCAGGTGCTGTTTTTCTGCAAATTTTGTCTGAACATCCATTTAACCTTCTTCATCGCATGCTCAGCTCGCAGCATTTCGCCTGTTCCTCCTCCTGCCTCAGCGTTTCATCAAAGCTAAAGAAAAGGAGCTTCTGATATTGGAGTTTGAAGTTGGCACTGTTACTGGAATAACCTAAATGACCTTGGACAGACATCACAACGCCTGTTTGACAAGTATGATGAAACAAGACAGAGGGATGAGACCACCTGTGGAGCCGAGAGGAAATAACGGGAACTATAAATGACAGGTCTGGTCAATCAAACCCTGGTAAATTAGACAGAGGACCTTACAAGCACGCAGTGTGGGACAGCTTCTTTCATTACGGAGCACTGAACCAAACGGCCAGGACAGGAGATCAGACTAAACCCCATGTAGAGGGACATTAAAGCACTTGTAATTCATCTCACTGTCCCTCTGTGTCAAACGAACAGCACATCGCTCGTGTTTCCAGTAAAAGACGTGATGTGGAGACAATGGAGTCGAAGCAGAGGCCTCACGAAGTGTTTGGACTGTAAAGTCACATATAAAATGTCTAAATGTCATTGCGTTAGATTAGAAAATATCAAATCAAATCTCATTTGTTGCAATGACTTTTGCAACAAACAAAAGGCTCCGAATTGTGAGCAGGGAAGAGCTTAGAGTGCATGTGACAATGAGTAATAAAACCATCATATCTGCATCGCTTTTACAACTTTTCAAAACCTTCCGTTCTCACCATCTTCGAAAATCCAAGCCAATGTTGATTCTTGTTTTATTACGAGCTCTGTCACTTTCTCTTTTTTTCCCATCAGACTCTGTAGCCATGTTTCCATCCACTTGTCAATCGAATTATCTGAAGTTCGGTAAAAAAAAATACATGTGAATAAAGCTGGTGAAAGTGTGTTTCCATCCAATGGCTTTAAAGCGAATAAAAACCTGTACGTAATGACGTCACATGCTGTTTTGCGATCAAATTGGTATATCGAATTGATTTGAGACATTTTAAGGTGTTTCCATTTATTTTCGCACTGAATCGAACAACATTCAAGCAAGCTTTTGCGAACAAAGTTTTGTTAGACCAAACGGATCGCGCCATCTGCCAACAAATTCACAAGTTGAAGCCTAATAATGCTTATGTGCCAGCTGATAGCGACATATGTATGGGATAATGTATGCGAGGCAGTTGTTGAATGGGTTGTATTCGCTATAACAACCGCCTCTCTATATATTATCCTGCTTATTACATGTAAATCAACCAAATAAATCAATAAATCAATAATTTGACACAAAATATTGACTTAAAAACGAGTTTGTTGATTTAAAAACGAGTATTGCTTCTGCTAAAGAAAATAGTCTGTTCCGTTTCTGAACTGCGTCCATGGCAACGGTGTGTATACTTAGCAGCGCCGCAGTCTGTTAACAAGAAATAACAGACCACATTCTACATTAAAACTCAACCAAGCCACGTAAAAACAAGCAAAACTAACCTAAGAAAACAATGACGCTATAAACATTGCTATGGTGATGCCGATGCACATATCCCCGACGACAGTGGAGGTGACTGTGGTGTGGGAACGACAGCGCTCCATCAGTTCTGGGAGATCGTGGTTCACGGAAACCCTTTGGTTGAAGCATTTTTTAGCTTTGTCCACTTACATCTGTCTTAGTGGACATCTGCCATGTGTGCACAAACCGACTGGCCGGAAATGAACTCGTCTTCTGGTGTTTTGCAACCATAAAAGGACCTAAAACTTAATCGCAATTCATTATTTATTTGGCAAATAACGTTTCCATCAGCTTTTATCGCGTTAGCCGTATATCGATCAAGATAAAATCCGATGAGACCGATTTGAGAGTCGATTTTCATGAAATTTTACTGTTTCCATTGGACATTTTTCATTCTATATCACTTAATTCGGATAAAAACGTGTCGATGGAAACATGGCTTCTGTCCTGTTCCGTGTTTTCATCTTCATGTCAACCTCTCTAACTCGTTGTGACAACAAACCTGTGCCACACATTACACACATCAAAGTAACCGGATAAACTTTTCTCTATTTACGGATATGACGAGACACATGCATGCGAGTGAAATATGTATGCAATTTGTCATTAAAAAAAACTATCCGATCAGGTCTAAAATGTAAAGACTTCTAATAGGCTTATCATAGTGAATCAGGGTAAGACGAAAACACATTTTGGAAAAAGGATTGATGATGTATTGACACATTGTTTAAATTTTGTGAGCTATAAACAAAAAAAGTTACATACTGTAGCGTAACTTTAATAACACTCTTCAAACTGTACCTCATAATGTTGTGATGCTTAAATTCACTTGAAACATATCACTTTTAGTTTTTGTTTGTTTGTTTTTACAAAAAAAAAATATAAAAAAATGTTATCAGTAATCTGCCATAACATGAAAACATTTATCAGCTTATCAATCTTGATATTGGTGTAAATGTATGTATTGCTTATATCAATATTTTATATCAATATTAGTATATATTTGGTTTTGATATTTATATTTGTAGAATTCATTGTGCTAAATTAACATGCAACAGTAACTGATAGCATTAATATTCAAGATATGAAGAGTTCAGATGCAAAAGCCTCTAAATGCCATTTGAAATTTTCCTCTAAAATGATCATTTTTATCAAGCTTGTATATTTAAGTTAAGTAATTTCACTTAAATGGCAATGAAGATTACCTATTAATTGTCATTTAAGTGAAATTACTGAACTTAAATATACAAGTTTGATAAAAATGGTCATTTTAGAAGAAAATTTCAAATGGCATTTAGAGGCTTTTGCATCTGAACTCTTCATATGTTTTTAATTATTATCCACATTACTTTGTGTTCTTTTATTGAGATGCTTTTATAAAAAAAAGAGTGCCTCTGATATTTACAGTGAAAATCCCAAAATATATATATATATAAAAAAAAGAAAATAAAATAAACTGTTAAATGCACAAACAAACTTATCTTTTGGCTATGTCAGAAATTTGACCCAAAAATCACACACACAACTCCCAACAAACTCACTCTATGAGTTTCTTTACCACACTGAGAGGCCCTCTTAAATAGTATAAGCCCCTCCCACTTGGACTAAACCATTAATTGAAAGTAATAACGAAATTTAAAGGGATAGTCACTTTGAAATTCATTTTTGATACGTTTTAGCTTACCTCAAGGGCATCCAAGATGTAGGTGTCTTTGTTTCCGCAGCATTTTCAATTTCGACGTCAACGTCAAACCGTTGTTGTCTGTCAGTCATTTAATGCAGGTCTATGGGGATCTCCTAAAAGAGCATGCACAAAGAAGTCCAAATTAAACATGATTTAGTGACTCGTAAATTTAAGTACACACTGAAGACACGAAACGAGCGGTTTGTGTGAGAAAACAAACATTGTATAGTTTCTACCTCTTGTTATCAACTGATCTGAATCAGATGTTCAACTGAACCGAACCGTCTCCAGCTTTACGCAAGAAGTGATCTCTCGCATGTTACGTCACGCATTGTTTACACGGAAGTTTTACCTTTTACTAAACATATTTAGATATACGGGAAATTGCAATGGAAGACGATTTCGATATATCTAAATATGTTTAGGGCAATCTTTATATTCAATTTGGTTAATATATTTACTTACATTTTAGTAGTGTTGTTTTGTTTTTTAATCATTTTGTATTAGCATTTGTTGTCTTTAAATATAGTGTTACTTAACTTTTACTATACTTTAATAAAGTTTTAGTCATTTTAGAACATCAAGGTAAGCTAAATAAAAATGAGAATGGCTGCTATTGCAACTAGCTGAAATAAAATAAAACATTTTAATTATTATTTTCATTTTAGTTAATGTTTATTTCAATTCAAGCAACAACAAACAATCTGAAAATTGTTTTTATGGTTTTAGTTTCAGTTAAAAACCCTGATAACGACACATTGTGGAATGATTATAATGTTCGTGTTTCCACATGTACGGTTCCTCGTCCTGTGGGAGAAGATCTTTAATAGGTCAGGCAAAAGGACTGGCCCTTTTTGTCTGTCAGGTTTTGTTATATCCTCAAGGGAGGCTCTAGCATCCTTCTGACTTCCCAGCAAATTATCTTGAGAGGATTACGCTCTTCCGCAATGCGTCCCCATATTCCTCGGCCGCATAAAAGTACACTCGGTAAATCTGTGTATTGGATTAAAGATTTCCAGCCCTGTGCCGCAATAATAGGGCGAGACCGAGAACACAATAAATGGCCTGGCCGGCTGATGTAGGACCCCACATTTAAAATGCATTTGTCGCACGATTTCTCATGAATTCTATTTTGAAGCCAGGCTTTGGGGAAATAGTCTGAGAGCAGTTCACACAAAAAAAGCCCTGAGCTTAACATTATTCTTTTTTTAAACATAATCTTACATTGGAAAATGCAGGAGTATTAAAGCAGTAACGTCTGATTGTTGCTTGATCCAAACCAAGGACTAAATGTCGCTGCTTTGCCTTTAGTATTTATCACCTTGTTTAGAGGGAAATATTACTTTCTTTTTTTTATTTCTCAAACTGAGCCCACTTGCAACTGGATGTAACAAAGTGTTCCCTTTGTGTGTCAGACATGACAAACTAATTATTAGTCATTGTGAGTTTTAGTAGGAGCAGATGGAAGCAGTATGCTCGAGGAAGCACTGGAGCGGCCCCCCTTGTGTGTTGCCTTCTTCGTTTTTTGGAGTGTCACAGGAAGTGCCTTTTAGGATGTTGTAGAAGAGAAACAACTATGGCAATGCTTTCCTGTAAGCACCATGTAAATGTCATGGTCTGACATACATTTACATGGTGTCACATAAATCATCAGAACGGGACAGGAATATTAAAGGTAGCATCTGCAGCATATTTAACTCCTGTAATTCAGAGAGAAATTGAATACTCAGTGGGAAACAAAGTTGGGTGGGAACTTTTGTCCATTTGGATTTATTTTGAAATTATATTACGTGTTAATTAATTTTTTTTTGCCTCAAAGTCAATTTTGTAATACATTTTGGCATTTAAAGGTGTAAGGATAAATCTTCAACAAATAATTAGCATATATTTTAAATATATTCTAAACAGAAAATATACCAGAGGTGGATAAAACGATTCGTAGTGTAAGTGCTCATGTGGTCGAATGTGTTCAAACAGCCACAAAAGACCGTCTACTCTCCGTCTACTGACCTCATGTGGAAACATTATGGAAGGCGATCATACAAGTTTGGTTTGAAGACAAAAAACAAACATTGTTCTCTCACCATTCTTTATTTCTAACCAAGCGTGCTGCACAAGCCAGAAAAGTGAAGCCAAAATGTCTTGATCGCCCCCCAGTAGTATAGTTCATGAACCCTGCCTCCCCATGTTATTCAATGGCACGTAATGCCTGGTTTAGATTACACGATTTTAGCCCGATTTTGGCACGATCCGTTTGACGTAGTGTGTCGTGGGGATTCGTAAACGACAACGGGCGTCGGGACGCAAGATTCGATCGTATCATCTCTTATAGTGTGTCATAGTGGGCGACAACCTACATCGCGTCTGCGATAATTCACGACATCACGACAAAAAGACTAGCATGTTTAAATTTTATTAACGGTCGTCCACGACGGTTTCGTCACATGTATGAGGTTGACCAATAGGAGCACAAGCTTTTTCGTATACAACTTTCAAAAAAAGACAAAACGAAAGAGCGATGATGGTGCTAACGTTAAAACTAGAAGTAAAAATATATAAGAAAACAATATTTTACCTCAAGTTCTCTTTGGAGGATTGACAGCCCATACTGTCCTCTTCGAGCAGGGTTCTCAAGACTCACGCAATGGCCGTGAGACACACACTATTCAACCAGTTCACACACTCACACGCCACACCGTGTATTTCTCACGCTGAAAAGGCAATGCCGAGCAATCCAGGAACTCACACGCTACGAGTTTCGCCTTCCCGATGACACCACGCGTGCCGTTACACACGGCATGCAATGACTGGTCAGGAAGTCACGTGTAGTCTGACATGTGTCTTGGTGTCTTGTCCACGACACAAGATTTTAGGAGCCAAAATCGCGTAATCTGACACAGTGACTATCGTAACAGACAAAAAAAAATCGTGTAATCTGAACCAGGCATAAGACCAACTAAACAATTAAATTACACTTCAAATATCGTTTTTCCAAATACGGTTTCTGTCATTTACTGTAGTTTTGTATCTCATTGATAAAATTTCGATTGTTTGTTTTTAAAATAAGTTTATGATGTCGTGATTGACAGTTGTTATTGACAGGTTCTCTGAGCGAAGTAGTCACTGAAGCACCAACAGACTTTTTTTCGGGATCTTCGGAGGACTGAGGAGATTGGAGCTTTACATTTATTATCTAAATTTCTATAATTAATTTCTAAAAAGTCCAGGAGTGTGTTCTTGTGATTGATTCTGCAAGAGTGAGAGGCGGGGCCTTAATTTCGCAGCTTTGCTTCCTGCTCACGACTGCGCATGTCTGGTCCCAAAATCGCTTCTGCACAGACTCAAGTTCCAAGATGTCAGCGCCATATCGAGATACTGGCGGCTTCACTTCTGACCAATGGCAACACATTCATATAGGTGACGTTTTTGACTAAATCCGGAGCACATGGCACCCTTTAGCGTCAATACAGCACGCTTCGGTTATGGGTAGGTTTAGGTCTGGAGTAGTGTTAGGGTTAGACCACCAGGAGGCGCCTTTTGGCCCATATATATCAGCGTCTCATATTGACGCTAAAGGGTGCCATGTGCGTCGGATGTCAAAAACGTCACCAATATGACCAGACCAGGCTGCCAATGGAAGAGTGGTGCCAATGGCGTCGTCCATCTCTTTTTACAGTCTATGTTTCTAACACACACTCACAGTGTTCAACTGGTCTTGAGACCCTCCTCTCGAATAAATCAGGAGTCGAAAGTGGACAAAAAAAGACAGATTAAAAACACCAGGTGTAAACAGGAATGTGTCTCCCACGTCTACTTGTGATCCGATCGAGACGCATCTAATACCAGTTTTAAACAGAGCCTGACACACAAAACAAAAATGACCAAGGTTAACTTCATTTCATGTTTCTTGTTTACCCTTTCTTAAACATTTAGACTGCAGTTCTGCTGGTTGGATACACGCGTGGCTATGTTTAGCACCCATTGTCGTCAGAAAAGCCCAGCGTTCTCCCCTCAAGAGGCCTCCGTGGTGTCTGTGAGCTTCTCAAAAAAGGCTTTGCACATTCGCCAGCGATTGAGCGGGAATTTTTTTGGGTACGTCTGGAAAATGTCCAATCATCCAAGACGCCTCTCAAAGCTCCCCTGCTGAGGTAAGGCACAGCCACTGGAAAGAGAGGTAGGGTGGCTCTTAAACGTTCTCTAAATCCCACCTCACACACGCATAAGCGCTTACTACCGACACAAAATTTCAAGCTAATATTCCGCCATTGTCCACTTGCCAGCATTCGGTGACAGGAATAGCAGCGAGGCTTTGGTTTGAGAGAGACTGGCAACTTCTATTGTCTGCTTATCTCTCTTTCCACAATTGGTCTCCATTTTTGTTTGTGTTTGTGATTTTTTTTATGCCTTCGCCCATTTCTCAAGGGAAACAAATAAACATCTGTAATGCATTCTTTGAGAGGAAATTGCCTGCTCCTCCTTCTAAACAGTGGTTTTCAATTTGGACTGCTATGGAGAGGAAAGCAATTCTGAGATTCTTTTGTATCAACTGTGGTATCACAGAAGCAGTGTCAACCTCAGACAGCAGGTCCACGAAGACCATTGACTGTCTGATGCTTATTGCACATAAAACTGAAAGATCAGTGAGTTCCAATCACACAGTCAAACAGAATCATGTTACAGCGTTGATGAAAAGAGGAAGAACTGATCACTGAAATTGACCAAAGTTTTCCAGGTGGCATTGAATCGTTGAAAGTTTTGTTTGAGGCGGTCTGAAGAAAATGAAATGAAAATGCATCAAACAAAAATGTTAAAACGATTTTAATTAACATTTCTGGGTATTTTCAAAACACAAAAGACATTAGATTCTCAGTGAACATGTTGGCTGTGTAATTATCGTTTTTAAAGGAGTAGTTCGCTTTTAATGATAATTTACTCACCGCCATGTCATCCAAGATATCCATGTCTTTCTTTCTTCAGTCGAAAAGAAATTAACGTTTTTTGATGAAAACATTCCAGGATTTTTTCTCCATTTAACGCACTTACCAAACGGTTCAAGGTCCCAAAGACAGATTCAGTGCAAACTGTAAACTGTTCAAAGGGCTTAAACATTTCCAGACGACGAATAAGGGTCTTAGCAAGCGAAACGATCGCTCATTCAGCTCTCCAGTTCGACTCGTTCATCAAAATGAATTAATCTTTTCCCAAGTCGACTCGTTCATTTTGTTCGTTGAATGAACCAAATGACAAGAAAAAAGATTCGTTCATTTTGATAAACGAGTTCGAATTGGAGAGTCACGAACACGCATCACAGAACATAGCAAGGCGAGTATTTCAGCTTATAAAACTTAAGGTGCGTTCCATTCGACTGTAAGTGGACTGCGAAGTGGATTACACAGGGTATTTCGCCATTTTAAGTGAGATTCCAATTCGGAGGGAACGAAAATGTTCAGTTCGAAGGGCACTGCAAACGGCATAGGGAATAAGGAAACATCGATCACTTCACAGTAAGTCAGTGAAGTCCACTTCAACTGATATACCGTGTTCAGGGAGTAGGGAGCAGTGAACACTGCATAGGGACCCTGTCGAATGGAACACACCTTTAAACTTTGTTGTTGTTGTTGTTATTTTTTTAAATGAGCGATCGATTCACTTGCTAAGACCCTTACTCATCGTCTGGAATCATTTAAAGCCCTTTAAACAGTTTGCAGTTTGCACTGAAACTGTCTTTTGGACCTTGAACCGTTTGGTTAGTGCGTTAAATGGAGAAAAATCCTGGGATTTTTCATCAAAAACCTTAGTTTCATTTCGACTGAAGAAAGAAAGACATGGATATCTCGAATGACATTGGGGTGAGTAAATTATCAGCACAAGTTTTTTTTTTTTTTAAAAAGTGAACTTCTCCTTTAAATCTAAACAGACTGAATAAAAAAGGATCTGCTTGAGAATAAAGGTATCCACAAATGATTGACGTACGCGTGGATATCAAACTTTGAATAATCATTTGCAATTTACTTACACGATGAATGAAGCACATAATTATTTCTGGTCAATATTCACAGCAAAGCTTTATGACAAGACCTGAAATCCATTGACTTTTTTTTCTTGGCTGCGGTTCCCCACATTCGATATCGTCTTTGTTTAGTGTCGATTGATCCGATTGAAGTTCATCGCAAGGTGAGGCCTACACAACCGATTAACAATGACAGTCAGGAAAGAGTCCGTTTTATTGACCTTTTTGTTGTCAAGATACAGGACATCGTCTGCAGATCCATTAATGTTTAGACCACGAAAGGTGGTGTGGGGGATTTGATAAGCACGTTTAATTCGGGTGACTTTTCTTGTACCGCAATCCGAAATGACCTTCTTCGCTTTGGCTGCTTAAAGAACAGAGGCTTCATTCTGGATATCAGAATAATGATCGTATCAGATTGTAACAATGCATCAAAGACAAATCGCACAGCAGCAAACAGCGTTCCATACCAAAATTAAACTCATTTTTAGGGTCCAATTCTCACAATCAAGTTGTTTGTAATGGCTTATGACCATATTCTACATCCCTTAACCTAAAATAAGCTCTAAAATAATTATTTTGTGGTGGACATTTCGTGTTGTTTGGCAAAACTAAGATCTGTTTTGATTTGATACTGAAACTCTTCGGTTGTTTGCCATTTTCATAAATTCACATTTTTGTCCAACCCCTGTGTATAAAGCAATCAGTGAATGATATATACATAGGGCATCATTCAATTTATTTTTATAGCATAATATATGCAACACTATAAGGCAAAGCAATAATATTTGTAAATATATACAGACAATGAATAATCCCTGCAGTCTCAGGAAATCCACTTCCTGCGGTACTCATTGACTTTATGAGGGCTGTATTGCTATTACCATCTGTCTCTTTCTTTATGCATCTCTGACTCACAGCTGGATGCCGTACTCATTCATGAGGGAGAGACGAGAATATTTGATTGACGTCTGCAGCTGTCAAGCTTTGCGACCACTGACAGATTCCAGGTCCAGACTGAGAGGAGCTCATGCAAAAGACCAGGAGGACAGGCACTATAGTGAGGGGATCTGGCCTGGGTAACTACACCCCTCAAGCTCCCTAGATTCAGCTTGAAGCCATACGCTGATGGGCCCAGTAAATTGCAGGGCTTTTTGGTTTTTTGTTTTCACTCTTACAACAATTTAACAATGGTTACCTAAAATTGCATCAGCATGTCCTGAGGCTAAAAACCTATATTCATGTGCATCTTGTGCATACAATTCTCCTCTGGCGTTTAGAGAAACCAGTGGCTGGGATTTGTATTGTGGATACCCAATGAAAAGTGATTGCCACAGGAGATTCATTAAAAAACGCTAATCAATGTGGATTCCTTTAGTGATGGTGCAGATACCGAAGGATTATAAATTATACATGTAGGTCCTGCTTTATAAAAGTGAGTAGGCAGTGGTCCCAAAAGGAATTTGGACACCAAGATTGTACAATGTCAATGCATTAGGGAAATAAGAGAAGCCAAACTTTTAACATGCAACAAAAGAGTTTGGTCCTCATTCCAGTGTATTCTAGCCCGGGTGTGTTTCCAGAAAGCATCGTTAGCCAACTATGGTCACAAGTTCCATCGTTATCACCATAGTTCAACGAGTCGGTGTTTCCAGAAACAATCGTTCCAACCAACTCGATCTCACGGGAATTCGTACGAATTTTACGAGGTGGCTAATTCGTAACAATTCGTACTACTTCACTCGTATGAATTAGGACGAATTTTGCTAAATCGTACATATTTTACGAATTGGCCAATTCGTATGAATTCGTACGAATGACCTACCGCTGACCCCGACCCTAAACATAACCATCACGTGGGTTTAGAAAAATGGTACGAATTCGTACGAGTGAGGTCGTATGAATTAGTACGAATTAGCCACTTTTGAATCACTCGTACGAATTCGTACGAATTGGTCGTGAGATAGCGTAGTTCCAACGAACATTCGCAAGCAGCATCGCAAAGTTGTGTGGTTTGAAGGACAGCTCTCGACCTGTGGTTAGAGGCATAGTTTCTATATATTTTATGACATGTGGACTCAATAAATCTTTATCTTGAGCAAAGTACACTCAAAAAAAAATGCTGGGTTGTTTTAACCCAATTTTGGGTCAAATATGTACACACTCAAACACTGGGTTGAAAATGTAATTTAAAATGTAACCCAATGGCTGGGTTTTATCCATATTTGACCCAAAATTGGGGTAAAACAACCCAGCATTTTTTAGAGTGTAAGCAAGCTGATATTCAGTACAACCAGTGCCTTTTATTTAGAATACATACAAATGTCATTTACGTCTTTTAGTTTGTCAAAAGATTTAAAGTACCGTGTTTGAAGAGTGCGCATGTGCGAACGTGCTCTACTATGTAAAAACGAGCCATATATTGAGACTGGTAATAAAGCAAAATAACTGAGAACAATTAGAAATAATCCTCAGGTGACATGTCTGTAATTTATATTTTTTTTAAAAATCAAGCGTTAATTGGATCTCAAACAGTTTCATAAATAAAAGTAGTTATTACTCCACCACGTGCGAAACCAATGTGGTTGAACGATACTTTGAGAGACAATGGGTTTGGGGCAAAGGGTCATGACTAGGGCCATGTCCACATGGACACGGGTATTTTTATAACCGTGACTTTTTTTACACGGTTCGGCCGTTCGTCCACGCGGAAACGCAGTATCAGGACACTGAAACCAAACATTTTTGAAAACCCCTGCCAGGGTGAGTATTTTCTGAAACGCCGGTTGCTGCGTTGTCATGTAGACAGTGAAACCGGAGTTTTTGCAGCGCTGACGGCTTCTGATTGGCTAACGTGGCTTTACGGTTAGGTTTATACCGCCGCCTGCTGGTGTTGCATGCTCTTGACAGCGCTTGATATCGTGTTTTTGCGTTTTCATGTGGACAGAGGGTTTTTTTTAAACGCAGGAGGGAAAAACTCCGGTTATAAAAATACCCGTGTCCGTGTGGACAAGGCCTAGGTATTTTATTTCTCCAACGATGCATCGTACTGTGGTAGTGAAACAGCGAGTTACATAGTAGTACAGGAAACCCACCCCAGTTAGACAGAAAGAGAACGTCTGACTGAAATATAAAGCTACCAACTACGTTATTTTCATATAGGGCCATTCATTATTGATTTTTATGTAACATATTCAGTTCTCAGCTTGATTCAGGCTTCATTTTGTTCATTTGAACTTTCCTCAAAAACTGTTCTCTCCTCATGATGCTCCGTAAAACTGGGACGTTTTAATGTGACTGCAATTTATTTTTATGGCAGTCTGTCTAAAGAATTGCTTTTACATTTTTTTTCCGTATTCAAGTCAGGTTCTTTCACTGCATTCAATTTGTGTTTTCTTTTTCTTTATGTTAGTTTCCCTGTCCAAAAACGGCTATAAAATTCCTCGTGTCAGGTTATCACAGCTTCCATTAAAAATACAGCTAAATCCATCAATACTCCCCCTAAGGTTAATGAAAGAAACTTCTTAAACTGTAACGGTCCACCCTGTCTGTTTCACCTCTCATTGCTTTAGAGGCATCTCCCAACATCCTCCAGACGGTTTTTATGACGTTTTAAACTAGTCCGCGGTTCATTTCTACAGAGGATACTACATCACACCGGAGCAGCGGACATTCCCGTTGGTGAATATCAGTTTGTGGCTTCCCTCTCATAAAAACAGAGTTCTTCCCAGCTGTATATTTTTATATGTGGCTCTTTTATTTTAGCTTATTTCACTCCTGGTTTAAAGAGCGTCATTAAACGACTAGCCGTGCAGCTTGATTGGTTCGTTCTGCGTTTTAAACGATTATGCTTTCACCAAACATGATCATGGGTTCTAAAATCATTTAAAGTGCTTACTATTTAGAGATGAGCCTATTGAATTGCATTTATAGGCCCAGTTATGCATTGCATTACTCTGACAGCAATAAATTTCTCTTAAATAAATACATGACATTCACCGTAGATGTTTCCATGAGAAACGAGGACTTTCAGAAAGTAAAAAGGACATTTTCAGACTCTCACTAGTTTAACTTTTCCCAACATATGCATGTATCACAGAAGAATTTTGTCATTTTTCCAAAATGTACAATATATCTAAATTGTGCATTTTACATTTGAAACATTTATAAAAAGAAACTCTGTCATACTGAGGGTACAAGCTAGATCTGTATGTTTAGATATAAATATTATTTACACAATAAATATTGAAACTAATTTGGAGGGGCAAAATGTCATTTAAAAAACGGTATTATAAAACTGAGCTTAAATTAATGCAATTTTAAGAGGGAAAAAATGATCTGCACACGTGAGATTCACCCAAAAAATGCTAAATACTAACTGACTACACAAAAGTTAAAGAAAAATAAGGAACATGTATTTGTATTTTCTGTTAAAATGCATACATATTTTTTAGAATCTCGTACTTTTTTCAGTTCTCTCATGAGTGTTTTCAAAGCAAGAAAAATGAGCCTTTGTGGATATAATCTGGTATAACGTCTAGAGCGGATTTGTAAAGTGAGTTTGAGTGAACTGCTAATGTGCTTGTGTTTTTTTGCTGAACTAAACAAATGGACTAGAATTGTTTTCTCTCTGCGTGGGTTGGAAACATCAATATTTAAGAGCAGCATATCATTTTACACTTAAAACCGCACATTTATGCCTCCTCGCAGGATATTCAAGTATGCTGGAGTACCACTGGAATAATGAATATTCAAACAATGTTCCAAGTTCTTAGCGGAGCACCTTGAAATTAACATCACAGCTCACAGTGGCCACATATATTAAAAATTCATGTGCTTTTATTCTGGCCCATTAACATCCAGTAACTTCACATCGTGCCTCGAAAAGCTGTGAAGCCAACAAACAAATTGGGTGCCCACACAAACAGTATGTAGGCATGTATCCGATGTAACGAATGACTAAAGGTGAAGTGGAACTGCAAAAATTATTGCTTCCAAAGCATCCGATTACTCCAATCGCCCATCTACCAATGTTCAACTAGTCAGTTTTGTGACGCTCTTCACAACATGCTTCTGGTTGAGCCAGAATTTAAAAGTGCAATTTTGATTTCACTGTGAGGAAAACCAACTTTAAATGACTTATTTTACTTTTGTTAAGTTTGAAACAACTGAGGGTGTGTTCACACTTATAGTTTAGTTTTCTTGGTTCTTTTGGTTCAGAAAAATGATTAGCGTTCACACTGTAATGTTTAACACCAAACCTAAACCATTACTTTTGGGACATATTTTGTGTAGTAAAGATTTTTTTTTTGTTTGTTTTTCAAATTTTCTCTAGTATATCTTAATAAATATGAACCAGTTTTACATCTGCATATTTCATAAGTTGTCTCAGGGACAATTGCAAGCATGAGTCCATATGTCAGACGAAAGTTAAAGGGGTAGTTCACTTTTTAAAAAAAAAACTTTTTCTGATAATTTACTCACCCCCATGTCATCCAAGATGTCCATGTCTTTCTTTCTTCAGTCGAAAAGAAATTAAGGTTTTTGATGAAAACATTCCAGGATTTTCTCTATATAATGGACTTCATTGGGAACCAAACAGTTCAAGGTCCAAGTGAGAGTTTCAGTGCAGCTTCAAAGGGCTTTAAACGACACCAGACGATGAATAAGGGTCTTATCTAGCGAAACGATTGCTCATTTAATAAATAAATAAAAAAGTTTAAGTTTTATAAGAACAAATACTCGCCTTGCTCTATTCTGTGATGAGCATTCCTGACTCTCCTGTTCGAACTGGTTCATCAAAATGAACAAATCTTTTTTCGAGTCATGACTCGAAGGGTCCAAGACAAGACCCTTATTCATCGCCTGGTGTCATTTAAAGCCCTTTGAAGCTGCACTGAAACTCTCATTTGGACCTTGAAAATTTGGTTCCTAATGAAGTCCATTATATGGAGAAATGTTTTCATCAAAAAGCTTAATTTCTTTTCGACTGAAGAAAGAAAGACATGGACATCTTGGATGACATGGGGGTGATTCAATTATCAGCAAAAGTTTTTTTTAAAAGTGAACCACTCCATTTTACAGCCCTGTTCTCCATTTAGACACTTTACTATGTACTCATTATAGTGATAACAACAGGGTAATAACTATGTAATATTCCTGAACCTATACCTAAACCCAATCCATGAAATTACCTTATTCTAACCATACTTCCTTAGGTAAGTACACTGTAAGTGCACGTACTGTACAATAAAGTGCAACCGTTAAGCCTGTCCTTTCACTCTCCATTTGTTGAAAAGGACAAAAAAAACTTCAGAATTTCATTTACCCTATATCTTTGTAAAGTATTTGTCCTTTTAGCCCACAGAGAGAACATATAGGATGATTATGGCACAGACTATATCGCTGCATTGATTTTTGTCCTCTGCACAGCTTCTAATCAGTTTTATAAAGTTCCAGTTGTTTCACACTTTTAATTAGGTGCCATCAAAGGTCAAGATGCAGGGCTTCTGCTCTTTCACATTTCAACCCAATTTCCGTAATTTTCTCTTCTTTGCTTGACTCCCAGTTGTCACCTTTGGGCTTTGTGATTTGACCTAAGGAGTTGAGTTCAATGCTGGATCATTTTTCATATACTAAGTACAATAAAAGCTCCAAGATTCCATTTAACAGCACAAGAGCTTCAAAGGGAATTCATTGTGTGGTTTGGTTTGAGGCTGTTTAATTTACAGCCATTTTTTATCTACACTATCATGTCCACTACTCCATGAATATTTCATCCTGGACCCTTAAAACAGATCTTATCATTAAAGCATGCCTGCTTTTTAAACATGGGATGAAAATTAAATTTAATGACAATACATTTTTTTCATAAAATGTTATACAAAATTTAGCCCATTTTAAGTCAGCTTAATGTAATTTAAGTTTAATTAACTTAAACATCCAAGTAGATTGTACATTTTTTACAGTGCACATATGAAATTCAATAATTACTTAAGTTTAAATCTGGAGGTTTTTAAAGCTGAAACAATGAACTAGTGTCTACTCTTTTGCATTGACAGAAAATCAGGCAGGGTTGTGAGCTGACAGTGTTGACATACTATAAGCAACCATATATTTCAGATCACACGTGTATTAAATGCATGAGCCATTTGGGTTTTATCATATTTCTGTCGCCACCATCTTCTAAAACCAAAAATTCACGAATTGCCGTGGATACAGTGATTTCACCATGGTATTTAGGTATTTTAGGCTTACACAAGGCGAATCTCTACCTCAAGAACTCCAAAGTAAGTGTGTGATCTATCGACTGTACAAAAAAAGATTACTTTTCTCTTCTATGTTTTTTTTTCCAAAAAGTAATGTTGTTCGCTTAAGCGTTTCAAAACGTCTGCAATTGAACAGGAGAGTTGAAGTGTTTAGTGATAAATCAAGCCTGAACAAAACTGATCTTCCTAGAATTTCCCTTCTCGGAAGTTAAAGAAGCAATTTGAAATGTCATTTTGTTCAGTGAACAGCTCCTTTAAGCTCACACAAGCCATGATGCTGTTAAAGATCAGTGGGTGGTGAGAACTCAAACAACTGAAATGAGTAATTTTGTTGAGAAAACTTCAGAAGAAAGTCAGAAGTAAGTTCAAGACAAACTAATCATCTCACAAGTTTATTGGGCCTAGCCTAAACCCTTGAGGTGTGCCACTTGGGCTAAATTAATTAACTGTTGTTTAAGCAGGTGAATGTAACAAATTAAATTATTGGGTTTATTTTCATTTAAATTGTTTTGGGTAGCTTGGTGTTGTTGGGACTAAATGCAAGCGATATGAAAAAATCTAAACAAATACACCCATGCTCTTTACTAAAGCGACTAAGGCAGTGTTTTCCAACCCTGCTCCTTGAGACACACCAACAGTGCACATTTTGGATGTCTTTTGGATGGAGGGTTCATTTTCTGAACCCTTATTTCATGGTCTTGGACTCACTACTAACTAGCTGATGAGTTGATTCAGGTGTGATCGATTAGGAAGAGTTGGAAAATGTGTAGTGTTGGTGTGCCTCCAGGAACAGGGTTGGGAAACACTGGTATAAGGGTCTGTTCACACAGAATGTGTGTTTTTTTGTTTGTTTGTTTTGGGTTTTTTTACGGTTTTTACGGTAACAAAATTAATCCACAACACAACTAAATTAATCCATGACACAATGGAAATAAGCCACAACACAACAAAATAAAGCTGCAACACAGCGGAAAAAAAAACACAACATAATGAAATAAAGCCGCAACACAATGGAAATGCTCCCGACCACTAGAGGGCTCTGTGAGGGCGATAAATTTAGTTTTCCTTGCCGTTGTTCTAGAGTCGACATCAGTACCACAAATAGTTTTAACTATAGACATAATAAATATATAGACGCCCTATTGGGCACTGGAGCGTGTCAACGGCGCCGCCATATTGCGGAGGGCAACGTTCCCATACATCTCATTACGAGAATTGAGAAAAATGCCTGTTTCGTGTGCTGCTTGGGGCTGTACAAGTCGCCACACAACTGAAAACAGGTCTCGAGGAATTATCTTTCACTAAACAAGACTGAACATTTTTTTCAGGTTATATAATTAGTAATAGTAGCGTACACCACGTACAAACCACTGAAATCGGTTGATGAATGTAAATGTTATTATTGTTTTTATCCATGAAAACTACAGCTCACCCGTTTACTTGCATTTGTTCACAGCACAGTCTTGCCATCCACAAAATGGCAGACGCGTTGATGTACCGCAGCAACGCTCCAAGGCGACCAATAGGGCGTCTATGTATTTATTATGTCTATGGTTTTAACAATATAACATTGTATATCGACATAAAATACTTCAAAATCACCTACATGAATTATCTGCGTATTCATGAGCCCGATCTCATGAAAGTGCGTATCTATAGAACGAATGTCATTTCTCGTGCCATTTATACGCCAAAACTAGTTTTTGCGTGTATATGGTACGCGTTTTTCGCGTGCATATGATACGCACTTTTTGGCGTATAATAAGTACGAACTCCCCACCCCCCTTCCCCCTAAACCTACCCAGGGGGTTTTCAGTGCGTAGCATATGCACGCAAAAACATTTTGGGCGTATAAATGCCACGAGAAATGACAATCGTGGTATAGACTTTCATGAGACTGTGTTGTATTTATACTTTGACCCACTTCCAAAGCGCATGATCCCTAAGGGAACGTCTGGCAATTCCACCAAGTAGTTAAAACCAACGCATTCTCATTCCAAGACATCCTCTAACTGACAATTTTGACCATGCTTCAACATCCGATGCTTTAGGCACCCTTTAGCGTCAGTTAGATGATGCGGGTAGGTTTAGGGTTAGACTGCTAGGAAAGCGTCATCTAACTGATGCTAAAGGGTGCCTAAAGCGTCAGTTAGATGACACATGGTCAAAATCGTCAGTTAGATGACGCCTTGGAATGAGAACGGGCTGTTTAAACGTATCATTTATTATAATATAATTTGATAAATAAAAATAAAAACCATTTGGTGAATGGCAGAATTGCATGAAGGTATTTGCACAATTTGAACTGTAAGTCAGTCTGGTCACTAGCTAACCTACCACAAGCTTGGAAAATTTTTAGGTGAATTACAGTAGGTCTAATGTTCATATATATAAAGAATTGTGTACTGTTCATACAGGGAGCTAGTGGCACAATTTCACTTGTAGTAAGTCAGTCTGGTTACGAACTACAACCTTTTAAACATGATAGTGTAGTAGTGTGTTGTGCACTACTGGGCCACCGTAGTTTTTAGTAACATTTCATTTTACAGTGTCCTTACACATTTTAAATGTGGTTACTGTAGTAATAACTAGGGTTGGGTTTCGAGAATCGATTATCGATTGGAACCGGGATTAACTTTTCGTTTTTCCCGGAAACGTTCCAAAGTTAAAATTTCGATTCCTAGTTTCGATATTCTCAGTCCGCCGAGCGGAAGAAGAAAACCGCTAAACAACACCAACGAAGAAGCGTCTACCAGAAGTGTTGGCATAACCGCATGAGTCGAACATGAGTAGCTTACATCGGCGGTCCAAAGTTTGGCTTTACTTTTCTACAAATAACGAAATCTCGGCAAAATTTGTGACAAAAGGAGTAGTTGTGACAGAAGGAGTATTTCCTTCAGAAAGGATTATTTCCTTCAAAAAGACCGTTGGTTAGCAAGGTTAGCTAAACTTTTTTGACCCTGCCTCTTAAAAGAATCGGAATCGAGAATCGTTAGGAACCGGAATCGAAACAAGGAATCGGAATCGTTCAAATTCAAACGATACCCAACCCTAGTAATAACTACAAATTATGATTAATTACATGTAACTAACCTAAACCAAACTCTCATCCTAACCTATAGCAAGTACATGCAGTTTAGTATTACTTAGTGTTTAAATGTAATTCCACTGTAACTGACAAAATAAATCTATTGGTTAATTGGCGTCTCTAGACCTTGCGCTTTTTTCCATTCCACTGACCTACATCACACATTTTTAACAGCAAGAACGCCTTCTGTGTGAATTGCCCCTATAATTGTCGTGACTTTTACAACAGTACAGAATTTATCATTATAACTTTATCTAGGATGCAGAAAGTTGCCTGACATTACCACATCCCTCCTGCTGTGCGACTTGGAGTACTGCACAACTTTCCGACTGTTTCTGGGGTTACAAATAGATAAATGCATAATACTAATGAGAGATTTAACATAAAATATCAAGCACTTTCATTAACCACAGTAATCTGACATAATAGTTTAGCCTTTATGGGAAAATTCCAACGGAAGCAGCATTTGTGAGATATATGACATCACACTCAAAACTCAACCAACTTCTGTTTGTCCATGGGCGCCATCCAATAAATGATCTTAACATTGTAGATTCACCCCTGTGGGATTCCCTTGAAATCTGGTGTTTTTCTTCGCATGCATCTTAATAGGTCTCTTGGGCGTGTGACAGTCATGTTGCACGAACAGCAATGTCTTATGTCGCTGTACTGCTGGAAAACAGTAGGAGAGAAGGGTGGGGGTGTAATTGAAGTTTCATTGCTGTTTTCCTTCTCAAGTTTTCACTGTTGCTCTTTTTGTGTGCCAGTTTGTTTGTTTGCCTTTTCGCAATCACTGCCATCCAGCTCAAAGCAGATCAACGTGAAAATCTCTAAAATGAGGCAAGGCAGGTTAGACTTAACCTGAACCGTTCTTATCAAATCAGTATTGAGAGCAGGAATTGAGAGTATCTTTTAAGGGATTCAGTGTGCAACGGCACTGTCAGCACTAAACAGAACTACACTGCCCTAGTGAATGAAACTACTCCAGTTAAGCAGGAACAGTTTTAATAAAATGTAAAGCTTGTTCATAATGCTGAGAAGGAGTAAAGATTGCAATAAACTTTCACAACAGCATGAAAGTATGTTCTTTTGAAGTAAAATTCGCCCTTTTTATATAATATGTTTAATATTCAACTCGTTGAAGTTTAAATATATATACTTTTTGTTGGTAAAAACACCAAATTACTATCTTATTTAAATAAATAAAACATAACGATTAGCCGTCTGTGATTGTTTACCATTCACATATGTACAGTATTTGCAAAGTTATCGAAAGTGGACCATCAAAATGAAGTGTAATTTTAACAATGTGCACTCTAAAAAACACTGGGTTAAATACAACCCAATCTGGGTTGTTTGCAACCCAAGGGCTGGGTAAATATAGGACAGAACACATGTTGGGTTAATTTTACCCAGCAAATTGGGTTGTTTATTTAACCCAGCATAACGGGTTGATTTAACCCATAGTTTATTAATTTTTAATATTAATTTTAACTCTTTTTTTACATCATACATGAATTAATGTCTACGGATTAATTTAAATCATCTAAACTTGAATACTCTATATACAACCACTGCATGGCTTGCATGATAGTTCCTTTATTTTCAATCATATTTTACACTCTAGTCTACACTCTAAAAATTACTGGGTTTTAACCTAATTTTGGGTCAAATATGGACAAACTCAAACATTGGGTTAAAAATATCATTTAAAAATGTAACCCAATGGCTGGTTTGTCCATATTTGACCCAAAATTGGGTTAAAACAACCCAGCATTTTTACAAAGCTGGGTTGTTTGAACCCAAATTTGGGTCAAATATGGACAAACCCAAATGTTGGGTTAAAAATGTAATTTCAAATTTTAACCCAACTTCAACTTTCACTTTCAACTGTAATTTTTTTAAGTGCATTTTTAACCTAACATTTGGGTTTGTCCATATTTTACCCAAATTTGGGTTCAAACAACCCAGCATTGTTTAGTGTGTGCTAATAAGCAACTTCTTCAGTTGGATCAATTCCTTCTCGGTGAATTCTCAGTGAGTCTTTCAATGTGCGCAGCATGACAACCTTCCTTCTTGTAGTGCCTTACTGCGCAGAACACGCACACAAACCTGAACATGCTGCATTTTTAACATGTGGTACTTTAACCCATTTCATTAAAGGCATCTACGCCATGCATATGTAATGCTAATAGATGCCCTGCCTTTAAAAACACAGCTACAAGGAAGTCCTCTCCTCTCAACTAATGAGGGCACCACTTAAAGAGGAGGATACAGAATGTTTGCAGGGGAACATTTTCAAAACGAGCTGCAGAAAGGCTGTTTGAGTTCTTAAAAGAGCCAAAGTGGGGCATTCGCAGCCAGGCCAGAGAGAGAGAGAGAGTGTGTGTGTGTCCTAGTAACCCCTACATTACGGGGACGAAAATTCCCAAACAAAGATGGCAATATCCACAATCCTTGTCCTTATGGGGACATGAGAAAAAAAGCTTATAAACCATACATCGTTTTTTGAAAAAAATATAAAAGGTTCAGGGTTAGTTTAAGGGGACAGAATATACAGTTTGTACAGCATAAAAATCATTGTATCTATCGAAAGTCCCCATAGTACATTGGTTTTTAAATATATCACCGCAGCTCTGAATTGAAATATGGCGCTAAAAGGTTAATGTTCCATCGCGTATTAAAATAATGTACACCTACACAAAACCATATTGTCATTAAAAGCAATGTTCATTGCATCGCACCCCAAGTACAGTTCTGTACGAGCTGATCTGCCGAGCAAGCTTTGTATGTCAGGAAAGCCAAACATTTGAAGCCGGTTATGTCAAACTCCGAAGTGTATTCCTTTACCACTCTAAAAATTGCTGGGTTGTTTTAACTCAACTTTGGGTCAAATATAGACAAACCCAGTTACATTTTTAATGACATTTATAACCCAACGTTTGGGTTTGTCCATATTTGACCCAAAGTTGGGTTAAAACAACCCATAATTTTTAGAGTGAAATAATGCGCAATGGTAAAAAAAAAGTGTTTTGACGTGAAAATACATATTTATTAATTCATAATCTGCCCCTGTAATCATAACTTTGTATGTAAAGGATTAAAAGCTTGCAGTTTTACTGCCTCTTCTCTTCGAAACTGCAGTGATATGTTGGTACGTATTTTGCGTTTCACAGAAATGTTGCCACAGGTAGGCTGTTTTTTTTCCCCAGTAAGCCTGTGTTGCTCTGGTTAGTCTGAGGCGGCGAGTTATGAGCAGCCCATTAACCACAGAAGAGAGAGAGTGGAGGAAAGCTGCTAGTTTGTCTGAGGTAGAGGACAGAAACAGCCCATTAGTAGGCTTTGGAAGATGGAGGCTGTTCTGATCACTTCTGCTCAAGGTTATTTTGCTCCTTGTGGACAGAGATGAGAGAGAGTGAGCGAGTGAGGGAGGGAGGGAGACAGTTTGCTGTGCCGCACTGGACAGTCGCTCAAGCTGCATCAGAGAGTCTGAGAGTGCAGAGGCTCACGGAAAGTCTGCAGTGTTTCGGGCTGAAAACACACTTGGCGTTCAGCCTGTATATGTGATGTGTTATCAAAGGAATTCTTGAAAGGATAGATCAGCCAAAATGACAATTCTCTCATCGTGTACTCGCACTCATTTCATTCCAAACTCCTGTGAGTTTCTTCTGAAGAACACAAAAGGAAAAATCTACAAATAAATAAATCCCAAAACGACCACAAAATTAGTCCATGTGACTTGTGTGCTATATTCAAAGTCGTACGAGGCCGTGTGACTTTGATTGATTGAAAATACTGGCATATGTGCCATCTAAATTAGCACTTTTTATGAATCAGTTGATCTAATTCACACTTGTCTGATTGATTCAATTTAAATTGCAGTCTCACAAAAATACTTATAGAACACACATGGACTTCTTTCTGCTACGAAATGGCGGAATACATTCTAAATCATGCATCATTCTAATCAGCTGATTTGCTGCTTAAGAAATACTTGATATGATGTTAAAAACTATTGAAAACAGAAACATTATGTGTCTTTACTCTCACCTTTAATCAATTTAATGAGTCCTTGGTAGATAAATCATTCTTACGGACTCTAAAACAAGTTGGTTACTACAGAATATTGATCAAACAGCAATACTGTTCTTGGCTGGATAACTTTAATAAATCATCTAGAACAGGGGTGTCCAAAAAGTCAGTCCTGGAGGGCCACTGTCCTGCAGAGTTGCCTCAACACCTGCCTGGAACACCCCATACACTCTTAGAAAAAAAAGGTACAAAAGTTGTCACTGGGGCTGTACCTTTTCAAAACGTACACTTTTGTACCCAAAGGCTGCATATTGGTACCTTAGTGGTACATTTTATCACCTAAAATGTACATATTAACACCTAAAATGTACTATTAGTACCTAAAATTGACATATTAGCTCCTGAAATGTACATATTAATTTATTAGCACCTAAAATGTACATATTAGCACCTAAACTGTACATATGACCTAAAATGGACATATTAGCTCTTGAAATTTACATATTAGGACCTAAAATGTACATATTAGGACCTATAATGGACATATTAGCTCCAGAAATGTACATATTAGGTCTTGAAATTTACATATTAACACTTAAAATGTACATATTAGCACCTAAAATGTACATATTAACATCTAAAATGTACTTATTAGCAGCTAAAATGTACATATTAACACCTAAAATGTACTTATTAGCACCTAAAATGTACATATTAACACATAAAATGTACTTATTAGCACCTAAAATGTACTTATTACCACCTAAAATGTACTTATTGACAGCTAAAATGTACTTATTAGCACATAAAATGTACATATTAACACCTAAAATGTACATAATAGCACCTAAAATATACATATTAGCACCTAAAATGGACAAAAGTTTACATTTTGAAAAGGTACACCCCCAGTGCTTTTGTACCTTTTTTCTGAGAGTGTATCTAGAAGCAAACATTAATACAAAGCCTAGAAAAAGAAGCGTCAAACTGATTTGAAATTACAGACCTATACGTCTCAGTCAAACTCTGACAGCACTGAATCAGTATTCATTTATCTCATCTAATAACCCGACCTCTGAATGTGGCACGGACACAATAGAATGCATACAAGCTCTAACATGCACCACATGTGAAAGTTTTCTATATTATATTATGAAAATATATCTGTTTGATGCATTCATAATATTAGGACACAATGTGCAGTTTTAACAGGGAGACTTTTTCTGTATTTATTTTTCACTATTCATTTTTGCATTATTATGTGAAAGCAATGCCTTTTATAAAGTCTGATGCCATATTGTAAATATTATCAGCGGGGTTGCCAACTTTAGAGTTTTTACTGATTCGATGATTCGATTCATAAGCTTGCGATTCAATATCGATTTATGTGGCTAAACATCAGGACCTACATGTTCATTGCTACATGTTCAACTCGTGCTGTAAACATACAGGGAAACATGTCAGCTATTATTATAAAAGGTTAAAATTAACAACTCACTCTTAAATTACAATTAATAATCAATTGTTGTAATATTTTTAATGACATAAGAGCAAAAATGTAATAAATATGTAATAAAGTGCATATATTTAGCTAAAGTCTCCTCTCTAGAGTTCGTTTTTTTTCTACACTCTAAAAATTGCTGGGTTGCTTTAACCCAACTTTGGGTCAAATATGGACAAACCCAGCCATTGGGTTCAATTTTTTAATTACATTTTTAACTCAACGTTTGGGTTTGTCCATATTTGACCCAAAGTTGGGTTAAAACAACCCAGCATTTTTAGAGTGTAACTTATTAACATGCTTTACATGTTCACAAGCTGTTGTATTCACGTCTTTTCACGATATATTTCAGTAAGCTGTACTTTATCTTTCAATATACCATCTGATGTTAATTCATGTTTATTTGGTGCTTTAACTAATGAAGAGAAACATAGATTACAGCGATCTGTCCACATTAAAGGAATACTCCACTTTTTTTGGAAATAGGCTCATTTTCAACTCCCCCAGAGTTAAACAGTTGGGTTTTACCGTTTTCTGATCCATTCAGCCGAGCCTATTTCCAAAGTCAATGAGACCAGAAACTCTCTGGTTACTGATATTCTTCTAAATGTCAGAAAATAGGCTGAATGGATTCAAATGTTGTAAAATGAGCCTATTCCCCAAAAAAAGTGCAGTATCCCTTTAAAGAGCGCCAAAATGGTATTTATTGTTTAAATTTCGCAATAAATTTGACAGAGCAGGTTTACAAATGAAACAGTCTCATCTTTCAGTGTCCTCTTTGATCCACAATGTTTTTCACTGTGTGTGAAAATGGATGTGTGTGTGAGAGAGAGAGCGTGAGAACAATGTCAGTTGCGCGAGTCTCATGATGAATGCGTGAAAGTTTGTCAGCCCTGTATCAGGAGGAGTTGATATATTCAAAATAGCACACTCTAAAGTTCCTTACCGTCTTAGCTAAATTTATTTACTTATTGAACGATTTAAAAATGTGTATTATGAGGAGACACCACAATAATGCATTATATACACTCATAATGCACAATAATGCATTATATACCTGCATTATATACACATTATATACAAAAAATGCTGGGTTGTTTTAACCCAACTTTGGGTCAAATATGGACAAACCCAAACGTTGGGTTAAAAAATTTAGGTCCCATTTTATATTAAGTGGCTTTAAGTACTATGTAATTACATTGAAATTAATAATTTGATACAATGGACTTATTGTGTACATACATGTTTTTACACTGTACTTATATTTTAAAAATACCAGCATGTAATTACAGCTATAATTACTTTATGTAATTACATTTGTAATTACACAGTTGACCCTCCCCTCACACCTTAACCTACCCTTAAACCGACCCATACCACCAACCTTACCCGTATCACACCTCAACAGCAGCAAAAGTGTTTTACAATACAACAGGAACACAATAATACATTGTACTTACTGTTCAATGTAATTACATAGTACTTAAAGCCACTTAATATAAAGTGGGACCAAAATTGAATTAAAAAAATTGCTGGGTTTGTCCATATTTGACCCAAAGTTGGGTTAAAACAACCCAGCAATTTTTTAGAGTCTATAGTACCAGCTGCACAGAAAGTGTTGCCAGCTTGGGTGGGAAATATCGATCAGTCCTGTGATAGGAAGAAAGCAGAAAGGAGATTTATTTCAAGGCACTAGCACAAGTTTTTTCAAGCTAATTTTCACATTTAACACTAAACCCAGGCACTATTCTCATAAACATGCCAGTCATGAGGCAGTTGATTATCTAATCTTTCTGTGATTCGCTTACTAGGTTTCTATGGTGGACCGACGGAGAGATTTATGAGGGAGGTTTACGAGCGAATGGACTACCGATATGTGCGCGGGTCAGTCTGTTTGTACTGTAAATTGTGCCACTTTGGGCTTTCTAGCTCACGCAGGACTGTGTCTCTGAATGAGATATGGCAGTCGGAGAGTTGTCACAGCACTGTCCTAAGGTGGAGGGCTTCTAAGTGGCCAGTCCTTCCAGCTGGGTCCAGCTTTTCTTCTCTTTCAACTGCTTCCCAATGGCAGATGGACCCAAGGCAGAAAAAGCCCCGAGCCCCGTGCACAAAGAAAGAAGGCCTTTGATATAACTCCAGTGTGCACTGCAGGCACTCGGGGTGCAAAGCCCTGTGTTTCTCACTTCCTATATCCTTATCCGAATCCTTCTGTGACATTTTCCTTTTCCATTCCTAGTTCCAGTTCAAAGATTGTCCCCAACTGGTGGGGAGATAGTGTGTAAGACAGACAGTCTATTGAAAGCCTCACAATGTGTAAAGAAGAAGGGACCCCTATGGACCATGTGCACATGAAAAAAAAAAATAAAATCCCGTGCACACACACACACACCTTGGAACCGTGGGCCAAGATATGTCTGCTCTGAGTGAGGGTGATAATTGAAAGGCCATCAGCCCTGCATGCACCCGAGAAAGAAAGAGAGGGGAAAGGACGAGTACAGGGAATCTAGGCTGCTATGAAAGAGAGGAGCCCCGATATCGGGTTCCCATCAGGCCCCGGGGCAGCCGGTTGTCACGACCACCAGACTCGGAGGCCATCGGGGCAGCTCCATCAGAGAGACAGCTCTGAAATCACACACGACAGAGGTGAATGAAGCTGTTTTTCCCTCTTAATTTCATTTAATTTGCCATAACAGTTCCCCTCATCTCACATTATATTACAAGGGTGAGTGAGGGCGAGGGAGGGAGAGTGAGACGAGAGGACGGCCCATAATGCACCAGCACCACCAAGTGGCTCCAGAAATATAATCACCATATTTGGATGGTGCCTTTAACACATTCAGTTGACTATAAGTTACGTTGCACCTGCATACTAACTCTCAGAGTGTTAGTAGACTATTAATAGACTGGTAGGGTTAGGGATAGAATAAGTTGACACGTTGCAAAGTTACTTATCAGTAGATCGTCTGTTGGAGGAGCATCACAATAAAGAGTTGGCAGATATTAAACAGACAGTCTACTAATACTCTAATGAGAGGTAGTTGACGTGTAGTTGCAAAGTGACTTATAGTACCAATTTTTTTTAGTGATCGAGTTAAAATGGATGGTGAAAGATCCAGGATAAAAAGGTCCAGAAGCTACAATATCTAAGAAATTTAACTAACTAAAGTTTTCAATAAAAAAATGTTTGTTTAGCTAAGGACAAAGTCGTCCTTTAAACAAACATTTTTATTTTAAACTTTACCTAAATTAAAAAATAGTAAGAATAAGAATGAGTAAGTGCTGTTTCGCTCAAACTTGTCCCAACTTTTATTATTTATAGCTGATCTGACGTTTAAAAAATACAGCTGGATTATATCATATTTATTTTATCCATAATTAATATAAATTTTAACACATATATATATATATTTTAAATCACCTGACAATATTTTTATATAGTAAAATAAAAGCAAAAATAGTTAACCCAAAAAATGAAAATTCTGTCATACTCATCCTGTTCCAAACCTGTAAGACTTTTGTCAGCCCATCTTAATAAAATAAGTAATTTAACATAAATTAATTGAGTAGCCACAACCACTTTTGAGTTTAAAGTTGTCACAACTAATACATAATAAGTGGTAACATTGTGTAAAGAAGAGGGATTTAATTTAGTCTTACTTAAAATTGATAAACTACTTTGAATAATTTTGGATAAATGCAACATTTGAGTCAAAAATACTTAAAAGATTTAAGGTATACGGACTGAATGGAATTAATACTATTATTTACCCAAGTTATCTTAACAATAAGTTATTGAGTTACTTGGACTCAAATCAAATATGTTTTATGCTTAAATTGTTTGAGTTAATAAACGTAAATGATTTAAGGCAATCGGTTTCCTCGTACGGTTTGAGTTGAACTAATTCATCAGGTTTAAGAGTTGCGTAGCTGCCAATGGAGGCACAGAAAGTTTCAGATTTCATCAAAAAGATTTTTTTGTGTGTGTGTTTTGAAGATGCACAAAAGTCTTAAGGGTTTGGAACGACATGAGAGTGAGTAATTAATGACAGAATTTTCATTTTTGGGTGAACTAACCCTTTAAGTGTCTCTGTCAAAGAGCAGGAGTTTGGTGCGTCTCTTTTTGATTCCGACCTGTTTGCACATTCACTCTCTGATACTGATTAGAAATTTGCTTTGCTCGAATGCAACTGAACTTCATGTTGCCCTTTCCCCGCTGACGTGACCTTTTATCTCACACCTCCTATTGTTCCTTGATTGCCAAAATGTGCAAAAAAAGAGAGATTCAGATTCCTTTTCATTTTACTTCCGGCTGTGAGACAAATCACTCGACTCGGTGGGTTATTTCGATGATAAGAGTTTGAGAATGTAGGGGTCTCTGTGTGTGTGCTTAGAGGGACGTTCATCTTAGTTTGTTCTCGGAACAAAACTGAAAACTCTGACACTTTCACTGCTGTAGTCTCTGATTAAGTGCAGATAGTGGACTGCTCCCATTGAGCTGGTGGATCTTTTATGTTCTCAGAGTGCTAATCTTCAATACCGGACATGGAGATCATTTATAACATGGTTTGCACACATTCAGCTATGGATTACATAACCCATTACATCCATCTGGAAGATACGAGAGGACAAAGTGTGTTCAAAGCCCAGTTCTCTCCAAACATCCGTATTGCTTCACTTTCGTCTTCCTGTAAAAATGGTTCTTAGATTAAGTAATCATGCTGAACTGATTCGGTTGATTATTGTAGTTACTGTGGTTTACGTATCATTCTGAAGTTCCAGTTTTAAAACTATCAGGAACAAAAGTAATGCATCTGTACAACTTTTTCAGAAGGCGAACCAAAGATTTTCAGAAGACGAAACCAACAATCAAATTATATCAATATATGACGCCTTTTTTAAGAAGCCTGGATGAAACCAGGTCTAACAATGAACCTGGGCCATCTACAAATGAAGCTAGACCACCTGCAGCTGAATCTGCATCTCCTGCTAATGACATTGGCAAGTCGGCAATAATTTGAGATGGGGCATCTAATGAACCAACAGAGTCAACTTCCAATGTCGAACCCCATGCAACCTAAACTGCAACGATTTCCATTCACAGTATATCAGGAAAACCGCAATGTGTTTATTCTCGATGGTTCGTCTGATTGGAATACGTCCAGTGATGCAGGCACTTTCGTGTAGCCTGGCAAGCCAGACCTACATCAAGATGTTAAGTCTGGGGACTCACAATTGGCATACCTCACTCCGATTGGCGGGATGAATGTTTGTCTTTCAATTTCCCTCTGCACGCCATAGGATAGCGCTTCAACCAACCAGTGCAATGAACGGCTGTGGCTGATTGAGACCAATGCGTTTTCCCACCAGCGGAGCTAGTTAGATACAGTATATTCAACTTTTTCCGTATCCGGTCATCAAAACTTCGAACATATCTTCCTTTTTTAAGAATGACTTAAGCCATGTTCTCTTAACTAAAAGTCGTCCAAAGTCGCGGCCAAAGCCGATTCGAAAGACTGTTCGCCAGCAGCATCTTGTTTGTTTTCAAGTAGCCGGGAAATCACCTATGGAAATCACGGGGCAGAACCGTCCCAACTCTGCAGTCATTGTGTTAAGCCCGCCCACAAACTCTATCTATACACAATGTGATTGGCCTGACTACTTCGAAAGCCAACGGTGAGTTGACCACACTGGCTGCAAAATAATTTTTGCTGCCGCTAGGGTGTGTCTAGATTTCTAGGCTAACTTTCCTTTGAAAAGTGAAGCAAAATTTATGGAAAATGTATTTAAGGATTGGAAACCCCTGAGCCAAGCCTGTTTGAAGCATCAGGACAGCAAAGGACACCTGCATTCACAAGCTAAACTGGCCGCTTACAGACAAAATCAACAACTCAATGACAGAGGTACAATGCTCAGCTAAACTGAGACAAAGTAACATATATTTTGTGGAGAGACATTGGGAACATTTGGGTTGTGCTTAATATTGTGTTTTTTGAGCCAAGCAAGATATCCCATTGCGTGCTAACAGAGAAAGGAGGAAGCATTAAACAGGGGATTTTTTATTATTTTTTTGAATTGTTTCGTTTGCTTTCAAACCAAGATCTTCAAAAGAAATTCTTTTGCAGAATTCAAAAGCACCTTGAAATTCAAAAGCGCCTTGACCAGCTGCCTAAAAATGTGAATGATTTGAATGATTTTACTTGAGTCTGCCGCTTCCTTGCTGCTACGCAAGATAAGAACAGAGTTGTATGCGACACATATTATGCCATTATGTCAGGTAAAGATCTTTCGAAAAAAATGTGAAAGAAAGGACCATTGGATTTTTGGATACATGCGACATGACCAACACAGTCTCATGAAAATGTGTATCTATACCAAAAAAACGCCTACAATATACATGCAAAAACTGTTTTTGGCATATAAACGCCACGAGAAATGACATTCGTGCTATAGATACGAACTTTCATGAGATCGGGCTCAACATGACAGCTCATGAGATTAAGAGAAAATAACCTGGACCCTGAATTGTGTGTGGGATTTTGTTTTAACAGCCTCGGTGATGTCAGGTCCAAAAGGTGGAGTGCAGGTCATCCATAAACGTACTTTCCCAGCAACACAGAACGTTTCCCTAACGTTCCCGAATGGTCCCATGAGGTTCTTTTTGTTTGGGAACCAAACAAGAACGTTATAGGAACATTCCATGTTATTTTTAGGTTCCATTTTTATAACGTAAGGAGAATGTTCCGGGAATGTTCCCTTAACCTTAAGGGGAAGTTCTAGGAACGATCTGGGAACCAAAAACTAACGTTCCCAGAACCTAAATTTGTTTGCTGGGTTTCCTCATGGTGTTTAAGTACATTGTTGTTCACATCGCCTCAACCTTGTTCTCAGCAGTGTTTCAAAAGCATCTAGACACGGGAATACGGTCTTTGAAACACTGAACTGAACGGAAACTAGCCATGGTCTAACTAAACTAGAGGCTGACTCTCTTTTGCAACAGATCCAAACAAAGAAGTTCTTGGAAAAAAACTTTGTAAAAAAAAATGAGCAATTTTGCAACAAAAGGTTTACAAATCACCAACTGAATCGGTCACAAACTGCATTCATTTAAGTGAGGGACTGATATCAAACACAAAGCACGATTTTGAAAAAGTGCTGAAATTAACACAAGCTCTGATGGAAAAACAAGACCTACACAAATGGGACATCACTGCCTCACGAGAAAGGAAACTTCCTGCTAAACTGTCTCCAATCACAAGCTCTCCTGGAAAAGGTGGCTACATTAGCTTAGCTTCACATCACTCATGGACGTATTGGATAACACTCCTGAGGACATCTTTCCAAACGTTAACAAAACGATACGAGCACTGATTACTCTGGCAATAACATCATGCAGTGTTGGAAGACTGTTCTCCACTACAAATCAAATCAAAACATGTCTACAGTCCTCAATGCTAACTGGACACCTAAACAATCGATCTCCTCTCTCCTTTGAACATGAACTGACAGACACTTGATTACCATGAAATCATCTAAGTTTTTAATTAAAAACTCCGTCATCTCAGGCTAATATTGTGGGAGTGGAGGACATGTAAAGGAAAGAACATTTTCTCAATATTTTCAGTAAAGGAAATAACATAAATTCATATAGGCTAATGTTTATAGGCCTACTTGACAGAAAATATGACTGTTATTGTGTATATATGCATATAGTGAGTATATATTGTTATTCGCTGTTATGAAAAGCATTGTATTTTTGATTTTATTTTTGGAGATTTGGCGTGCAGATTTCGCACGCTACACTACCCACATTGTTTTGTGAAGGCTAACCCACTTTAACATTTCTGTCCTCACCCCTGCATGTTGACTAACATGGTCTGCTCAATTTCTGCTAACACTTTATTTTGATGCTCCCCAAAACACATTCTAGGTAATCAAGTAAGCGCGAAACAAATGGCACGCATTCGGCCTCCATAGAGTGTTTGGTGTGCTCCTTTTCAAATGGAACCAATCAGGAACAGACCAATCAGGACCAGACCAATCAGGAACAGACCAATCAGGATCTCTACTGGCAAGAGTACAGGCCACACCTTCTCTTGCAACAGAACACTCAGAACGCACACATACTTTCTAAAAAAAGACATAATCTGTAACACTAACTAAGTAACTATGCACCTACATGTCAACTTATTCTACTAACCTGAACCAACACTTAACCTAACAATACTAACAGTCTACTAATACTCTAATTGGAGTAGGTTGACATTTCAAAGTCACGTATTGTTTGAAGAATGTCTAAAGTGGACCATTGAAATAAATAGCTAACCGTAGTTAATGCATTAACTACCTTTAACATTTTAAGTTCAGTAAAGACATTCGCAGTCCTTAAATAATTTTGTCGACGAATTCAGGTAAAATAAAAGTTTTCACTTTTATGCAATATGTCATGGCTGGTTTTACTTTTTTTTTTCTTGTGGCTGCATTGAGAGGTCTTGTTCTGGTCTCTGGGTGGACTGTCCTAATTCGAGAAAATTGAAAAGTTCCCATGATTCCCCAGGTAAGTGAATCGAGAGCTCCGGTAACCTGGAAGAGACCCGAGCAGGTGAATTGTCAACTCATCCGGGTGGAGATGAATCTACTTTAGAAACTCAGGCTCCTTAAAGCACAAGGCCTGCTAAAAAGTGGGGCAAGAGCTTTTCTTTAGCACATGGCCCTTTCCCCGACCCCCTTTTACACTGGCTGTCCATTTCCCCTCAGGGCTGTCAGTGCACACAGGCTTGATCCTGTGGCACAACTCAATTACATTACCTTAAGTAAACACCCCAGTCAAACGCCCCGCCCTCCTCTGTTAACTCACGGCCTCTCGGGCGCCCTGTCGGCGCTGATGTGCGCAAGGGTGAATTAACATTTGCTTGCACCATCTGCAAATGGCAGGCCGTGTCTGCAATGGGAAATGAAAATGCGGCAAGCGGCGGACTCAGTGAGATGAAATATTTCAGCAATTTCGATTAGCAATTCCATTCAGGTCGAGGTAACTTTTGCTCCTGGGAGAACACGTGGGATTGAAAGCGTTCTTTCTTTTCCTGAGTTCCACATCTTGCAACCATGTGACCAGATTGTGCCGTCGTCAGGTCGATAGACAATGCACTGTTGCATTTCTATCATATGGTTATAGTATGCTGAAATGAAATCTAAAAAAAATTGTGGTAGAATTTTATTTTACAGTCCTGTACTTATTGTAGTTATTACAAAAACTCGGTAGTAACTACCCCTACACCTAACCTTAACCAATGAAATTTCTTTATATTACCCTTTCTTAGGTAAGAAACAATACTTGTGCTGTAAAATAAAGTGCAACCAATAGAACTCAAAAATGTTCATTTTGTTCCAAAGGCATTTTGTTTTTTGTTTCTCAGCTGAATGTCCAGAATTCTGGTTTCAAAAACAACATGATTGATGATTTATAATCCCAAGAAGGATTAAAAAACACCATAACTGCATTACTGTACATAAACTGTCAATAGGCCATTTGGGAGCACACATCACAGTTATGTCTCTTGTTGGATTGTTTGGAGATGATAACTAAGATGATGACGAGAAAGCGATCCAACTCAACGATGACATAAACGCGATCAGAACGTATGCATCAATGCAACCATTAACAAGACCCGACCATGAACACAAACTGAACTTAAATAGTGAGAGGATCATGAGACAAACACCTGAACACAATGTCACACACCTGAACTAAGTAATTAATCTAATTAACAACCACGGCGACAAACTAAGGCTATGTTTACACGGAAACGATTCTGAAGAGAAAACGCAAAAGTGGCATTGCGTCATCTTTTTTTATTCTGCGTTTAGACGAGCGTTTTGTGTGGGAAATCCGCGTGCAAATGGAGACGCAAAAGTGTGTGAAATTCAATGTAGTATGCACTTCAGGCGGCTAGGAGTGCAGCAACGCCAACACCAAGTCCACGCGCCTGCGTACAACCTTCACTGTCAAGCAGACTTTTACGTTTTTACCGTTTACACGGGAACGCGGCGGTGGAGCGTTTATTAAGATTTCCACTCTGGAGGGTGGTTTCACTTTTTTGCGTTTTTGAGCCTCAAAAACGCTGTCGCCGTGTAAACAAAAGACACATCCGATAAAATATTTTTACGTTTTCACCCGCGAGCGTTCTCGTGTAAACGGGGCCTAAATAAGGTGAAAAGTCTAAATGGAGAAAACTAAGAATAAACCAGCCCGTTCTCATCCTTTAGCGTCATATAGGTGACGCTATATGACGAAACGGCGAAATACTACGCACATGGCACCCTTTATCGTTAATATAACACGCGAACCCAAGGCGTCATAAATCCTTTAGCGTTATTATGAGACTACCCTACCCTACCCCACACCTAAACCTACCCATCACAGCGTGTGTTATATTAACGTTAACGGGTGCCATGTGCGTAGCATTTTGCCGTTTTGTCATAGAGCGTCAAATATGACGCTAAAGGATGAGAACGCGTTGGAATAAACATAGCCTGATATCCCTGACAACATCCCAGCAGTTGCACATGCTTTGAAAAACAGAGATAACAAGTGAAGAAAAATCCACTGAATAAGGGAAAAAATATCGTGTGCCTTTGGATGTGGAATGCAAAAAGGATAGTCTTCTTTTTTTTTTTCCTCAAAGACACCCTTTAAAGCCAAGCCTGGACGTTTACGGTTGCAAGCCTTTAAATGGAGAGACTCAACCTGCGACGATTACTCTGCTAATAAAACATGAGTTTGATGTAGCCTAAATAATAGATCTACATAAATGTATTTCTAAGGGGGTATAATGTATTAGCCCTACATATACAGCATGAAATAATATTTAAACCTATAAGAATTTTGCCACATTCAGAGAGTTCATATCTTTCAATTCGGACTTAATAACTGTAAATTGTGAGTTTAAATCACAATTCCGAGGAAAACATGCAAAGTTCACAGGTTTCTCTGAAAACCAATGCTACCAGTTACTTTCGAAAAGTGTGTTTTGTGTCGGAATGTCTGTTTTTGTTTTGGTCTGTGTTATTCTGACCACTGCCAATTTGCCCAATAGTGTTTCGATACCCCAGGTTGCCATATTGGCGGAAAACAGAGTGTATTGTAGCAACGGAAGCCAGCAAACAAACTGGGTCAGAGATCGCAGACTCTACCCAACCTAAAAAGCCTCAGCATCCATCTAAAAAGCTCAATGTCCAGAGGCATATTAAAACGCGGATAAGCTCGATCGTCTGTTGCGTGTTCTCAACTTGAATTTGGACTGCAATACCCATATCAACCAATGTCAATATTACATACTGCACCTTTAACTAAGAATAATAAATGCTAGAAGTATAGATCTATATGTTATGCCATTTGTTTTTTCATACGGTACTTAGAAAGCATTACAAATTCATTTACTAGAAGTATAATAGTGTCACTGTAGAATTTAATTTAAGCACCTAATTGCACAATAATAGATTGAATTCATTGTATGAGAGTCGGAAGTTATGAATAAATAATCTTAAAATGACCACAATGGGATGAACAAATTAAAAATATAAATTAAGCATGGTAAATGCAACCCTGGTCCCTCATGTCAAATTGAAGCCTGAAGCACCATACGTTTCTCCACTTTAGTACGGAGCCAAGAGGTCATTAATGGCAGAATAAAGTAGCCACTCTGGATTCTTCCGTTTGATTGCTTAAGTGCATGCGGTGATGGGAAATACCCTCTTGCTCTTCAGCTTCATGATTTCTTCTCTGACCTGAACTTTCATGCTCATAGTCTGTTCTCATCTGCGGGAAAAAGACATTCTCAATGTTTAAAGGTTATCCTCGCCAAAAAAAAAAAACAACAACAACAACAATAGATTATCAAGTAGAGATGAGAGATATGGCCAAAAAAAAAAAACGGATCTCAATATCTTTCAGCCTTTTGGAAATTCAACATTTCAATATTTATGTACTGTATTTGCATTGAAATGGCTTCGGTATTTTTTTCTTTTTTTTTGGTTCAATCAGAGAAACCAAACCATTCCAACCCAAATGTTTAACATACAAACTTAAACAATACGAATCTATTCAAAAGTAGTCAAGACGTGTTATCCACACTGCATGTAACTATGAACACAAGGAATCATCTTATTTTGCACCAATATAACAAAGATGGTAATAAACCGCACAATTCCAAATATATTTTAAACATCATTCATGTCCATAGGGCTTTTAATGAAGGTCGAGTTGTGTCAAGTTTAGGCGTTTAATCAAATCCTTAAAAAATGAGCAATAACAAGACTTAGCAGCAGTAACTATACTGCAAAAAAAAAAAAAAAAAAACGTAAAATTTACGGGGAAAAAACTGGCAGCTGTGGTTACCAGAAATTTCCTGTAAAAAAGCGGTAGTTGCATTTTAGGTTTTACAGACTTTTAACCTTATATATTTTACAGCAATAAACCGTATTTCATTATCTGATAAAATGTTAATTTATTGACCTCGATGTGATTACAATAGGTAAAAACGATATAAAACTGTTCGTTTTCTCACACAAACCGCTCGTTTCGTGTCTTAGGCCATCAATGTGTACTTACATTTACGAGTCATTCAGTCATGTTTAATTTGGACTTCTCATAAAAAATTCCCCATAAAAAACGGTATAGCTGCATTTTAGGTTTTACAGACTTTTAACCGTATATATTTTACAGCAATAAACCGTATTTCATTATCTTATAAAATGTTAATTTATTGACTTCACTGTGATTACAAGAGGTAAAAATGATATAAAAAACTGTTCGTTTTCTCACACAAACCGCTTGTTTCGTGTCTTAGGCCATCAATGTACATTTACGAGTCATTCAATCATGTTTAATTTGGACTTCTCATAAAAAAATTCCCCATAAAAAAACGGTAGCTGCATTTTAGGTTTTACAGACTTTTAACCGTATATATTTTACAGCAATAAACCGTATTTCATTATCTGATAAAATGTTAATTTATTGACCTCACTGTGATTACAAGAGGTAAAAAAGATATAAAAACTGTTCGTTTTTTCACACAAACCGCTCGTTTCGTGTCTTAGGCCATCAATGTGTACTTACATTTACGAGTCATTAAATCATGTTTAATTTGGACTTCTCTGTGCATGCTCTTTGAGGTGACCCAAGGGTGCACCCCATAGACCTCCATTATATGACTGACAGACTAGAACGGTTTGACCTAAAAATGTCAACCTAAAAACCTAAAAATGTCAAATGACCTAAAAATTACCTAAAAATATCAAAATTGAAAATACTGTGACCAAAGACACCTTAAGGTAAGATAAAACATACCAAAAAATTAATTTCAAAGTGAACTATCCCTTTAACAACATTAAATGTAACATAAAACCCTAATGCATATAACTAATTAGAAAAAAACTAAGAAAATTATGAAGAAACAGTTATTTAAAAAAAAACATCAAATTTGAAGTGTGTTGAAGTCACACAGAGAATTGTAGGAATGTCAATTTACAGTATTTTACAGTAAAATTACATTAAATGTACCATTATAAATATATCACAGTTATTTACCGTATAAATTAAGGAATTTTTTTGTTTACCAATTAACTTTTTTTTTTTTTACTGTAGCGTTTTTAGTCTTTTAGTGTATAAACAATCCTTGTTAATGAACAGCTGAACAGAAGCTAGACAAAATAATACGGCTGCTGCATGTCATCTCTAGTTTCACAAAAGCAGTACAGTCGCCACTTTACAGGATCTGCATTTCAGCAATCCAGAGTCCTGGTCTCTCGAGGGAATCTGTCGGTTTCCCCGAAGAATACTCTGTTGGTAAAAGCCAGTTTGCTGCATTTTGTTCCTGCCATCCATTAGAGGAATGTTCTCTTAAGAGATAAACAACCCAGGGAGGGGTGATTTGAAGTGGTAATATGTAACTTTTATTGATTTGAGATATCTATGAAAATAGAATCAAGCACCCGGCCCCAGAAAGCACATTCACTGAGAGAGAGTTTGGTTTATTGACATTAATGTAAACGCCATCAATATCAGAACTTTTTTAAATGCTTACCAGAGACACTGAACTTGATTTTGAAATGGTTTCATTACAGTTTCTCTGTGATACCAGCCTCTGGTAGCTATGATATCGATACTAAAGCAAAACTTTAGGCAAAAAAAAAAAAACAGCCTGGGGCGACTGAAGAATAAAGATATGGTATATAATTCTCTTTTTTCTTTTCTTCTTTTTTTTATGAAAATATTGGGTTGCTTCAATACTAGCACTTTTGGTAACACTTTATTTTAAGGTGACATAGGTGCACGTTTCTACATGTACTACTATAGAAATAACAGTAAATTATGCATAATTAAGTAACACACCCTAACCGTAACTTTATAGTAATTACATGTAGTTTATTAATGTTTCTCAGTACTTATTTGTGCAATGTAACTCACCTTAAAATAAAATGTAATCACACTTTTATATGCAAGGGGTTCAATTTTATTATTAATCTCATGACTTATGTATAGATTCTAGTTTGTCGCAGACCAAGTTTTTCAACCTTATATGAATACGATTTGGTTGCACTTAATTTTACATGTACTTGTACTTACCTTAGAAAGTACAAGGCAATAAAAAGGTAACAAAATGGTTTAAGGTTTAGGTTCATAGTTATTACGTAGTTATTATACAGTTATTGTAACCACTATAATAAGTACATAGTATGTGGAACATGACTATGAAAATGAAGTGCTACAAAAATCTAAAAAACATACAACTTTAAAAAAAACCTGTTAAAATATAAACAATTAATGAAATAAAGTATCCCTGCAGCTCAATCAGTAGAGCATGCCGGCGCTAGCAATGCCGAGGTCATGGTTTTGATTGCCAGGAAATGCATGAATTGTGACTGTAAATTAAATACATAACTGGAATGCAATGCAAGCTTTGCTTTGGATAGAAGCATCTGCAAAATGTATTCATGTAAAATATGCAAAATATTCATAAAGCATTTTAATGCTTATTTTAAAATACAAAAAAGTTGACCCCACTAAGTAAATTTGTGTCAGTAAAGAGATTAAATATGAGATCTGTGAGTGATCTGTGAAGAAAACTAAGAAAACCAATTGGATGAAAAACAAAAGCAGAATAAATGTTCATATGTACATATAAAGACAATGGACCGGTCGATTTTTCTAACAGTGTGCTAACACATGCAATAGATTGGGTTTAGGATCAGGGTCCGGGTAGAATAAGTAGACATAGTTGCAGAGTTACTTATAGTCTGGAGCATCACAATAGTGTTAGCAGATATTAAACAGACAGTCTATTAATAATCTAATAACTTGGCATATAGTCCACTTTGGACATTCCACTAACTAACTATAAGCTAAAGGAATTATGTCAGAAGAAAGAAGAAGAAGAAATTGATCGACTTCACAGAAATAGCAGGAGTCCACACATGGCCTTGTATGTTTGACATTGAAACTCAGCGTACATCAAGGTTTAATTAAAGTCCTCACGTAGAGGTTCACAAACTCTGATGTTGCAAAGCATTAATTCCCATTTCAACTCTCTCTTCTTCCTGCTGGATTCATTTCGAGCCTTTACCACTGCATAATTTAGTGTAAGATGCATTCTTTATTAACCCGCTATATGGTACACCTTCAGGCCAAGGATAAAAGTCTCTCCGTGGAGAAGATCTAGGTGGTGTTGTTTAAATAAGCTCTGGATCAGGATTGCTTGACAGATGATGTGCAGTTGAGGAGGTGGTGAGATTTAAAGGAATAGTTCACTCAAAAGTAAAACTTTTGCTATTATTACTCACTTTTGTGTCATTCCAAATCCATATCCATATATATATATATATATATATATATATATATATGCTCACATTTCTACCGTTTTTCTCTTGCCTGTTGAGACTAAGTTCCTTCTGCTATTTATGTTGCTTAAAGACGCTACTTGTTAGAAACACTGCTTATCAATGCAGTGTGAGCTCAGAGCAGGTGCATTTTAATTCCATACTATAAAACTGTTTATGCACTTTTACAGATGTCACTGCTGTTAATATGACTAAATTTGCATCAGCACCATTTGTCATGGGATAAAATATAATATTTTAAGTAACTGCACGCAACTACAGGTCTACAGCAACTGTTTGTGAAATACAATAGCAATTATTTTGAGAAAGAAGTGGGTTCTAGTATACTTTTAATCTTAAAAAGATGATTATAAAAAACATAATCTTTAAGTATATTTAAAAAAAATGCACTTGCAAATAATACAACAATAATGAAACAAAAAAGGCAATTTAAGTGCATTTAAAGAGCACATTTGCATGCGACTGTTTCCTAACAAACTTAAGTACACTGTTAAACAGTACACTTTGTAATAATGTCAAATTACATTTTACTTTAAAGGGTTACACTTTAGTTTAAGGTGATGTAGTAACGTTGTACTTACTCAAGTACTGAGTATGCATTTACAAGTAACTCTATAGTAAGTACATGTGTAACTGTCACCTCAACAGAGTGTAACTCTTTAAAGTACATTTTAAATAATTATGTAATAATCATTAATAATCTGCTTTAAAGTACACTTATTTCCATGCATTGACTGACTAAAAAACTAAAATCACAAATAGGCAATTTTAACTGTCTCATGATATTTGATATTAAATTTAAAGTTTATATATTTTAAATGCAATAAATTGCAACTTCATCATTACAATTGAACAATTCCAGATATATTTAAATACATAGTTTTATTTGACCATAAATGCTTGTCAGTATATTCAGCAGAGCACATTAGCCAAATTCCAAAGACAATAGAATTATAAAATTACATATAAAGCACTTAAGTGAGTCAAAAAAGAACATTTAATCTAATTAACATGCAATGAAGTGTCCCCAAAACATTACATTCAGCTCACTCTTTTATTATTTCCATCATAAGTGCTCTTTTTATTTTATTTTTTTTATTTTTTTTTCACAAAGGAATATTATTGTTTTTCGTTTCTGCCCTTAATATCGAAAAGCAATTTTATATGGATTTTTCATTTTTGGGAGCTTGAGAGATGTATTCGCTATGACTTGACGTATGGGAAAGAGTCTAAGTAAATCAACTATTGCATATTCTAATCCAAAGTCTTTTTTTTCGCATTATACCAGATAAACCCGACGCAGAGTTAATGTTCCTCTGTTCACGTTCTCTAAACAACGGAGGGCATGTTGTGTGGAGCCCACCAGGGCTTGTTTGGTGTTGTGCGCAGTTGGAGTACGAGCCATCTGACTCACTCGTTAGGATGTGGAACTACACTGATGGGCCCTCTCTCTGCTCCTTTTGTTTCTCTGCCTTCTGTCTGTCATTCACTCCCTTGTTATTGAATTTAAAACAAGTAGAGAAAGAGAGGAGAAGAAGAAGAAGGAAAAAAAATCGAAAACAGGGGAGGAAATACTTTGGAGTATCCCACAGAGAATACAGCCTCATTTCTGATGGTGTCCTAGAAACATAAATCTCATTATAATTTGGAACATCAATACAATCTACTGTGGAGTAACACAAAATCATGATTAAAGATAAAAAAGATTTAAAAATAAACGCATTGGAAAATTCAAACAGCTTCAATCTATACATATGCATAGAAGAACGAGATTCAGCTAACGCTAACTGCGACTGCTTGAGGAGGAGGGGTTGGGATTGGGGGGGTCTAGTCTTGATCTTTGAAAACTTTGCAAAAATAACTCGCAATGTTGTTTTGCTGTCACAGATTTGGGCCCGGGAAAGGATTCCTGTTTTTCTGCTGCTTAATTAAAATATCTGCATTGGCTTTCTGTTCTCCATGCTGAAGCACGCTCAATGAAAACACAGCTAACAAGATATCCAGCCCTCATTACTATAGTTTCTTGAATTAGCTAGTATGAAATAAAAGTTTTGCAGCAAAACATGTTTTGTAATATAATCAATTGCCTTTCACCATTTTGTTCCTTATTGTACGGCTTGATGTTCAAAACGTTCTCGGTAGGAGACACAAAGCTCATTTATGAAGTTGGAGAGCTGAAAGGAGATTTCCGTCTAGTTGACTCTCAGAGAACGTGACATTTCTGGCTTAAAGGAATAGTTCAGTACAAAAGACAATTCTGTGATCGTTTACCGTCACGTCATGTCAAACCCCTTGGCTTTTCTTTTCTCATGACACATGAAGTTAACAAGGGCATGGGTCTGTTTCTCTTCAGATGACTTGGAATATAGTGAATAAGTTTATTGTAGAGATCATTGGCGGCAATGGTTCTACGATCTGCTTTGGCTTACAATGTTTTTGGGAAACGCAGCCCATAGCGTTACTGACAGCCTAGGAAGAGAGGTGCTGCAACAATGTAAAATGAATAAATAAATAGATAAATAAAAACCTTAAACTTATACCATCAAACCTGTCGCTAACCTTACTCCCCCTCAGTAGAAGCAAAAGTGTTTTTGCAATACAAAAAAAACACATATGCACCAAATATTGGTGCAACTTTTGATTTAATTCCCATCAAGAGGTGCATACATGTTTGGTCAAGATCTTGCATTGACCATGCAAGAGTCCAGCACTCTGTGAAGTCTCCTCCAACACATCCCAAAGACTCTCAATGAGTTTAAGCTCTGGAACCGATTCATTTGTGTGAAAATGATTCTTCATGCTCCTCCCAACCATTCTTTCACAGTTAGAACCTGATGAATCTTAACATTGTCATCCTGGAATATGGCCATGATGTGATTGTGTGTTCATACATGATTGTTTAAGAAATGGAAAGCTACACACTCCGTCAATTACGGTAAGAAGAACTGTTTCCAAACATATAACATGCTAGAAACATAATAAATCACACCAATAATGATCCAATAGACTCTCAAAGGGTAATTCCACCAGTGGAGACATGAATATGTCTTGAAAATGGGTCATATATGTAGTAGAATAGTATCTTAAATTTCTAATTTGGGTCCTTCTTGGCCGATAAAAGGCAGAAAATGACTTTTTAGTGCTTGTAGGTTGTAGACAACAATCCCCATAGTGCATTGCAATGCTCAGCTCCGCAGGCCACTTCCTCTACTCCACCCATCAATGTAGACTAGAGTCGAGCTCCACTCTACGCTACCGCCTGTGTGAAATCAGATAATGAAATCAGATAATGCGCGCTAATATAATCTGACGACATAAGAGCGTCAAGCCAATGGATTGGCGTGATTCTATATGGGCGTCCAACGCATTCTCATCCCACGTAGTCAAATACGACACTTTTGCCAAAGCGTAGACATCCAACGCACACGTCAAATGAGACGCTTCGGTTATGGTAGGTTTAGGTATGGGGTAGAGTTAGGGTTAGACCACTAGGAGGCGCCTTCTGCCCCATATTTATCTGCGGCTCATTTGACGCTAAAGGATGCCATGTGCGTTGGATGTCTACGCTTTGGCAAAAGTGTCGTATATGACGCCTTGGGATGAGAACGGGCTCGGGCTTCAGACATTCGCCACACTTACTCTGACGCGTAATTTTGCACGTGAAATGTAGCAAAACCTTGGAGCGTTTTGTCTTCGGCATCTACATTAATCCCCTCGCTATCAGACGTTCCGGGAGTCTCCCGCAAATTGATAACGGCTCCCTGACGCCCGCAAATTAGTTAAAATCTCCCGGAATCTAGAGCGAGAGAGCAAGAGCGTGCATGCGAGAGAGATCAGACCAGAGACGGTTGATTAGACTGTGTTCCAAACCATATAGTGTGCGCACGAGGGAGAGGTAGAGAGCGAGAGACTTTGCGTGTGTGCGCCTCATGACACCAACCCGATCTCACGGGAATTAGTACGAATTTTACGAGGAGGCTAATTCGTAACAATTTATACAACCTCACTCGTACAAATTAGTACGATTTTGCTAAATACATATTTTACGAATTGGCCAATTCATATGAATTAGTACAAATGACCTACCCCTGACCCCGCCCCTAAACCTAACCATTTAGACAAATCGTATGAATTCGTACGAGTGAGGTCGTACGAATTAGTAGGAATTAGCCACTTTTTAATCATTCGTACGAATTCGTACGAATTGGTCGTGAGATAGGGTAGCATGACACAGAGACTCAGGCACTGAAATTTTCGTTCTTATTCGGTCTGGTTATTACCGTTTACGTTGGAACCGGTTCCCTATTGGCACCGTGTTTCAGTACCCAACCCTATCCACAATGCATCCGTCTGCGTATTCAGTACGTTCGTCCATATTTTCAAAAAGTTTCTGCCGGTGAAATCAAACGCACTGGCACTGATCTGTGATAGGTCTGTTAGCGCATTAAGTCCAACCCCCTATGGGCGGGTTTGAAAGGGTGGGAACTAGTGCAGAAATCCCTACCTCCACACTTCCTCCTACAATGACGTAAAATGACAATTTTAGCATCATTGTAGGAGGAATTGAAAAAAGGTAAAAAGTTTATCTCGTAGAGAGTGTTGCATGACCATTCAATAGTATGACTGGATTTCTAACAATGGAAATCGTAATGCATATGGGTGGAGTGTCCCTTTAAGCTTTTGCTTATTTAAATCCAAACAGCAACTTTTTTTTGTGCGGGCAGTATACATACATTAAAGATGCCTAATATTAAGCGTGACCCTTCACAGCCCCGATTTCTATTAATTTGGTTAACATGGGATAGGGTTAGTACATGACAGAATTTGTTCCTTTGTAATTTCAGAATAAAGTTTTATTTTTGAACAAGCCTTAACCTGTGCTAACACCATCCCATTTATCTTAACGTTTCCTCATTCTATCAGCAAGTGCAAAGCTTTAATTTATCTTATGAACCACATAAACACACAAATGTGACTCTCAGCTACAAACACCATACAGGTCTCCCCCATGCTGATAGGAACACTACTATTCCCGTTATCTCTGTAGCCTGAATTCCCCTCTATTGTTTGTTGTTTTGTTGCGTCTTTGTTGTGTGTTTTATCATAAGGAAACAGAGCACAGCTGGGTCTTGGCGAGTGTGTGAGAGTGGCAGAATCCACTGCTCGCCGCGGCCCTCTTACATTGTGTTTATCTGGCCTAAACCACTAGAGTATAAATTACTCTTTGCTAACCCGAGCTACTCGATAATATATGCTCCCCTCTGAAAACTCCTCACAATCTACTATTGAGGATCTGGAGGGTTAGGCTCTATATCTACAGGTCTGCAGTATGGAAATCAGTGGTGGAACGTGCCTTTTCGGTATGTGCAAGAAAGTGAGAAAGCAAAGGAAGCCTGTATTAAACAGCTACAGAACCGTTCATCCGCGTTTTCAAACTTGTATGTATATTTTCTTAGAGGTCCAAAAAATGCTATCAAATGAAGTGGCAACTGCATATAAATGGCGCTGTATGAAAGGTGAACTAACTTCAGTCACATGAGAGTCAGAATCAGGAAACAAATCGTTCTTGGTTGGTTCTTATCAACAAACCCAGTTCACAAATGATTCACAAAACACAAGAATTCACAAAAAACTAGACATAGCACATGAGTCATTTAGGCTACTTTTAAATGTATCGATGTGGTTGCCCTGTGTGAGGGTTCTTTAAAATGTCACGTTGAAAGAAAGACATGGCATGAGGAACAGGCACAAGCTCTATTCCTAAAACCACTCACCTGCAGTCGGACAATGACAAGGTCTGGTCTTCAAACCGACACAAGACTGAAAACCCAGAGAAAGGTTTCCATAGGAATTCAGAGTAAGCTGAACGCCATTGAAAAGCCTCTTTAGATGCATAACACCATCATTGCGTGGTGGCGGTAACGTTGCTGCCTTATCACCCTACCTTCCATTATCTGAATAATGGAAGTTAACAGGCTAAAGACTATTTATAATTATTCAAATGCGGAGACAACCACAAATAAGTGAATTCAGAGTTGCTTCTGTTTAGTAAAAGCTTGATTTGCATACATGATCACATAAATACCAGGCTATAACATTATTTAAATGTCAATTCGGAACGTTCTCTTTTGAGAAAAAAAAGAAGAGAAAATTATTAATTTAGAAGCCGGCCGGGCTGTTCGGCAGAACTGCAGTGTTTTTGTTGCTTTTTTTTCCCCTTCCATTTCACATCCTAAATGCTGCTTCTCCATTATCCACAATTATCCAATCAGTTTCCCGCCACCTACTCGCCCAAATCTGGGGCTGTTTGTGGGGACAGATGTGCTCACCAGCCTCCCAAACCTTTTAGTGCATCAGATGACTTTAAATGACTTCAAACTTTATTTATTTATTCAATCGTAATAATACATTTTCGTTGTGCAGTAACGCGGCTCCATCAGTCTCTAATGCCCCCAGGGTGACCAGATGTTTCTCCCGCCATATGGCGTCCCAATATCTCTCTTTTTCTGTCTCGCACATTCTTCGTCTGTTTCTCTGTCTCTTTTTGCCTTTAGCCATTACTCTACTCTGTGTCCATGTTTTGTTTCAGCACTCCCTTGAATGGCATTTGTCATGATTGCAAACTCATAGGCGAAAGACCTTGATTAGCTGGTTCAGGTGTGTTTCATTTTGAGCTGAACTGACATTGTAATGCAGGTTTGGACACCCCTGCATTACAACGTTAAATACGGTGTTAAATGTGATGCATTAAGCTTATTTAATGCATTTCAATAAAATCAACCAATATATGTGAATTCAATAATCTATAAGCCTCAATGATTTCATCAAAAGTTGCTCATGCTGTAGTCTGCTTAAAATTGTTTACATTTGAGATGTCGTTAACCCTCTGGGGTTGTTCGGCCCAAATGGACCCGAAGAATTTAAATAAAAATTGTTTAAAATCACAGCTTCCACGAAATGGTCCGAAATTTGGTGACTTTGTTTGTATTTGGTATTTGAACACCCCAAAAAATTGGTGATGTGATGTGAATAGTCTAAGTGGTTGTAAAAAAAAATAGTCACACTTGGAGTGTTCGGGTCCAAATGGAAAATGAATGGGAAATTGGCAAAAATGTGAAAATACTGCGTTTTTTTGTGCGTACAATCTACAAATCAGCCACGATCTTGAAAAAAAGCACGCAACAGTGAAGGGGTGAATCTATAAAACGTCAAGAGTGCAAAACAGACACATCCAGACACACACACACATGCACAAACACACTTTTATACACAAACACACCAAAAAATGCAGATTATACATGTGTTTTGCATTTTTAAAATGCCTAGTTTGTCCACCAGATTGCATCCATCTCATTTCAAAAATTGCTTTTATGAGGCCTAGGCTTGACTCTAAAATGAAATACAGCTTTAAAAAAACAAACAAAAAAAAAATTTAAATATTTTTTTCTATTATGTTCAATGGGGGGAAATTTTGTCGTAATCATTGCATTAATACTAATTATATTTTTTTTATTAAAATTTTTTTTATACAAATATTATAAAAAACGAGTAAAAAAAAAATCATGATTTTTTTTTTTTTAAATATGAATCCCGGCCTTTGGGTCCATTTGGACCCGAACACCCCGTGTGTGACTCTGAAACGAACAACCCCAGAGGGTTAATATGTAGATATTGTATAAGTGTCCAGATGAAGCCTATGAAAATGTATCTATATCAAAACTATATTTACATCGTTTTAGTCTCTTCTGAAATTAGAATCTGTATTTTTGATGGGCATCCATTTAGGATGCCCAGCAATCCCCGTAACAGTCTGGATTACCTGAAACAGAAATCCTGTTCACCATCATTTCACTTTCCCATGCATTCATCAGGCCTCGGCTAAGGACAAATTTATCAAAATGCTCTTTTACAGCATTAGAACTACAGTTGTGGCTCTTTGTTTGCTTACTAAACACCATCATTCAATTAATGTCTCGTTTTTGCGTCCAAGGTGTGCCAGGGATTTTTAATATCATCCTTGTTTTTGAGCACGGAAAATCACAGAGAGAGAAAATCAGCCATGTTTCTTGTTTCTATATAGTTTTAGTTGATGGCTATCCGGAACATCAGAGTGTCCTATTCAATAAGTCATTTCAAAGAAGTGGCTACAGTGTTTGGTTGCTGGCTTTTAATTTCCCCTGACTTCCACACACAGTTAACTTAGAATTACCTCTGCATCGCCAAACACGTTCGATTCCAATCATTCCAAATGGTCAAAATAACAAACTCAAACCAGCACTTTTACTGAGATAGATTACTGCAAAGTTTGAGGGAGATATTTGAAAGAAGTTCAATTCAGTTTACTTTCACAAAAAAAAGGTTTTACTTTTAGTTTAGAGTCAGACAAAAAAAGTATCAGTGTATGACTTAATGGTGCACCATTATGGATTTCCACACCAAGAACTGGCAGATTTTTAAAGAATGAGAAGTCGTTCTTCTGAGATGACGTACATTTTTTTTGTGAACAAAGCAAACAGTAGCATGAAATGATTGGTAAAAAGGATTGTGATCACCCTTCATGTCTACCTAACACAATTTAGAAAAAGTCACCTCTAATCCTTACAACATCTTTCTTTCTCATTTCTCTTTCTCTCCATAGAAAGTAGTCTGTTTTGCTAGCTGGGCTTTAACTCACTCCCTCTGTCAGAGTGTCATGCGCTAGCTTGACTTAATAATCCACAACAAAGATGCATGGCACAAAAGAATGAAAAGCTCAATAGGAACCATACAGAGAAATGCCAGTGCAAAACATTAACACAAGAGAAAGACCAGAAGATAACTGAGGCTATAAATACACAGGATGATGAGGAACAGGTGGGACACTAATCAATGAATAACTATGGCAACCAAGGAAACAGGAACACACAGGAACTGAACAATGGGCTATATGCATGCATAAGTTCTGCATTTGACGCAAGGATGCTCGTCCATTTCCGGTTGTAGAGATTAAAGTGGAGGAAAACCGAGGAAAACAGGATTATGGCAGAGTCCTCAAAATTTACTGTCCTCCCGTCTTTGAAACGAAACGTTCATGCGTTTAGATGTAATTTTATATATAGTTATGTTTATTTAATATAATTTTAAAAGGAAGTATAAACACAACGAGGGGTGTCTGTTTTGTCTGTTTTTGTGACTAACGTTTCTTTAGTATAACCATGGAGTATAAAATTCAATATAAATTCTCGGTATTGCATTGGACTCTACGATCGGTGGAAGTTATCGAGCATCCTTACACCTTCACCGGAAATACCGCCGTGCATAGAGCCCAAAATAGACCAAAGACTATTAAAATGAAAGTTCATGAACAAAGACAGAGGGGAATCCTGCATAAAGAGTCCAGAGGCAAATAGAAAAACGGAGGACTTAAGCTACCCAGACAGCAAACTGACTTGAATCAACGTGGAAACGACGTCTCTCATGACATTGAAACAACGTTGATTTTGCTCATCGAATTAATGTTGAACCAACGTCAGACGCTGCATTCTTCAAAGCTAAATGAAAATCGAAAATTGGTTTGCTTTCATAACGTTGAAACAATGTTGATTTCAAGTTGATATTTCCATTAGTTTTGAAGAATGACGCGTCTGACGTTGGTTCAACGTTAATTCGATGAGCAAAACAATGTCAGATCAACGTTGTTTCGATGTCATGTTTCCACGTTGATTCAATGTCAGTTTGCTATCTGGGTATGGCTCATTGCCGGACTTTATTGGGTCTATAGTTGACCGAGACGGTTAAATAATGACCATAACTTTACTAATAAAATTAAGCTGCTTTTGAATATAATTCACATTCACAGGGGTGTCCAATCTTGCTCCTGGATGGCATCTGTCCTGTAGAGTTTGTCTCTAACCCCAATTCAACAAAGCTGAACCAACTAATCAAAGTCTAAAGTCTACAAGAAACTTCCAGTCGGGTGTGTTTTGGACACCCTTGCACAATTGGAAATTAAAAAAAAAAAACTCCCACTTGCCAACAATTAGGCCATGTCCACACAGACACAGGTATTTTTATAACCGGAGTTTTTCCCTTCTGCGTTTAAAAAAAAAACCTCCGATCACATGAAAACGCAAAAACAAGACATCAAGCGCTGTCAAGAGCATGCAACACCAGCAGTCGGCGATATAAACCTAACCGTAAAGCCACGTTAGCCAATCAGAAGCCGTCAGCGGTGCAAAAACTCCGGTTTCGCTGTCTACAAGATAACACTGCAACCGGCGTTTCAGAAAATACTCACCCTGGCAGGGGTTTTCAAAAATGTTCGGTTTCAGTGTCCTGATACTGCGTTTCCGTGTGGACGAACGGCCGAACCGCGTAAAAAAAGTCACGGTTATAAAAATACCCGTGTCCGTATGGACATGGCAAAAGTTTTTGGGAGATGTCTCATTTCATATATATATATATTTTTTTTTTTTTGCTGAATTCCTGTCCTCTTATGATTGACACACTCACCAATTAGGAAATTAAAGTTTGAATCAGACTCGGGCAAGACTTGTAAGATCTTCAGTGTAATGCTGCATTCACACCGGGCGCGAATAGCGCGTCAAATTCGCGCCTGACGCGTCTAGTTCGACGCTTGACCACTTTGTGTTAATTCTCGTGTCAAGAGTGAAACTGACATGCGTAAAAACAGTTTGAAGCGAAATTTACGCACGTCAGAATCGAAATCCGTTGGCGGACATTTTTTTATGTCGACCGAGCATTCATCGACAGAGTCACCGCTCTGTATTTATTCTGGAGAGCAGAACAGCGGCGTGGTGATCATCGTCGCCGTATATTTGTGTCCACCGAACCCTTCGGAGGCGAACCGTTTAGCAAGTTTCACCATTTGCTCGCTCCAGGAGCTGCGCTGGATGATGGCCGCTGTCGGCGGTACTTCCGCCTGTCACGCGGCCAGTTTGATGACCTGTTGTCCCGCATCGGAGCGAGGATCACCCTCGCACTCATCCATATAATCTAGCTGTTATTGATTTTTGTTTTGATGATAAATAGAGCCAGCCTCCAAAAGTTATTAACCTGTCCAGTGATTTTTTTTCTCTCTCACGTCCAGACACGAACTTATGCACATGTATGTTGGTTGTCTTTACATCATAATACTATTTCATATAATCTAGATATGTAATGAATAACATTCAATACACAATGAACATGTCTCGTATATAGAAATAAAGTTTTAAGTGATAAAATATTTGCTTTGTTGTGCATAATCCCACCATGCATTTAATCATATTTCAAAATAATTTATTGAAGCATCCAGATACTTCACCACGTGAGCAAGCAGCTAGGCTCCTGATTGGTTAACGCGGCGCGAATTGACGCCAAAGTTCAGATTTTTCAACTCGGGCGGCAGACGCGAATTCGCGTCAAATGCGTGAATGCACAAATGGCACTAACTAAATCATTCGCGCTTAACGCGCCAGACGCTCAATTCGCGCGAATGAGGCGTATTCTTCCGCACTCTTCGCATCTTCCGCACTTACGCAGTTTTTTGCGCGCATAACGCGTCTTTGCATTGACTTAACATTGAAATCATTTGCGCCTACATGACGCGCTATTCGCGTCCGGTGTGAACGCACCATGAGAAGGTCATTCCCTCGTCAAGGGCATCCCAAGGACTGCATTCAGACTAGTTAAAATGACTAGAGTCAGCAACGCCATTAACTCTGTGAGTGTAGTTCAGTCACTGGAGCTGTTAACACCCACCTGCTGAGAGACTGGAAGCAAATGCAACAAAATCAATATTGCAAAGGTGGCATGATTAGAAAGAATACTGAAATGTACTTTTGGTAGACGGAGTATTTTAATTTCTGAATGTCAAGCACTGGGGATTACAAGTTGATCAGAATATCAGGTAGAAATCTAAAGCTAGCATGAAATATTCAGTGCAGCCCTGTAGGGAAAATGCAGTCACATGTCTATAGCCAGGTGTTAAACATCTTGCTTTATTCCAACATGTATTTTCTGCACACTTCCAACCCCTCGGCTTTCTCCGTCTCATCATCTGCTGTCCATCTCTAAAGGCCCTCAGGCCATGAGAAAAGAAGCACCTGTTAATGCTATCTCGCCCACTGTGGAGGCCACAACAACATCTTTAGCAATTTCCTGCCTCTGATCAAATTCCCACTTCAAACATACATGAATTGCCTGCACACATGCACTCACCTCGCCCCTGAAACCCTTGACCGAAAATGTGGAGAGAAGGAAGAAGCCGTAGACGGGGATAAACCAGGCTCAGGAGCATTGAGGAGCTCTGTGCTCTCGGCCTGCCCGCTGCAGAGCCGCATGCTTAGGATCAGCTTTAGTAGAGTCCGGGCAAAGTGGACCACTTCATCCACCAAACCGCTGGCGGCCAGGACTGGGTCTAAAAATCAGCCCCATGGGAACTACTGTACAACCTATCTATTACAACCCACTATAATATGTATAATTAGGCGGTCAAACAGAGTAGCGTGCGTTAATTCTACCAGCTAACTCTATAATGCTGCACGATCATTCTTTCACTGGAGTATTTAAAGTTGCAATGCAAATAGCAATTATCTAAAGGATTGTCGAAAAAGACTTCGATCGATCAGTTGAGTCAGATGCATCCATCAATTTCAATACCAATTACCAATACAGTCAAACTAACACGTAAACATGCAGGGCGACGCCGGACTACAAAATATCTTGGTCCATTTGAGACACTTCAGAAAGCCAGACAATTTCATTCAAGTCAAGTTATGTTTATTGTTATAACGCTATATGCAATATATCTTATTTCCTCAGCTTCACATTATACAGGAAAATAACAGTTAATGTTGATAAATTAATCAATTATGAAGCTAATAAATTTTCAGATGTAAAGCAGCTCTACAAGTTAATAGTGTCAGGTCAATAGAGTTAAAAATAATTTCAAATCCGTTCAATGGGTCTCATTCATGAAATATTCGTAAATATACGAGTAAAAATGAGAGTGATTTGCGCGTAAAGAGACCTTCCCGAAAACTCTTCTCCTGATTCACAAATATTTCGTAAACGTCAGATGTGATAGTGAAATGTGTGTGTGTGCTACCCTGTCTCACGACCAATGCGTACGAATTCAACGAATGATTAAAAATTGTCTAATTCGTACTAATTTGTACGACCTCACTCGTATGAATTCGTCCGATTTATCTAAACCCACGTGATGGTTAGGTTTAGGGGAGGGGTAAGGGGAAGGTCATTCGTACGAATTCATACGAATTTTGTCAATTCGTAAAATATGTACGATTTTGCAAAATCGTACAAATTCGTCCGAGTGAGGTCGTATTAATTCGTACGAATTAGCCCCTTTTTAATCATTAGTCGAATTCGTACGACTTGGTCGTGAGATCGGGTTGGTGTGTGTTAATGAATTCTAACCAGTCGTAAATGGGATACGCGAAGGTGTGCAGATGCAGACTTGTAACACGAAGCTCAAATGGGATGCAGACTTGTAACACAAAGGTCATGGGTTTGATTTTCAAAACCAGCAGGAAACCACTGAGGTGCCCTTAGCAAGGCACCTAACCCCTAGTCATGTGTGTGAGTGTGTGTGTAGAAACTTGGATGGTTTAAATGCAGAGGCCAAACTTTGGATTTATGCACACCTAGAAGGTTCACATTACTGTTCTAAAGCATATAAATTACTACTCTAAGGTACTAATATGGACATTTAGGTGTAGATAAGGTAGAAATTTGTCCTTTTAAGGGGACTGTTCCAGTGATTAGCTATTGTGTCCCCTGAATGTATATCTATTTCCGTCAGTGTAGATTGTCTCCTTATTTTGCCAGGATACCTTGTGTATCCACATTCAGAAAATATCTTTCACATCAATCAATCAATCAAACAAATAAAACTCTGACGTCAAACACACTCGGATTTGCGCCAAAGCTCTAGTGTGTAAACTACCAAAGTGAATATTACAACGCTAGCTCGCATTCAATCAAAAATATACAGGGTTAAGAGAGGCAGGGAGGGAGAGAGAGAAAGAGAGAGAGAGGGGGGGGGGGGTCCTGGAGACTCTACAGAGGTTTGTTTGTGTATTTCCAGGCCTCATCACTCCACCAAAACACATGAATCTTTCATCAGTCAATTCTCTCTATTCTGAGTAAAGAGAACGAAGCAGATCACACTCAGCATCTCTACAGTTCTGGCACACTAATTTGGGAGGAACGTTTACTGAATGGAGAGATTCAAGGATTTGATTTGCACACACAGATCCATGTCGTTCGGAGAGCGCACTCACCCACCTGTGCACCAAAGGGATCGACAACTTGAGTCAGGAGGGACTGTATGAGCGTCTCATACAATTCAACTCTAGTTTTCTCTACACTTTTACAAATCCACCATGTTCTAGACTCTAAAAGCTCTCAAAAACAGAAATGTCCAGCTATTGTATCGTCGCGTCATTGAATGCCAACGCAGTGGTGTACCTCTAAAGAGTGCCGTGGACAAGCATTCAAAAAAGACAAAGAATGAAAATGCTTCAGAGTGAAGGCTCTTAAAGGTATTTCGTCAATCCATCTGGATTGATTCATGTGTACAAGGATGCAACTGAATAGCATTAGAAACAAGGCTATGATGAAGAAGGTTATTTGTATTTGTTAATAAATAAGAGTTTGGTTATTTGTTGTCTTAAATGTCAACTATGCAATTTCAGTAACGCTTCCTTTTAGAGTACAGTACTTACAGGGTACTTACAGTGTAATTACCTAGAAAGTATTGCTAATATAAGGTAAGTACATGGAACAGGAATAGGTTCAGGGGTAGGTTCAGGGTTAGTACTAGTTATTACCCAGTAATTGTAGTTACTAAAATAAGTACATAGTATTTACATGGGTAAGTGGACTGTAAAAGGAAGCGTTATTCCTGTGGCACAGATTCAAACAGAATTGCTAAATTATTGACTGTTACACTGGCCCTGTAAGAGACTCCCGCACGAGACTCATGACATTAATTGAGCCAACCACCCATGAGTCCCATCCTACGTTTTTATTTAAATGGACTTTTTAGGGTTAAAAAGTCAAATGGACTTTTTAGGGTTAATCATGACTATTTTTAGCTAGCTAGTTATCTTTAGACTATTTCGTTTTTACACATTTGTATATTACAAGAAATATTCGAGGAGAAAACGAATTCTTTTGTGGTACACGTTTGCATTAAATTGATCAGAAATTACAGTGAAGGCATTCATACTGTTACAAGAGATTTCTATTTCAAATAACTGCTGTTCTTTTGACCTTTTTATTCACGAAAGAAACCTGGAAAAAAAAAGTATAATGGATTTCTCATTTCTAGGGACAGAATGACACATTAAAAGTCCAACCATGACAATAAGAACCGAAGATTCAATTAAACCCTGCGAAGGCAAGGACACACGCAGACATCAACATGCATCCACGAGCATTCAATCTGATGTCTATGCACTTGTCAGATGGCATATCCAAGGTTTAAGTCACTGGGGCTAATGCAAGCTATTAATTACAAGCTCGGGGTGGGGGTGACATTTAAAGAGTGGGGAGGAGGCTGGCCCATTCACTCAGCCGTTACAGTAAGCTTATTAAAGATTTTACAGCGTCGTCGTGAGCTGTGAGTCATACCCTCCAAAAAAACCCTGATAAATGATAGCCTTTATTTCACAACATCAGAGAACAAAGATAACAGATGAAAATTTGAATACTATAATATAGCATTTCCCACTACAAAAACAGCTAAAAAGAAAACGCGTTTTAAAGGCATACAATTTTTTAACATATTTAAGAGTGTAATGTTGCTATAAGCACACTCTAAAAAATGATGGGTTGTTTTAACACAATTTTGGTTTACATATGGACAAACTCAAACATTGGATTAAAAATGTAACTCAATGGCTGGGTTTGTCCATTTTTGACCCAAAATTGGGTTAAAACAACCCAGCATTTTTAGAGTGGATGAAAAAGGTCTATAAAGGGAGTTAATTTCTATATCAGTGTGCACTGTTTCTGAACTCCTCCATTGCATTCTTGAGTTTTCTCCTGGGAACGTGCAAGTAACAATATTTCACATTTATATAACTCCAGAAAAAAAAAATGCAAAAGTCAAATAATTTCCAGCTCCATCTCTCTGGGCATCTTATGGAGTGGAGGGATAGAGTTAGGGGAGGGTTAGTGACTTTGCAATAGGATAAATCGCCCCGACAGACTCTGTCTAGCACACTGCACGCAAACTACGTTTCAAAACAAACCAGCACAGTCTCATCCCAAGACGTCATATAACTGACGTTTTGGGACGTCTTTTGACCATACGTCAATATTCGCCTTTTTAGGGCCCCCTTAAACGTCGGTAGATGAGGTTATGGGATCCTAACTCTACCCCATACCTTAACCTAACCCTAAACCTAACCCGTCACCTAACTGACGTTAAAGGTAAAGCGTCAGTTGTATGACGGCCCGGGATCGCCATTCACCGACGTTTAAGGGGGCCCTAAAAAGGCGGATATTGACGTATGGTCAAAAGACGTCCCAAGACGTCAGTTATATGACTTTTTGGGATGAGACTGTGTTAAACAAACACACGTGAGATGTGAAAAGGAAACAACGCGACACCACACGTGCAAGACCGGAGCTCTCACCTGAGACTTTTTTTTTTCGACCCAGTTGTGGTCCAGCTCAGGTGAAACGTCAAACAGACACGAGTGCTCCTGCCAAATTTCTACTAATTTGTCTTCTATTTATTGTGTCCAAATAGACCGAGAAGAAGCTTTCTTTCTGAAACAATGCCATATCATGTTGATATGTGATCTATAACTCCTCCCCGAACCCCCTGCTGCTCTGTATCTTGCTCTCTCACTGACTGCCGGTGATCGCCGATGTAGTTTTCGGTCAAAACACTTTTCACACAGCAGGATTTTGAATCGCCGACAGGTCCAGATACTTAGCATGCCAAATATCTCACGGGCGTCGGCGATTCGTCGGTGATTCTCTCAGTTCGCGTCTTTGCTCATTCACACTGCGTGATTGTCACTCGCGTGAACGAGCGCCGATTTGCCTGTGATTGCGGGCATTTGTCGGCGATTTCTCAAAACCTGTCGGCGAGCCAAAATCGTGGCTAAAATCATGCAGTCTGAACTCGGCATAAGGGAATTACATTTCCCAAACACGCTAAAATCGGTTCACCGATCACAACACACTTGTCCAGCCGACCAATCAGAGCACATTGTGCTTTACAGAAGGAGGGGCTTCATAGAGACAGTAGCCTAGGTGTGTTGGACACAAGCGTGCCGCACCAGCCCTCAAAAGTGAAGCCAAAACGTCTCGATCGCCCCCCTGTGACTGGACCTAGTATAGGTCATAATCCCCGCCTCCCCATGTTATTCAATGGGACGCGAGACCAACTAAACAATTAAATTACACTTCACATATCCTTTTTCCAAAGATAGTTTCTGTCATTTACTGTAGTTTATATCACGTTTATGTAATTTGAAGTGTTCGTTTTTAAAATAAGTTTGTTTTTAGTTAGTTATGTGATGATAAAATAACGGTGCTCTGACATCATGATTGACAGGTTCTCTGTGCGAGGTAGTCACTGAAGCACCAGCGGACGTTTTTTAATAATGTTGATTATGTGGTTAGTAGTTGTATTTACCTTATTTTAACAAGGTTCTGCAATCGGCAGACATCATTGGACAGGAACGAAGCAGACAGAGGCAACTTAATGAAAGTGCGGGGCGTGTGCTTGCGTTTGATTCAGCGAGAATGAGGGCGGGGCCTTGATTTCGCGGCTTTACTTCCTGCTCACGACTGCGCATGACTGGTCCCCAAACACGCAAGTGCGCAGACTCAAGTTCGAGATGTCAGCGCCATATAGAGACACTGGCGGCCTCAGTTCTCTCTAATGGAAAAGAGGGAGGGGGCGTCGTCCATCTTTTTTTACAGTCTATGGTTGGACATCGGCTGTGGCTAGATGTAACCGAACGGCGAGAGTTGCACATTCAGGACCCTTTAGCGTCAATATAACATGCACAGAGCTTTGTTCAGTTATGGGTAGGTTTAGGTCTGTTGTAGGGTTAGGGTTAGACCACTAGGAGGTGCCTTCTGGCCCATATATATCTGCGTCTCATATTGACGCTAAAGGGTGCTATGTGCGTTGGATGTAGACGAAATGTCAAAAGCGTCACTATATGACGCCTTGGGATGAGAAGGGGCTGGAATGTTTGTTGGAACTATGGTTTCAAGAAACACTGACTCATTGAAATATGCTGATAAAGACGGAACTTGCGACCATAGTTGGCTAACGATGCTTTCGAGAATTTGAAGCTCAGAGCGTTACTGACAAACTGGGAAGAGAGGTTTTTTGAACATTCAAGCATGAAAACCTTTTCTATTAGCCTCCAAAATCAAAAGGGTCATAATAGGCCACCTTTAACTAGTTTCATCTGGGTTTGCCTGCATTTGTAACTTTGCAACAACAAACCTGGCAACGAATCCTCAGCATATCTTCTTCTCCACTGCAGGGAATTCTGTCAGAGTCAGTAGCGTTTTGACAGTTTCATTCTGTGCTGTGTGTAACATTTCTTGATTAATGTTTGAAGCAGTTGCAAGCTTTGTCCTCCTCAAAAAGACACCCTCTGTCACTTCTTAATCTACCCTCTTTTTTTCTTTCTTTTTCTCCTTTCAGTCATTGTAGCCTCTCTGTCAACAGAAAGCATTTCTGTGCTCTCACCATTTACCTCACGTTCTGTCTGTATACGGTTTCTCTTTCCTTATCTGTCTCATCTTTGTTTCTCTGGCTGTCTTTATCTCTGATTTACGAATCTGTTCATCATCCCTTGCTAAGTAACCAGATGTCTTCTGGAGTGAGGACATGTTGACTGTGTTTTTGTAGTCTTGTTTAAATGGGCATGGTGACATATTAAAGGGGGGATATATTTTCATCATACTTCATAATCATTATATTAACACCACGTTCTTAACATCAAGCATTTAAAGGATTAGTTCACTTTTAAAAACACTTTTGCAGATAATTTACTCACCCCCATGTCGTCCAAGATGTCCATGTCTTTCTTTCTTCTGTCAAAAAGAAAAACAGATTCGTAAATCAGAGATAAAGACAGCCAGAGAGACAAAGATGGGACAGATAAGGAAAGAGAAACTGTATACAGACAGAACGTGAGGTAAATGGTGAGAGGACACAAATTGTACACACAAATCTTTATTCGAGTCATTTGGATCATTCGACGAACGAAATGAACGAAATGACTCAAAAAAAGATTTGTTCATTTTGATGAACAAGTTCGAACAGGAGAGTCACAAACGCGCATCACAGAACAGAGCAAGGGGAGCATTTGTGCTTATTAATCTTAAACTTTTGTATTTATTTTATTTTTGAAATGACCGATCGTTTCGCTAAAAAAGACCATTATTCATCGTCTGGTGTCGTTTAAAGCCCTTTGAAGTTGCACTGAAACTCTCATTTGGACCTTGAACCGTTTGGTTCCCAATGAAGTCCATTATATGAAAAAACTTAATTTCTTTTCGATTGAAGAAAGAAAGACATGGACATCTCTAATGACATGGGGGTGAGTAAATTATCAGCAAAAGTTTTTTTTTTTTTTTTTTTTAAAGTGAACTACTCCTTCAATCTGAATATAACATTTCTTCAATTAAATAATATAATGAATTTAAATCCATTAATGAGACCAGTAGAGTTTAAATCCAACTGGTTGGATCAACAGTTGACTAAACCAAAATTTTACTATAATTTTCTACCTCATCCAACATTTACAAAGTAAGGGGGGAAAAGTTATATTAAAAATATATTTGACTTGAATAAAGCCAGTTAATTTAGATGCTTCCACATTGAGCATATTTTTCAGGTTACCTGACAAAACATTTTCATAGTGTAGGCAAAACAATCCAAACCTCCGCACGGATTTTAATGACTCATAAATAATTGCAGTGAGCAAGTAATTAATGCTGCTCAAATGGAAGAGTTGCCCTAACTGTATAATACTGTAATAATGCTGTATGTGATATGAAATAATGTCCAGATTTTAACCATCTCCACCTCTGTGACAGACACTACATGAATTTAAACTCAGCCCTTATGCAACAAACGTCTGTATCGTATGCTGGTTAGAGAGAGAGAGGAAATGAGAGACATATGAAAGCAAAATAGAAAACCAACAACTTCCTGCGCTTCCCTTTGTGAGCTCTTTATTGGCAAGGTGTATTCCAGCATTTGAGTGGTACTCTGTTTTGGCATTCTCCAGAGCTCTTCAGTGCCCACCAGACACTCTATATCTCCATTTCTGAGAGGCTCCGAAAAATGTAATTAGCTTATAACCATTTAGCAACATTAATATTCATTAAAATGGCATTTTGAACTAAATACTAATTACAGCCAGATGGACGGACTCATTCTACATTTTTGTTGTTGGTGGTGGTTTGCTTTCTTGTTAATTGAAAACACTTTTGACAAATGAAACACTCAGGTGAAAAAGGACATAAAGGGTTTTTGGAAAGGGTGCCAAAAATGCATGTGTTGTGTTTAATATTGTTGGTTCCCCCCAACGGATTTTTATATATATATATTTATTTATTTATGTATTTATTTATTTATTTTTCTTATTTTTTTATATATATATATATATATATATATATATATAAAAAATAAGACGGATGGATATATATATATATATATATATAATAAGAAAAAATAAATAAATAAATAAATGCAGGGAGGCACAAATCTCCCACTCATTGGTTAAATAAAGTTCATAATTTTATGGAATATGTCTACATGATTTATCAGAATTAATTATTATTTATAAAAAAAAATGACTATGCTCAACCCTCGCAGTGACATCTCTAAATTCTAAAATTTTACAATGTTGTATTAAAAACACATTACAAATCGTACAGACTTTTGAACAGTGGTGTGATTAGATTGGATGGATGGATGGATGGATGGATGGATGGATGGATGGATGGATGGATGGATGGATGGATGGATGGATGGATGGATGGATGGATGGATGGATGGATGGATGGATGGATGGATGGATGGATGGATGGATGGATGGATGGATGGATGGATGGATGGATGGATGGATGGATGGATGGATGGATGGATGGATGGATGGATGGATGGATGGATGGATGGATGGATGGATGGATGGATGGATGGATGGATGGATGGATGGATGGATGGATGGATGGATGGATAGATAGATAGATAGATAGATAGATAGATAGATAGATAGATAGATAGATAGATAGATAGATAGATAGATAGATAGATAGATAGATAGATAGATAGATAGATAGATAGATAGATAGATAGATAGATAGAAACATGTAACACATAACTATATACAAACACACAGCTCATTAAAATCAGTTTGTTTTCATTGAATGTTCTTTTGTGGGTTTTGGCATAAAACTTTATGGCACAATATCTGGCAGGTCTGGCAGGAGATTTACAGAATCCAGTAAAACCATTACAAGCAGACAACTGTTCAGATTTGAATGTGCATCAGGGAAATCAAGCCTTAAATCAAAGCTTTATCCACGTTTCTAATACACTGTAAAAAAATATTGTTGGTTTAACTTAAAAAAGTAAGTAACCTGGTTGCCTAAAAATTTTAAGTTGATTGAACTGGAAAAAAGTGAGTTAATACAATGAAGGAGATTAATTTAATCATCAGAAACTTAAAATAATAAGTTATCTCAACTAAATAAATTATTTAAGTTGATTTGACAAAAGAAACAATGTTGTGATAACAAATTTTGAAAATATTATAAGCTTAGTCCTATTTTGATCTCATTGTGAAGGAAACAGGTGAAAAATAGATGACAATTATTTGGGGGGTGATCTGTTCCTTTAAAAGCATTATTGTATTCAGCCTTTATAATGCAGACATGGATTACTTTTATAAAACAAAAGATTGAGAATTTTCTCTGCAACACAATCAACATTGTAAGTTCTCATTCTCCTCAGCCAAAGGAATGCAATCCTGATTTTTCACATTTTTGCTCTAATCTCCTCCTTTGGTTAAGAGAGTGTCATCAAACTGCAATTCCCCTTTCCCACTCACTCACCAGCCTGTCATTTCAAGGGCCGTGTGACTGAATTATCCTCTACACACTCCTGCTCAGTATTATAGCAGTTACTACAGATTCACCTCCCCTTTTATCACAGTGAATATCTGCCTTCACCCAGCGACTGCTGACTGTGGCCCCGCACCTTTGGAGGACAAACACCCATATCAGACAAAAGAAGACACGCAGCCAGCCACTTCTTTATCTACAGCGTGATCATGGTGTGTATGAACATTTTGTTATCAGCCAAAACTAAAGCTCTGACCTTGAGTTTGCATTGAGAATGAGGACAGCATGAACACTCAGAGGTGATGCAGTCAGGCGACAGGGATTGACATGTTGAATGTACTTATAGTAACGTTCATCTCTTTCTTCTTACTGCTCTACAGGTTGTCTTTGAACACATAAACAATTCATAGTATAAATGTATAAAATGCTTCATGTCAAGGTTGAAACCATAGAGTCATAAGCCACAATGCGAGTTAAACAACCTTAGAGTTACAAAGTTGCACTTTAGACATTCTTTAAAGGGATACTCCACTTTTTTTAACTCCCCCAGAGTTAAACAGTTGAGTTTTACAGCTTTTGAATCAATTCAGCTGATTTTCTGATATTTAGAAGAATATCTTTAACCAGACATTTTCTGGTCTCATTGACTTCCATAGTAGGAAAAAAATATATACTATGGTATGCAATGAGACCAGAAAAGGTCTGGTTACTGATTTTTAGGGTTGGGTATCGAGAATCGAGTATCGATTGGAACCGAGACTAACTTTTTGTTTTTCCCGGAATCGTTCAAAAGTTAAAATTTCGATTCCTAGTTTCGATATTCATAGTCCGCCGACCGGAAGAAGAAACCGCTGAACAACACCAACAAAGACGCGTCTACTGGAAGTGTTGGCATAACCGCGCGAGTCGAACATGAGTAGCTTACGTTGGCGGTCCAAAGTGTGGCTTCACTTTTCTAAAAATAACAAAATCTCGGCAAAATCCAAAATTTGTGACAAAAGGAGTATTTGACAGAAGGAGTATTTCCTTCAGAAAGACTGTTGGTTTGCAAGGTTAGCTAAACTTTTTTTGACCCTGCCTCTTAAAAGAATCGGAATCGAGAATCGTTAGGAACCCGAATCGAAATAAGGAATCGGAATCAGAATCAAACGATACCCAAATTCAAACGTTCAAACTATACCCAACCCTACTGATTTTCTTCTAAATATCAGAAAATCGGCTGAATTGATTCGAAAGTGGTAAAACACAACTCTTTAACTCTGGGGGAGTTGTAAAATGCCTATTTCCTATTTCCTATTTCCAAAAAAAAGTGGAGTATCCCTTTAAGTTCGACAATAATATATAATTTGATACATTTGACTCAAGTTTGTTAAATGTCAACTTGTTCATTATATAACAGTCTACTGAATGAGAGTTAGTTGACATGTAATTGCAAATTAATGAGTTTCCACAACACCTATGTACTATATATATATATATATATATATATATATATATATATACACGTAACTTGGAAATAAATGCACAATTTAAATATACAATTTGAATAATATTCCAAATTAACCAAACAGCAGCTTCCCGTTTTCTAAGGAAGCACTTGTCATTTTAGTGCCATATGCATCAGACGATCTGGAAAGTTGTGTGAACTTTTTTTGTGGCGGCTCTTTATTGAACCTCTGTGCTCTTCACCCACAACGGTTACAGACGAAGATTTGAGAGATTGCATAGTTTATGCACGGCTGGAACCATGAGCTCTATTGAGACATCTGCTTGGCGTTAGAGACAGAGAGTGGGTTGGAGAGAGATATCCCAGAGTGGGCAACTCGAAAGACAAACAATCCATCAATAAACAGCCTCGATCAATAGTGCCCTCTAGAGGAGGGGGTCAAGCCAGAGCTGGTGTGGGAAAATAAGACATTGGCTGCATTTTACTTTTTTATGCCCCTCGCTAACTTCACTTGGATGTACGTCGTTGCTTACATTGCACAAGTCCCCACTACTGGTGGAACCCTTGCAATGAGGTTAAATGGAATGAGTTGCATTTGTGATCTTAAAATCATGTTGCATTGTGGTCTATGGATCTGCTTGAAGCGTACATATAAGTACACTCATTCCCTCTGTCTGAATCGAGGGGCCGAGGGTCTGTCCAAATGATCTTTCCTCGTCCACGTGACTTAGTTGAACGCACTTTAAAATGGTGTTAAGCGTGCTTAGAGAAGTCCACAAGTGTCTAAAAGTGGAGTTGAATGCTATTGAAGCTAATGATGGCCGCCAGGGGTTGCTACAGTGTGGTTAACACAGTCTCATCCCAAGACGTCATATACTTGACGTCTTGGGACGTCTTTTGGCCATACATCAGCATCCGCCATTTTAGGATACCCTTAAACGTCAGTTACATGACGATCCTGGGACGTCACACAACTGACGCTTTACCTTTAACGTCAGTTAGGTGACGGGGTAGGTTTAGGTCTGGGGTAGGGTTATGATCCGATAACGTCATCTAACCGACGTTAAAGGGTACCCTAAAACGGCGGATGTTGACGTATGGTCAAAAGACGTCCCAAGACGTCAGCTATATGACGTCTTGGGATGAGACTGTGCTGACTAGGTGGGTATTCGTGGTTTGAATTGTCGTGACTGTTTTCCAAAGATGGCGCCGCCTGTATTCACGAAGTGAACTGTCTTTATAAAGTATCTTCTTATTAAACGGTCTTTCCACTTACAAAGTTCTCAATGCTTCGTTTTGCATGTATGGACCCTCATTATGTTACTGTGTTAGTGTGGGGCTATTTTGAGCCTTGTTAGTGGTATAAACTAGCGATTTCTTTTTACTTAGTAAATGCCCCCAGTTTTTAGAGATAAAACTCTTTACATTCGATTGTCATGAAAACAAATCTCAGAGAACGCTTGACTAGGTACCGATGTTTTATTAGACCAAAGGTCCATTTTGCACCGGAGTTCTCCTTTCAACTCTAAACTTATCCGTCAAATCTGATTTGTTGATTGGAATGTTGTTTCAGGATCAGCAAAGTTAAAGATCCAGGAACAGGTTGCACTTGGTGAAATCAGATCTGCGATAATCTGTAAGTTTTTCAAAAATCCCTAAGCCTAATTATGAGTTAGATACCACTAATTATAATGTTTGCAATCCATTTTTAATATTAGTTGTGTAATTTATGCTTTAAGATGACAGTAAAATGTTCCGAACCTCTTTCCTCGCCACTTCAATGTTAATTTAATAGTCTCCACCATAATGATTCAGTCAGCAGCAGACAGTGAAAGGAGTGATACCTCTGCTCTTTAAAGCTTTTCATAGCAGAGATCCTGTATTTACTGGCTACGAATAATGTTAATGCATGCTTTAGATGATCATCGTGATGATGCGAGGGCAATTATTCGTTAGGTAATGAACCAAACAAAGAGAGAATGGATGACCACGGCGAGTTTGGAGCTGCGAGGGAGGACCAGGCGGGGATAAAGAGACTCACGAGAGATGAAGAAGAGAAGAGACATGCAGAGATGTGTACAGTTCAGAGGCAGGTCAGCGTGGTGAGGAGGTGGGGCAGAGTTTTGATGAGCAGTGAGAAGCGACTGGTATTTTGGGCCGAGGTGGCGTCTCTCTGTGGGGGGGAGGGTTTCGATGTGGCAGGTGGGGAGTAAACACAACACGGAAATGACACGCACTCACAAAACACACAGAGGGGGGTCAGCGCTGCGAAAACCGTCCCCAAAAGGGAAGACTGTGTGTGTAGTGGCATGGAAGAAAGACTGAGTTAAGGTTGAGGATGCAAATTTTCCTGGAAAAATTGACAAAAATACTTTTTATTGTCGTACTGTACAACCTTGCGAGGGGTTCAGAATTCATCCGATACACTTGCACAGTTTTCCATTAAATCCGAACCAAAAAAAAAATGTGATTAAGGGATTCATTAGCACCTCATTGCAATACACGAGATCCAGGGGGCGGACTTAGATCCAGATCTAAGATGTGGAGATGGGTAGTATTAGGGGTGGAGTTAGGGATCAGGGGGTGGAGATGGGTCGATTAGGGGTGGGGTTAGGGATAAGGGGGTGGAGATGGGTAGTATTAGGGGTGGAGTTAGGGATCAGGGGGTGGAGATGGGTCGATTAGGGGTGGGGTTAGGGATCAGGGGGTGGAGATGGGTAGGATTAGGGGTGGAGTTAGGGATCAGGGGGTGGAGATGGGTCGATTAGGGGTGGGGTTAGGGATCAGGGGGTGGAGATGGGTAGGATTAGGGGTGGGGTTAGGAATCAGGGGGTGGAGATGTATAGGATTAGGGGTGGGGTTAGGGATCAGGGGGTGGAGATGGTAGGATTAGGGGTGGGGTTAGGGATCAGGGGCGGAGATGGGTAGGATTAGGGGTGGGGTTAGGGATCAGGGGTGGAGATGGGTAGGATTAGGGGTGTGGTTAGGGATCAGGGGCGGAGATGGGTAGGATTAGGGGTGGGGTTAGAAATCAGGGGGTGGAGATGGGTAGGATTAGGGGTGGGGTTAGAAATCAGGGGGCGGAGATGGGTAGGATTAGGGGTGGGGTTAGAGATCAGGGGGGTGGAGATGGCTAGGATTAGGGGTGGGGTTAGGGATCGGGGGCGGAGATGGCTAGGATTAGGGGTGGGGTTAGGGATCAGGGGGCGGTGATGGGTAGGATTAGGGTTTGAAATCAGGGGGTGGAGATGGCTAGGATTAGGGGTGGGGTTAAGGATCGAGGTGGAGATGGCTAGGATTAGGGGTGGGGTTAGGGATCGGGGGCGGAGATGGCTAGGATTAGGGGTGGGGTTAGGGATCAGGGGGCGGTGATGGGTAGGATTAGGGTTTGAGATCAGGGGGTGGAGATGGGTAGGATTAGAGGTGGGGTTAGGGATCAGGGGGCGGAGATGGAATTATTTGTTGTTTAACAATGATTAATTAACTAAATGTGTTATATTTTGAGGAGAGTGTACAGTTCAAACCCATCTTGAATCTTATCAGGAGCCATCATTTACTCATGTCATTCCAAAACTGTATGAGTTTCTTACTTCTGTAGAACACATGCGTGTGTTGTTTTAGTGTTATTTAACAATTTGGCCTAACTAGAAAAATTACAACCTGGCAGAACAAATGTATATATTTGTTATTAAGAAATATCCATGAAGTTAAACAATTTTATTTTATTAACACTTTTACACTTCACTTTAAAATGTAAGCTACTTTAGTTTGAAAGAGGGAATCGTGGTTCTTAAAAGGTGAGAGTTTGGGCCCATTTCAAATCCTATCATAAAGCCCCCTTGGAGGTTTGCTGAGGTCTCCTAACCCTAACCCTGGTTGAGAACCATGGCTTTAAGCTACCTGTGTTTTGTTCAGCCTGTGTTGTAATGGTGTTGCACTTCTTGTCAGATGTCCAACCCCCTTGTGAATAAGAGAGAAGGTGAAAATTGTCATGGAAAAACTAAATAATGGTGGAAAAAAGACATGATAAGTAAATATCAGGGAATTAACTACTAAAATATGATCACTAAGATTATTGCTCTGTATTGTATGCATTTTGTTCACAATGGACATATGCACACACCTACCTAACTCTATTTACCCCCTACAGATATGTTTCTCCTGACTACTGCACTCCAGCTATAGCTCTCAATCTCTGTGCCCCAGGCTGGCAGCCGCGGTCGGGGGTGGGTAATTACCTGAGTCCCAGGCTTCTCCTCTCTCATAGGCCTGAAAGGCCCATAAATCCTTCCCCTGTCTGATGGGCCCATTCTAACAGTCACTAGAGAAGTATCTTCAGATACTTTATTGCCCTCACCAGCCTTTGGTGGATCATGTGGCCCAAGGGGGGATCTAGATGCACCTCAGAGAGATGAGAAAATAAATGTATAAAAGCAAGTGGTGGTGGGGGGTGAGGGTGTTGGGCATCAACAGAGGACGGACAGAGAAAGGTGTGGGAGTAGTTTAATTTTTCAGAATGTGCCTCATGTGAAGCCTGTGGGGGAAAGACAGAGAGGGAATAAAGAAGAGAGAAAGAGAGAGAGGGGGGGGGGGCACTGTGTGCTCCATTGAGGTGGAAATGTGTGGATGGACATCTCAGTTTGACGATTTGATGATGGCCATAGTTAGCGCATGGTAACCATGGAGACTTGGGAATGCAATGATTCCATGGTGATGTCAGAAGCATGATGGGATCACATCTCAGCTCGAGATAGGAGTGAGAAGGATGTTGTCATAAATCTCAAAATCTAGAGATCAAGATCTTTCCTGAACACTCAAATCAAATCACAAAAATGGTCCAAATATCTTTGTAATATTTCATAAATATGTAATTTACACCACTTTGGAACAGCTTTACGGAACTGAAAAAAAAATCATATTTTTCAATAAATTGTATTTGAAATAAGCTGAATCTTGCCTTAAAAACAGAAGTCAAATATATGATTCATGCTGCAGGCGAAAACCCGGCTAAAACAGGCCTTAATATGTAGCGAAAAAACGCCCAATCTGGCAACACACGCCAACAGTGTCGTCGATAAAATCATTGTTGTCTGTCATTGTTGTCATAATTAAAAAAAGCTTGCAACATATGGAAAAAAAGAACTATAAATGAACTAGTTCATTTTTTGAAGTATGAACTATGAACTGAACTAGTTCATGTTCATGATCTAACTAGTTCATGTAGAAAGTGAACTTTCCCAACACTGTCGGGTTGCCTTGAAGTCAAAAGGGTTAAGATCAAAAAGGTAGAGATCCAGATCCTGAACTGTGCACTTCAAACCATTGATCCATGCATCTTTCTCTGTCTGTGTCTTTAGCACATCTTCATAGAGAGCCATGTGAAGGGCTTTATGAACAGATGAATTTTTACTTTATTTGCTGTTGTGGTTTGAGCTTTACACCTCTCACGGCCTAGAGGCTTTTTGAGAATCTTTTTTGAGTATGTGATGAGATTTACAGAAAGCAAGAAACGCCTGGGGGAAGCTGAGGGGAAAAGGCGCACACACACACACACGCACACACATCTGGCATGGGGGCTCCTCCACCAATGGAGGAAATATCAGGTTGTCATTATCAAATTCTAATTCCCATGCTGTCAGTTTCCATTACAGCAGTCAAGCTCGGAGTGCTAAAGGTTATTGATTTACGTCCTAATCTACAAACAAATATTTTACCTGACCTTTTTTCTTGGCCAGAAGCAATGTTAAGAGAAGGGCAAAGTCTAGTGTTGATGGATTTCGCTCTGGTTGGCACCGAATGTGTGCGTGTGTGTCATATGCTGCCCCTGCTTTGCCTTTATGAATTATGGACACTTCCAATGGGTAGGATACAGGACCTGAATTTTTACTATTTTTTAACACATGACCAGTTTAATGCTTTACCTTCAGGAAATGTTGTCTTGAAAAACTTTCAAAACGTGCATTTTTTAAGCCTGTGCCTAAATGTGGGACATGTCTTAATGTAGTTTGAAATCCTGTGATTATGTAATTTTAGTTTGTTTCAATAAAATAAATACATTTGATTGAACTGTTACAGGTACGAATGGTTGAGCTTGATGGTGTAATAGTCCCTGTTCAACTTTGCCTAGGTTCTCATTTCATTGTTAGTTGCCATGGTTTCTGATTTGAGTTATGCACCTGTTTCTTGTTCCGTTGATTATTTCATAATGGTGCGTTCACACCGGACGCGAATCGCGCATCAGGCGCAAATGATTTCAATGTTAAGTCAATACAAAGACTCGTTACGCATGTAAAAAATTCCTGCGGCGCGAATGAGGCATGGAGCGCGGCGCGGAAGATGCGAATACGCCTCTTTTGCGCGTCAAGTTCGCACGAAGCGCGAACTTGACTTGGCACGAAGCGCGAATGATTTAGTTAGTCCCATTTGTGCATTCACGCTTTTGACGCGAATTCGCGTCTGCCGCTCGAGTTGAAAAATCTGAACTTTGGCGTGAATTCGCGCCGCATTAACCAATCAGGAGCCTAGCTGCTTGCTCACGTGGTGAAGTATCTGGATGCTTCAATAAATTATTTTGTAATATGACTAAATGCATGGTGGGATTATGCACAACAAAGCAAATATTTTATCACTTAAAACATTATTTCTATATACGAGACATGTTCATTTTGTATTGAATGTTTTTCATTCCATATCTAGATTATATGAAATAGTATTATGATGTAAAGACAATCAACATGTGCATAAATTTGTGCCTGGACGTGAGAGAGGTTACAGGACAGGTTAATAACTTTTGGAGGCTGGCTCTATTTATCATCAAAACAAAAATAAATGACAGCTAGATTAGGTGGATGAGGGCGAGGGTGATCCTCGCTCCGATGCGGGACAACAGGTCATCAAACTGGGCGCGGGACAGGCGGAAGTACCGCCGACAGCGGCCGTCATCAAGCGCAGCTCCTAGAGCGAGCAAATGGTGACACTAGCCAAATGGTTTGCCTCCGAAGGGTCCGGACTCAACTAGGAACCCGCAAGAATCAAGTAATAATCATAAAACACAATAACATAATCATAGACAACCCCAAACAATGAACAGAAGGGACCTCCGGACTCCGGAGGACACAAATATACGGCGCACGCCACTGATCTGGTCTCCAGAGTATACAGAATCTCTCGATGAATGCTCGGTCAACATAAAAACAATAGGCGCCAATGGATTTCGATTCTGACGTGCGTAAATTTCGCTTTAAACTTTTGATTTTACTCGCGTCAGTTTCACTCTTGACACGCGAATTAACACAAAGTGGTCAAGTGTCAAACTAGGCGCGTCTGGTGTGAATAAGTCCCTTATGTTCATTGTTTGGCGTTGTCTATGATTGTGTTATTGTGTTTTATGATTATTACTTGATTCTTGCGGGTTCCTAGTTGAATTCCCCTTTGTCGTGCATTTGTGTGACGGTCACAGCGTGATACATCAATAAAGTTAACACTAATATTTGTGTAAAAAAAATGTAAAAACTTTTTTAACAAACGATAGTGTTTTGTAACGGGTTACTAAAATTAACTAAAATGATTTTGAGATTCTAAATATATATTTTGTTTTCAATTAACTGCATTTTTGTTCAGACTGTTAACATTTGGGGAAAAAATTATGTATTATGTTAGTTGTTAGATACAGTCATTACATTAAAAGACTGAGTTGGGCTGTATAGTATACTTTTGGCTTGAAGTTTCTATAAAAAATGTATAATGGAATATTTTATCTTCTAATATTGCTGTTTATATTATAATTGTATTATTTATCCTATATTTTTTAATTCATGTACCTCGTAATCTTTAATAAAAAAAAATAATAATGTCTCCCTCTTGCAGCGAAATCACTAATGACTTGTTTACTGGGGCGAGGGCGGTACAACCTGTCAATCACATGAGCTCCACCAATAGCAAACCTCAATCAACAACCCCAATCAAATTACATGGACAAAATCAAGACAACATCATTTTTTCTTGACTGAGATGTAGGCCTACTCGGATACAGTATGTCACAACAGGGAAGAAAACTACCATTGCATACCAAGTTTAAGTGAAGATACTGGTACAGATACTTTTTATACCACATGAGTGAATAGTTTATAACATGTCTAATATCTTTCACAACATGGGATGTGTGCCTCTACTGCTTTAAAAACTATGATGAAGCCAAAGTGTTTATGACAACCTCTCATCTAACAAAACACAAAAAGGAAACACAACAAAGATACCTGATACAAAGGCATGTGTTTCTTTGTCACTGAGGAGCTGTCCATAGATATAATCATAGCATTTCAATCTATATGTCTGTCATGAAGTGAAGTGCTTTTGGAGAAGAGGTCGCAGACTGACGCTTTCTCGGCACTATACCACATCAATGTATCAGTACATAAGAACATGGCTGGTGTGTGAACAAGAGGTTACCTGCTGAGAAAAGAAGAGCCATGGTGGTTTGTTGCCACCGGTCAATTACAGCTCGGCTATGGGGCCATCTGTTAATGTTTCCTCCTCTTCCTCTGTTTTCCTCACTCTCTCTCTCTCTCTCCGCGCTAACAGCCTTCACGCTGTCAAACCCTGAGCATATCTGAGAGATGCTAGAGAATGATAGCTGTCCGACACACGCCGCCTTTATCTTAAAGTAGTACAATAGGAGGGATTCAGAGTAGATAACACCCAACTAGTGATAATACCAGGAGACTTCATGGTCCGGTGGCGTGAGTTCAGGGAGCGGGAGTTTTAAAGAGCAACAGTGCCACCTTGTGTTTATGAGCGGTACACGGCTGACGCAAGGCATAAGGGTTTTCATGCTTAACTTTATCACAAATGTTTCCCTTAAAATTCATTATAAGAAATAAAACTGACATAGTTGTTTACATACAGTAAGAATACAGCACTGTGAATTTAATACGGACAGTCTAAGCTCAGATAATTTGGTTTTAGAAGAAATTGGTAAGAGAATGGTATTCATTTCTGGAGACAAATCTTAAAAGCAGAAGTCATAATACTTTAGTGTGTAATTTATCACCAATTGCAACAAAAAACAAAACTTTTTAAATAAGATTCCTCTATAGGTCAGACACACACATATTTTCATGTTTTATGGGAACTTTCCATATAGACATACTGAATTTACTGTATATTCTACAGTTTTAATAATGATCACTTAGAATGATTTATAAGCCGTTTTCCTCATTGGTAGTGTGGGGACATTTTGTCCCTATAGACCATTTCACGAGATATAGGCTAAACAACACTGGTCCAGAAACACTTCCTGTTTCAGTTTGTAACTGTCTTCTTTATTTCACATGTAAAGAAAACATCTTAAAGATGTTTGTTTAACTTTTTGATTCAGTTTTAAATGTTCTGTTGGTTGTATTTTATCCCAGCTTTTATGTAGTGTTAAAAAACTGAAACAGGAAGTGCTTCTGGACTAGTGTTGTTTACATCTTGTGAAATGGTCTTTACTAGCATTTTACTAGCATCACACTAGTTTTACTAGCATCTATGTGTGTGTGTGATGCTAGGTTTACTAGCATCACACACACACATATGGGTTATACACATATTTTGAGGTCTTATTTTTTATTTTTGCTAGACTGTGCCAGGATAAACAATCACATGCTCTGAATGCACTTCTCATATTTTAGGACTTGCCAAAAACAGGTGAACAAGTAAAGAAAACACGCACTGCTGTCTTGAAGAGGTTTGCTCGGACTCCTGATCTAATTTCTGTTTTGCACCCAAGCAATTGTGACTTCCAGCTGTGCGTTCCCATCTCAATAAATCAGCACTGACAGGTTGCTAAAGCAACACCCAAGGCCCTCTGCAGCCTACAGTGTATAATGTACACTTCGGTGAATTCCAACAAAATGTGTGTGGAACAGCCTCTATATGTGTGTGTGTGTGGTCCTGAGAGGTAAACATCAGAGCACGACCCTTTTCAGAGCCGCTCCAGCGCCTCGTAAGTGAGACCGATTATGAGTGTTTAACACAGCCTATTACATCCCAGACCGAAATGACGATAGCACACATTCAACATGCAATCACATGGAGAGAGTGAGAGAGACTGGCTGCATGTGGTGCCCAAGGGATTGGATGTAAATTAATATAAGCGAAAAAATAAAAGACAGGGTGTCACAGTTATAATGAGACAGGTGGTTTCAGCAGCTGGAGAGAAAGAAGAAAGAATGATTGAAAGAAAGATGCCGAGAAAGAAAAAAAAGAAGAAACTGAGTAGATTAGCAGAGGCCAGAAATATGCTGAGAAGCAATGGAGCAGACATTTGCAAAACATACTGTTGCATTAAACAGCAGAATGCAAAGAAAGGAAAATATAGTCGATGGATTCAGGGTTATTATTATTGCACACTGAAGAACTAGTAACTAACATGTGATGTAACAGCAATCAGACAACTAAAACTAAATTAAAGGAGCTGTATGTATAAAATGGCCTTGATATGTCACATTAAGAAATCATGTTCATTTCAAATACTTTTATCACTGACAACAGCAGTCCGGCCAGGATATTGTCATTTAAAAAAGTGAAGTTGCAGCCCTCAACTGTCATGTTGTGTTTTGGTCTGATGCTCCACCCTCCACCAATCTACCAATCACGGAGTCAGTAGTGTTGCAGCATTCGGGTTGCCAGTTACCACAGCTGCCACTACAAACCTGTGGGATAAAAAAACGTTGGATCCTGCAAACTATCTGGCAACCTCGAGTCAGGGGGGAAGGGTAGGCAATACACTGCTCTACAATAATTTTAAACTGATCGCAGTACCAATTTTGGCCACAATCTTACATACAGCTCCTTTAAAGCAGCACTATGTAGTTTTTTAAATCTTTATATTTTTCCAAAACCCTTGAGATGGTACATCGACTTACAAAGGGTTGAATGACAGGCCTGCTATAGCCTGACGGTGTCTATATCGCTTTTACTGGCACTCTGTAACTTCGGGGAGCGGGTAGGAACCCGAGCACAAAAACAATTACAAAATTCAAAATTCCATTCGACTTATATGATTTTTTTGTAATGGCTTTTTAAATCATTTTTTTAAAATAAATATTTATATAATATTTTATCAGATGATTAATCAAAATAAAACAATCAAATCGCAAAGGGTGTGCTTTAATTAAACAAATGATGTGCGGTTTCCAGCCAAACATGAATAAATTAAGCCATAAATAGTAGTATAGTTTATTTTACAGTGAAATTTTATTTCATATAATATCAGTAATATTTTGTTTAAATTTTTTAAAATTTTACTTAGTAATAATAATAATAATGATAACTTGCAAAGACTATTATTAATATTTAGACAAATCTCTAAGGATTAATAATAGCATTATGACATCTTTATGCCTTTACATTATTACTGTTAAAAGAAAACAGGAAAACATATTACAGTTTAATTTAACATGTCTCATCCCAAGACGTCATATAACTGACGTTTTGGGACGTCTTTTGACCATACGTCAATATTCGCCTTTTTAGGGCCCCCTTACACGTCTGTAGATGAGGTTATGGGATCCTAACTGTACTCCAGACCTAAACCTAACCCTAAACCTAACCCGTCACCCAACTGACGTTAAAGGTAAAGCGTCAGTTGTATGACGGCCCGGGATCGCCATCTACTGACGTTTAAGGGGGCCCTAAAAAGGGGGATGTTGACGTATGGTCAAAAGACGTCCCAAGACGTCAGTTATATGACTTTTTGGGATGAGACTGTGTTAAACTAAAAGGGTGTCTTTAGAAAGAATTTAATGCTGATATTTCTACAATCCCTTTCTCAATGATCAGTCATCTTTAAATGTTAACAGGGTTGACTATTTCACATCCATAACAAAATATTAGATATAAAATTGCTGCGGATTCAATCAGACCCTAGAGGAAAAGATCCCAGAGGTCACTGCTACACACACACACACACACACACACACACAGAGCGGTAGAGACATTAAAAATGAGGTCTGGATTTGTACTCAAGCTTATGTTTATGAATGCTCTGTGTTCAGTTCATTTGTATTGATTATCTAAAGACTGAACAGGACAGATCACCACGGTCAGGTGAACGCAAAGGGCACGGGGGAGGGTTTGGCGTGAGGCACGCCCGTACGGCAGCTGTGACCTTCTGAAGGTCATAAACGATGAAGAAAAAGCATGCAGGCTCGGTGACAGGAGCGGCGCACACCCAAGGGGACTGGATGGCCCACTTGTCAGGTGTGGCTTGAGACGAACACTCATACGCCCACAAATACAGACACACACTCTCTACTGTTGTTACGGTAATCATGGGTGATAAAGACAACCAAGAGGAGGAGACGAGATGGAGTTAGAGCTCATAACTCTTTGCACACTTCTTCAGCTGATACATCGAGCTCTGCGCACGCAGACGGTAATGAGCCACACATACACATACACACACACACCTGTCATGGCCAAAAAGGGGAGCCCTCAAACAAAGATAAACTGTTTCTAGAGTCCAAACATGTAGGAGCGGATATTAAAGCACACTATACGTAAATTTGAACCAATACTTAGACCAAGTGATCCAGCAAATCTAGAACACTCACAAATGCATACTATCGACTTACCTATATTTTTGTGAGAAAATTCTATTTTGTATACTGTGAACAATGCGTAACTGCGCAAAATGTGAGCACTACACACTGTATCCCACAATGCAAATGTGCACTATAGATATGGGTCATTTTGAACAAATCTTTAACATATCCCAGAGAGCGATTTGTTCATTTTGAGTTGAAAACAGAAACAGAAATGATTAGTTCACCCCCTGAGTCTTCGTGTCCGAGTCGTTAGCTTCAGCCTATGGGGATGTGACGTGACAAAATAGCAAACGTCTTGGATTGGGAACTAAACTGACAGTTTGCATAGCCTGAAAACCCAGATAAACAAAATCATTTCTGTTTCTCATAATTTGGCCTTCCCTGCATTACATATGTTTTATTCAACACATTCTAATCCTTTGGCGTCATATAGGTGACGCCATACAGTATGACGCCAAAGGATGAGAATGGGCTTGTTTTATTCTAAATGTGACCATGTTTGCATAAGATGTGCAGAAGTGTTGGGGAATTTGACTCGAATGAATTTGGCATTCCTTCGATCACAAAAGAATAAAAACATAGGTTTTGCTGCCACCTCATATACCATCAAATGCAAAATTCCTAGGGGAACAAAAGGTTTGCGAGAAAAACGCAAAAAAAAACCCTTTAAAATATTTTTGTTAAACATATACACATCTTTTTTTACAAATCATATGGAAGCTTGTTTCCGCCACTGAATAAAAAAAAATAAAAAAAATAATCGCGATTGTGAGTAAATAATCTTTTTAACTCACAATTGCGAGATATGAAGTCAGAATTGTGAGAAATAAAGTCGCAATTGCATGTTATAAAGTCAGAATTGCGAGATATAAAGTCAGAATTGCGTTATATAAAGTCATAATTCTGAGAAAAAAATACAGAAGTGCGACTTTTTATCTCACATTTCTGACTTATTTCTCAAAATTGCGAGTTTACATCTCGCAATTCTGACTTTAACACATAATTGAGTCTATATGTCGAAATTCTGACATCTTTTCTCAGAATTGTGAGATATAAACTCACAATTGCGAGTTATCAGGCCAATACTGAGGGGAAAAACTTTTTTTCCCCCTCAGAATAGTTTAAATCTCACAATTCTGACTTTATATCTCGCATTTCTGACTTTGTAACACGCAATTGCGACTTTATATCAAGCAATTCTTACTTTGTATCTGGTAATTCTGACTTTATATCATGCAATTGCGACTTATCACGCAGTTCTGACTTTATATCTCGCAATTCTGACTTTATATCTCACAATTGTAACTTTATATCACGCAATTCTGACTTTATATCTCGCAATTCTGACTTTACATCTGCAATTCTGAGAAATAAAGTCAGAATTGCGAGATGTAAACTCGCAATTGTGAGAAAAAAAGTCTGAATTGTGAGATAAAAAGTCGCGATTACCTTTTTTATCCTGTGGCGGAAACAAGCTTCCATACATCACCATGTCCCTTTAGGGTAAATGAGTAAATGGCGATAGAATTTAAATTTTTGGATGAACTGTAAAGATGCGCAGCGCAAAGAGATAACCTGACAAAACAAATATATGTAATAAATGACAACAATTTAACATATTTATAGCAGCGTATACATTCGGTTTGACATACCATGTGTACATTAGTACTAACAACAGTACATACTCTACCATATGCAGTAAGCATTCACTACTATTCTCTTAAGAGCAAAGCCTGAATGAGTTTCAGAGCATAAGAGTCTCTTAAAAACTCAAAGTCTTAGACAGATGTTATGTTAATGGGTCCTTTCTCTCTTGACAGAATAGGTAGCGCTGAAATGCCACAAGGCTAAATAAATGCATCACTTCACATAAAAGCAAACAGGAACTCAACAAGAAAGGCCTCAGGCCTCCTTTACGGAAGTACCCGAACCAAAGATACAAGATCTCTTCTTTGAAGTTCTGCAGAGGTTTTTTTTTTTTTTTTTTTTGCCTCATATGGGACATTTAGGGCAAGGCACTGTGGCTCAAGGCCTCATCTTGCACATTTTATACAAAAATCCTTCAATCAAACAGGGCTTCTCATGACTTTGCTCTAAGAGGGTGCATGCACACACTCAGTTAATCATCCTTCTGGTGCAACAGGAGAGGAGGAGAGAGAAGCCGGGTCATTAGGGGAGGTTGGAGAGATGCAGGATGCATCTTAACGTGACACTCACACTGCTTGGTATTCCGGCCACATGAGGGACAGTGTTTTTTATTTAACACAAGCACACACACACACACACACACACTCTCTCTCTCTCTCAGTGAGGGTCCACGGTAATTTGATCAAAAGCGACCTTCAACAGGCGATCCCAAAAGGTTAGGCCTCACACCAAATAAAGTCGTATGAATAATCACGCTCGCTGTATCTGTGTAAATCAAGCTCGGTTAATCTTCTGTGAAGCCATGTTTCAAAGACCATAAAATGAAGGCATAATTTCCAGGCGAGTTATACATTTAAAAGGGAGATAAGAGTTTTAAAGAGACAAGGGAGGGACAAGATGAGAACGGGAAGGGATGGAAAATGTCGGAGAGAAGATGCGAGGAAGAGACGAAATGAGAAGATGCAGAAAATGAAAGGATATATAGGACTTCCTAAAAGAAGAGTTTAGGAAGAGCAAAGGCAAATTGAGAGGAGGAAGAGAAAGGATTGAAAGAAAAGGGATGGGACAAGATGAGAAGAGACGCAAAAAGAACGGACGACAAGATGAAGAAGAGAAAGGAAAAGGAGAAATGATGTGAAAGGATGAGACCGGATAAGAAGATGCGGTGGAAGACATGATGGAAGGGATGCTATAAAAGGAGGATCAGAAGAGATGAGAAAAAAGAGATGAGGAATAGAAGAGCATAGACAAAACCAGATGAAGAAGGGGAAGGTTCAGACAAAGGACAAGGACAAGTAGACAGAGGATAGATTGAGATGAGATGAGATGATGGAAGGGATGATACAAAAGGAAAGATCATAAAAGACTAAATGAAAAGAGAAAGAAAAGTTGAGGAAGAAACTAGAAGAAATGAGAAGGATGGGACAAGTCAAGATGAAAAGACAGAGGAAGGGAGGTAAAAAGATGGGATGAGATGAGATGAGATGAGGAAGGGAATGGAAAATGTTGAAGAGAAGGGATGACGAGAGATGAAGAGGAGAAAGTAAAAGAGGAGACAAAAGGATGAGACGAGTCGAGACAATGAAGAAAAATAGATGCTATATGGAAAAGCTAAGAAGAGATGGGGAAGAAAAGAGCACATACATAAGGAAGAGAAAGGATTGAAACTACACTAAATGAGACAAAGGGTTTGAACAAGGCCAGAAGACTCATGGATTACTACATTCATCCTGAGTTTCATTCCAGCATTTATCCGGTTATAAAAGCTTGACCAAACAAAAGCTTAAACTTTTTAGACTTTATGTCTCGCTTGTTTCATGATTCATTCAATCCTTTTCTCCTCCTTCTGGGAAAAGCAAACGAATCACCTCTTGACTGCACCAGAAGAGAGGAACAAATGTTCAAAAGCATTTAGGAGAGAAAAGAAAGAAAGAAAGAAAGGCACGACCTTGAATGAGTTAGTCTATTTCTCGAAAGACGTGCATTGACCTTGTTTTGACAAGAGTCGCTGCGTTTTAATTTCAGGGTTTTCGAAGTATGGATTTTGTTTTATGCCTTTTTAAATGGAAGCCTTGCCTTCTATTTTAGACCCGCTCCCGTTGACCTTTCTTCCTCCTTCGCTCTCTTCTTCCGTGATCTTCCTCTGTCACCCCCTCCCCTTTCCCTGCTCTGTAATTTCAGATGGAGTTTGTGGAGGCAATAAATGTAATTAGTATCGTATTTCAGATGGACTAGACACAGCGAGGGAGGGAGAGACCCTCCCTTTGCCTCTTTCCTGTTCTTGGTGCACTCAGTCTCTTTCTCTTTCTCTTTCCATTGTTGTGCCAATGTCCCCTCTGTCCTGTCCTCTTAGCGGTGTCAGTGTAGTGTTGGCTTGACTCTGTCTCTCTCCATTTATCCGCTCGGTTCTCCTTGCTGCACACTGGACGGACTCAGAAAGGTCACGCAGACGAGGGCTGCTTATATACCAGAGAGAGTCGGTCACTCCCTGGACTGCAGTAGAGGACAGCAGACACGTCGGAGCAGATGAGAAATGTGTTGTACATGAGACGCACTCAGAGGCTGTGATCGGAATGCATTCAGACCTCATATATGGGATCAACAAAAATGTCCCGCAGACACACACACACACACAAACACTCATGCACACGGGCAGGCAGTTCTAACATTAATGGACAGCCCTGAGAGGACTTAACTGCATCTGTGACCTATAAACAACCTTAAGGTCTGTTCACACTGGGACGAGTTTCATGCGCGTTATTCGCCGACGTTTAACGTCTCGTGACTAAACAAAGGGCGCCAATGTGAGTGTGCACACCAACGTGTAAAAGCGTCATTTAAAAAAAAACACCTCTGGTTCGTCAAAAACTATCTGACCAATGAGATTGCAGACTGATCTCATGAAGTAGCGTGTGTATGACACGCCAATTCGTATTTCCATTTTTGGCGTGCAATCAAGACGCGTAATCGGTTTTCAGCGTGTTTATGAACGCCGTTGACTTAACGTTATTACTGTATATATAAATATATGACTTACCTCAACCCCGTCCCTAAACCTAACCGTCACTGGGGTTAATGGCATTTATGACTGTTCCCTTACCATCCTAGGAAAAAAAAGATATGACTTACCTCAACCCCATCCCTAAACCTAACCGTCACTGGGGTTAATGGCATGACTGGACATTTGCCGGCGTGTACAGACACGCGGAATCACTCGGACGTTAATGGCGTAGACATACACGGATACATGTGGATAGCTCAAAATGCGTAGAGATAACGCCACTTGACTCGAAAGTGGCGTGTATGTTTACGCAAAAGTCATGATGTCATGTTGGAGATTGGCGCTTTTGCTCACGTGTGCTTCACAACTTGGGGGCTCTCAAACACATAAAGGTCTTGCCGAGCACACATATGCAATGGCGAAGAAGATATGCGCCAAGTAGCGTCTACACAGCCAGGAAGAAATAAGACGAGGAAGATGCAAGGCAAGATGAATGTAGAGCTGCTGTTCTCGTTGGTGCTAGAACATAAAGAACGATATGACAAACGCGACAGGGACTACAAACATCTTGATAAAAGAAAACTGATATGGAGTTGTATTGCGGAGAAATGGGCGCCATCTAATGTCAGGGAATGAATTTGCATGTTCACTCGGCTCATCGTCAGCGAAAATCGCTTAGGTGTGAACACAAAAAATGCGTTGAAAAACGCTGACGAATAACGCGCGTTGATTCGGGCCTTAACACAGAAGGTTACAGATGGACAGTATAGTTTTACCTTATACATATCTGTCTCAAAAAGAAGAAAAGAAAAGGGTAGAGTATTCCTTTAAATGAATGATCCAGGTTCAACCAGTTAAAAGGCAAATGAAAATTGCTCTGACTCAGTCATCCCTCATTTTCTTAAAGCTACACTGTGTGATTTTTACCCCCATCTAGCGGTGAAAAGGTATATGACCATCCAGTGAATATTAGTTTCTGTTCCTCTCAATTCCGATTTCGTTTTAACTCCTACGGTGGCCAATGTAGTCCAAGATTAACATGGCTTCCAGTTCGACTTCATCCATGAGTGTTAACTCAAATGAAAACGCGAAACGCGAAGCTTGAATTAACGGGTATGTCCCTCTTTGGCTAATGTACTGTACTTTCAAGATGGAGGGGCAACATGGCGACCGACATTAGAACCCCTTACCCGTATGTATTTTCAATGGCATATTATACACTTACGAGAATACTTTACTACTTGAACAAAGTAAATATACATTAATGAGCACATATATTTTTTTTAAAGTGTTTTTAGCTAAGAATAAACTAAAAGAGTTACAGAGTAGCTTAAACAAAACCATCGTGAAGTACCATCTGCTTTTAGTTTTTTAATAATTTGATACTGCCAAAACCATTTTTCCACCAAGCCTCCTACCGCCATCAGAAACGTCTCTTCTGAGACGGAAACCTGAGGTCTGTGTGCTGACCTCAGATCAACATGAAACCCAGTAAAATGTTCACAACCAATTTCAATATTCCATCTTGAATGGGAAAAAGAGGTTGGGTTGAAGAATGCGAACGCTCTGTGACAGCCAAAAAGGAAAGTCGTTTCAGAGGTACAGCAAATTGTTGCTGATGAATCGTCGATGAATCATTCACAATAAAACCAGTCATGTGCATTAAGAAAGTAAATAGAGCCAATTTTGAACAAATCAATAATCTCTTTCGTTGTCTTATAATACGATAATTGAGTTTAAACTCCATATCGTTCAAGTCAGTCTCCATTCATGCTTTTTACCCACTTCGCTCAATCTCTGTTCTCATCAATCTGTTCTCATTCAGTGTTTTGGTCGATCAGATCACAAGTGTGTCTCAAACGCTTTGAGCTTTTCCACTTTTGATCACTTCCAGAGGTAGTCAAAAATGCATGCGATCAGATCACTTTCGTATTGTAGACGTTCATGTGTTCGGATGCATTCGGACAGCCAGAAAAGACCACCTACTCTACAATATGGGAAGCGCGGGATTTAAACTTTGTCGGCTGAAGAACCAAGTTTGGTTTTAAGATGAAAAATGTACCAAGCACAATGTTCTCTCACCATTGCTGCTTTCTAACACACACTCACAGCATTTGGCTTGTCTTGAGGTTGTCAGAGCAAAAATTAAAGCTGCTACTCTCTGTGATTTTTCTGTTTACACGTAACACGCAAATGAACTGCGTATCAAATGCACACGAAAAACGGCGTCTCACATGCACGTAAAAACTCATTTTCGCGTATAGATTACACGAAAATACACGATGCGTGTTATAAAGACGCATTTACGTGAGAACAGGCTGATCTCCGATCAACCAAAATGCGTCTTATTACCATTAAACAGGGCCAAGAATATCTTGACATGACCATCTACCATCTCAATATCCTTTTTATCAAACAAACCTTCCACTAGGTAATTTCTGGATATTTACAGGCATGTTTTGAAATGCCATTTAAGAATAAATTTAACCCCTGTGATGCACAGAGACAGTAAAAGACTTCTCTGTTGTTGGGAATCTGACAGGAAGAGAGTATGGATGAATTTCCTGCATGTTAATACATTGCAGGGTGGTATTAGTAACTGTACCCCAGAGGTGGTCTCCTAATTAACTCCTTCCAAGTGACACTTCCAACAAGTCTCCCCTGGATTACAGAGTCAACCTTTGATCCACATTTTAATTTCCCAAGAAAGGAGAGGCTAACAAAAAAAGACTGAATGGAAGGGGGAAAAAACATCATGTCTATTTTTAATAAATTAGAAAATGACTTGGACACTGTGGGGATTGACTATTTAGTGAGTTGCGAACAAACAGCCTGGTGAAATATGTGATAAAATAGAGCAAGTAAAATGTCATTACTGTGAAATTACCAGACTGATCTCATGAAGTAGCGTGTGTATGACACGCCAATTCGTATTTCCATTTTTGGCGTGCTATCAAAACGCATAATCGCTTTTCAGCGTGTTTATGAACGCCGTTGACTTAACGTTATATAAATATATGACTTACCTCAACCCCGTCCCTAAACCTAACCGTCACTGGGGTTAATGGCATTTATGACTGTTCCCTTACCATCCTAGGTAAAAAAAAAGATATGACTTACCTCAACCCCATCCCTAAACTTAACCGTCACTGGGGTTAATGGCATTTATGACTGTTCCCTTACCATCCTAGGTAAAAAAAAGATATGACTTACCTCAACCCCATCCCTAAACTTAACCGTCACTGGGGTTAATGGCATTTATGACTGGACATTTGACGCGCGTGTACGGACACGAGGAATGACGCGAACGTTAATGGCGTAAACATACACGCATACACGCGGTTACACGCGGATAGCTCAAAATGCGTAGAGATAACACGCCACTTGACTCGAAAGTGGCGTGTATGTTTACGCAAAAGTCATGATGTCATGTTGACATCACAGGTACCATGGTATCCAGTTTAAAATTCTGGATTTTGATAGTTGATTTTGAATAAAAACATGTCACTGTTGCAATAATGACGTTTTAGTGAAACAATGTTTACTTTTTGTAAGGGACAGCTGTAAATGACTCAGAGCTCAAATAAGTCATTCCAGCTCTTTCCATTAGCTGTTCGAGTAAGAGTAAAATGACTACAAATGATACTCTAATCCATCAGCGTACCAGACTGTATTTCTCTTTTTCTTTTGTCTGTCCTCTCACCACTGCACAGATCTGAAATGACAGGGTGGACCAGTGCGATGAAGCAGACAGGCTCTCTTTAGCCCGGTGTGGTGAAGTGTTTTCACCTGAGGTTCAATCCTGAGGGAGCCAAGCCAACATTAGACGGCCAACGGTGCCACCTGCTGGACAGTTGCATAATTCATTTACCTTCTGATTTTAAGGATGAGTTATGGGTAGGGACAAGTTAAGCCCAATTTATAGGCTACTACATAGGCTGCATGAAAATGTAAAAAATGTAACAACGTGCAAATTCTACGCGGACTATATCTATACACAAACAGTAAACAAAGCAGCGTGTGCTTACCGCTTGAATATCAATCCTGCTTTACACTTTCTTTATTCCACTCCGCTCATGTTAACATTGAAATATTCGCCAAGGAACACTCAGGGAATATTAGAACAATCTTTTTTGTGCTGTTTTTACTTCTTTTTTCACTGTTTTACTAATATTATCAGTCATTCACTAAGGCCCTGTTTACACGAGAACGCTCGCGGGTGAAAACACAAAAAATATTTTATCGGATGTGCCTTTCGTTTACACGGCGACGGCGTTTTGGAGGCTTAAAAACGCAAAAAAGTGAAACCACCCTCCAGAGTGGATATCTTAAAAACGCTCCACCGCCGCGTTCTCGTGTAAACGGTAAAAACGCAAAAGTCTGCTTGACTGTGAAGTTTGTACGCAGGCGCGTGGACTTGGTGTTGTTGTAGAATGCACTCCTAGCCGCCTGAAGTGCATACTACATTGAATTTCACACACTTTTGTGTCACCACTTGCACGCGGATTTCCCACACAAAACGCCCGTCTAAACGCAGAATAAAAAGTGATGACGCAACGCCACTTTTGCGTTTTCTCTTCAGAATCGTTTCCGTGTAAACATAGCCTAAGCTGAACTGCCAATCAGAGTTCCCACTTTCACCGACATGTCGAATCGGCCAAAAAAAGCCAATGAGGACCAATTTCAGCCGACGATGCGGAACACATTGAGAAAAGATGGCCGACGCACAAAAATTGTTGGCTTGTTGTGTTCCAGGCTTAATTTACAGAGAGAGAGATTGATCTATTGAACTTCTCTGAGCAGATAATTACAAACAATTGTCCATGGATGAAAAGGGAAGAAAAGAAAAGGTGGAGCTGAAAAGTTGCGTGTTAAAAATAGCATTATAGTTAGATGCTGTGAAATGCTTCAAATTAACAGATTATACGTTTTGCTCAAAGACAGAGTAGGTGTTTTGCAGGCTCTGATGGCTCTAGCCCCTCCTGACTAGCTGATATAATGTCTTTAAAGGTTGTATCAGCGATTTCAGACCCAAACTAAAATGATCATGTTCATCTAATCTTTCCTAACGATCCGCTAGCTGCCCGCCCCATAGGCAGGCTGTCAAAAAAAACGCGTCTCTGTAGGCAGCCTAGGCTCTGAGATCTGCACACAAAATTAAATGGGTACAACCACCACTCAGAAATCAAAATAAACAGTGTTTTAACAAATCACGGGTGTTTGTTCATTTTTGCGCTCGTGCACGGCACCTGCACGCAAAGTCGGAGCTGAAGAATAAGACAGTGTCTATCAACCCTATGCTATCACGGGACCAGATACATTTAACATGGAAGAGGCAATCCCCAAGAAGAGAAGGAGGATTAGGGTGAATACCGTCCTTTTTCGTCAAAGAAACTAATAATATTTGGAAAGGCTTTTGAACGGTGGAGAGAACTCAAAGAATTGAACATTTTTAAATCGGACGCCGTTTCTTCTGGACAGGTGAGTAGCTTCTAGTGCTGACTTTTTTTATATGAAAATATAATTCTTTTAAAAATATGAGTGAAGCTTGACTAAACTTGGATAGCTCTAGCGAATATGAGATTGTAGGGATATAGTGTGTGAGTTTTTCATGATGCACAAAACGGGAGGAAGGGGCGAGCTAACTTGGTTTGTTTGGGATCTCGCTACAAGCGCAAACAATTTCCAATGCAAATAACAACTTCAACATCTATGTTAAACTGTACTTAATACTTGTGTTTTTCTAATTAAAGCGATTGGCTATGAGCTACGTACAGGCGCATTTGATAGACATTCTTAGCACCCAATAAATGGCGCCGGACATTCGTAAACCACGCCTTAAATACGAGAAAATGAACATGTGGTTCCCAGACCCAAGTCTCAACGAGAATTGGGTCTGGCGTTAGCCAGGCTAGCTTCAAACACAAACAGAAGTGACATCACCCACAATCGCTGATACAACCTTTAATATAAATAAATAAGTAAATGTTACTGAACGTTTTGTTGATGCGTTAAGAAAACCGATCACATGGTCAAATAATTAATGTGACAATATAACTTGTATTTATTCCAGTGCATACTTAGCTCATGTACTGGTGTACAGAAAAGGCTTGGTAAGGTTTGATGTCTGTCAGTGAAGGTGTTTGGAATCGCAGAATAGCTAACACCCCGTGGCAGAGGTGAAGGGCGTAATATTATTCACATATGAGAATCTGCACACATCAAGACAGCATCTGTGAAAGGTTAGCCGGAATGAGATTACAGCCCTGGATATAAAGACAGATACAATACTGCATGCACACTACAGGTAAACACAGTGTTCAGAAGGATATAACCACTGTTGTATAAGGTATCCAATCATAGTAAAGATATCTTCAGGGAAAATTTGAAAAAAAAAAAAAAAAAAAAAATACTTATTAAAGCAAATGGAGTAAAAGGGCTTCAATTTTGCCTTGATCCTTTGACATATAAGAGGTCTTTGTACCATTAAAACATCCTGCAAGTTTCATAGCTTAAAGTGCCCTCCTCATTACAAACAACGCATTTATTTAATCAAGCTCCAAAAAGGCTCGTTTGGATTTTGAGTGGTTAAGACATTTGCATATGTCTACCTCCAGAGCAATTCATATGAACAGTAATTATTGCACCATATAGGCCCACTGACAGTCAGTCACTTTACCCTTCATAATATTCTGTGAATTATGAACCGAATACTGCACATATGAAGTAGGTTCAAGGGGATCTATAGCCTGATATATCTGGGGAGAGCTAGCCAATCTTATTAGCATTTATCTTGATGACAGTTGTCTCTCTGCTGGTGAAAACCGGTGATCTTGGGCTGTAAATGCTACGTGATCAGGGCTGCTTGTCAATAGCTATCGATGGAGAAACAGCTTTCTACCCACAGCAGAATCTCACTGGACCATGCTAACCAGCCATCTTGATTTCTTGAGTAAGTCACCTCAATACTCCATGCACAGAAAAATGTCTGTACTGTAAAACACCGTGATAGCACACGTACATCACAGAGACGTCTATTAATGTGTGTGTTTACATCTGGAAGACGTATTTTTAGAGTGTTTGCTCATCTGCAATACGTCTATAGGACGTTTTCTGTCAAATAGACGTTTAGAAGATGTCTTTAAGATGTAATGATTTAGAATGTATGTTAAACTGGCATCTTAAAGATGTCTATCAGATGTTAATAAACAGCAGATGCTTTCCAGATGAAGTGATCTTTAACAGACATCTTGCAAACGTACCTAGGCCATTTTGCAAGATGTAAACAACACTTGTCCAGAAACACTTCCTGTTTCAGTTTGTAAATGGTTTCTTTATTTCTAATGTAAAGAAAACATCTCAACTTTTTGATTCAGTTGTAAATGTTCTGTTGGTTGTATTTTATTCCAATGTTTATGTAGAGTTCAAAAAGTGAAACAGGAAGTGCTTCTGGACCAGTGTTGTTTACATCTCGCAAAATGGTCTATGGAAGAAATAGTTAGTATGCTAGCAGGCTAATGCTATTATTTTAAAAAAATAAAATAAATAAAAAACTCATGTCACATACCTTTTTCCTGAGAGCTGAGGTTCAACATGACACAAAGTGTGTGTGAGTCTATTACCTTAACGTCATTTTCAATTATCTGTCAGCATTGTCGCAGGGAAATTAAAAGAACCCAATTTCCACTCCAAATGTACGGCGTTAATCTACTCCTCTCTCAGCTCGTCTGAAGCCCACACATCCAGAGAGCATAATGTGATGTTTCTGTTCTGGGCTTGTTACGTGAGGGAACTTTTTTACAAGTGTGAGCCAAGACCAAAAGAAGTGTTAAAATCTGCGGGCCCTAGTGGTTTCTGAAACCTGTGACACAAATCAATTCAATTTTACGGCTTCACATTACTAGTTTTGGACACATTTATGCGAACACTGTTATTAGAAGAATTATCGGTAAGTGGCGTGACTCTACTGTGAAATATTCAGTAAAAATGGCATAGAGTGCCGAAGTTACGACGTCACTCTGTAGGCCAAAACGCGGAAGTGAGTTAGCATTTTAGCACTACGGTTCCCTCGCTCTAAAGCCTATGGGATTTTTGAATGGGTTTTTGCTAAATCGCCTGAAATAAGGTCTGTGGTGAACAAAGCCTCTAAATATTTTCACGTTTTGATCTATGACATAGAACACACAGTTATAATCTGCTTGTGGTTTTTTTTAAACTTTATTGTGTCTGATTGTGTTTTTAAAATCTTTATATAGGCTTCAAAATGTATAAATTTTGGATTAACTTAAAATTAACTTAAACGTAAAGATTATCTTGCTAGACAAAACGTGTAAGGGTCACAACCCTTTTGTTAAACACAGATCTTATTTTTTGCGATTTTCCAAAAGTCTATGGGGAAAATGCATTGCTTTTCGACCGAGGGAACCCATGCGCCGCTAGCTTCCGAGTTGTCCTACAAAGTGACGTCATCACTTCGGCACTCTATTGAAATCACACAAGGAGAGAGTGCGTTTGCATGTTTTTGGGGGGAATGCGGGGTGAGTTGGCTGCTGTCTGTATTCGTTTGATCATATTTGTTGAGACACTAACCAGCTCTGACAGGGCCACATACAAGGGGTCGGTAAGGTTGTGTATTTAGAAAAGCACTATGGAAGAATTATTCACCATCATTTTGACAATTCTCCTGTCAAAAAACAACTTTGACAGCACATTGCTTTATTTCCATTAATTCATGCCTCGGGTCATAAAAAAACACACCAGAAAATCCAGAATACAAGATTATGTCGCATTAATATTACTGCCATATGAATGTTCTCCTTTAGCCCCCCTGGTATTTTTCATTTGATGTAACTTTCTAATTTATCCCTGAGTAAATAGCAATCGTAATGCGAATGGAATGAAGAGCAGGCACGAGGCGTGTGCCGGTGAGAGGAAAGCGGCCCTCCATGCAGCAAATTATCTTGCCAGCACGGAAGCATCTGTGCTCAGCTGAGACGAGAGAAAAACAAGGCTTACCTCTCCTCCTCCCTAAAAAAAACTCGGCAATCAATAGAAAGTTCATTTCAGAAAGGCAGTCTGGTAATCTGTTTGGCTGCACGCGCACCTGTCCCTAATGATCTTTCCTGCACAACAGAATGACCTAATCTTCATTCAAATGAATCGCTGCACAACACCGACAACACTTTATCACTCTTTCTCTCGAGTCTCCAGTACACTCACGGTGATGGAGGCGTGAGGGCCAGAGGAAAACTGATCAGAGTGAGTTAGAAGCAGTTTAAGTGAGCATGAATGACTAGTTTTTTTAGAAAATGGCGATACAGACACAAAAGGCTTTGCTCAGACTGGTTGTCACAGTGGTTACAGCGGTTTCCACTAATAGGTTGACATTTTGTCAGGTAGTATTAAACATGGGATTCATGTTTATTTTAATAATTTATTAATTATTTATTTTTATTTATTATTATATTTTTTTATGAGAACCACAATGTATCACAAGCTCACTCTTTTCACACAAATATGAAGCGGTACAACTTTTTTTTTTTTTACATTGATAATCATTATTTCTTGAGCAGCAAATCAGCATAGGCTATCAGAATGATTTCTAAAGGATCATTTAGCTTTATCGCAGGAACAAATTACATATACATTTTTACATTTTAAAAAGAACACTTTAAAATCTAATTTTGATATTTCACACAAGTTAACGACATTTTGATTAGATACATGTCCTTTGTAAACATGACTTATTTCAACAACATTTTTTCTTTTAAAAACTGGCCCAAATTTATGAATGACAGCATAAAAACCACATACTACATCCTTGACTACCAATTTAATCACATAATTTTATTTTTAGAGGAGATATATATTTTTTTTCTATCATAAAATCTTACTGAAAAATACTGCGTATAAATATAAAAAAATAAACCAGCACGTTACATTTACGTTTTTACTTGCAGAAACCGACTGTTGCATTTTATTATGAGGGTATAGACCTTTTCAAAAGATGTAAACAACACTGGTCCAGAAGCACTTCCTGTTTCAGTTTGTAACTGTTTTCTTTATTTCACATGTAAAGAAAACTTCTTAAAGATGTTTGTTTAACTTTTTGATTCAGTTTTAAATGTTCTGTTGGTTGTATTTTATCCCAGCTTTTATGTAGTGTTAAAAAACTGAAACAGGAAGTGCCTCTGGACCGGGGTTGTTTACATCTTTTGAAATGGTCTATAGGATTTTGTTCGAGATATTTTTCATATTAAGTCTACACAATCTACTTTAGTTTCATCATTTAAACGTAATTTTTGTCGGTTTATTATTGACATTTTATCAACATTCTTGTTAATGTCAGAAAAAAAAAAACGAAGAAAAAAAAAAGTCCACACTTCCTTACAACACCACTGGATGGCGTCAAAGTCCACGTGACAAACTGCATTGTAAATCTCAAACAAACCTTTAAATTGAGCACAAAAGCAAATAGTTCGTCTACAAGCTTTGATACTTTATTGGTTTATTTTTCACAATGCATTCCACAGACAGTCCTCAGCATATTTTCATCAAAACTGAAATCTTTTACAAATGACCTGCATGAAGAAACAGCGCTTGATGTTTGCTAGTTTTTAAGAGCGTGAGCCGCTTCATGTATTCGATCCACGATGGAGACGGCAAATTCTGCAAACATGTTGATTTTTGACATGACAGGAAGGTGATAGGCCGACAGCATACGTTCTAGTTCACCTTTTTTTTCCACTTAACGGCTAAAAACAATGAATAGTTGGGTGCAATACGCCGTAACAGATCCCTTTGTAGACAAGTGTGAAATAAAACTGCTCTTAAACTCTGCTACAGAAGACTAGAAGCCTCTTCACCTCTAACACGATTTAATTGCATCAACTTTTAACACAGTTACACCACAACACTGTGTTCTATCACGCCAAGTACAAACAAAATAGGGAAAAAAAAGAAAATAGCTAAAATCAAAAGACTCGTGAAGGAACTTCATAACCAAAGCAATTCATACTGAAATGAATCAAAATGGCCTTCAAACAAGGTGAATGCTTCACTGACTTAATAGTAAATGAAAAAACCTCATCGATTCCTGCTTTCGCTGACATGGAGTTCCTCGGACTACATTCGGTAATGGTGTTACGTAGCTGCGTTTAAACATGGACAACTAGCTCTACTCTGAAAGACAGTGACGACTCTGCTCGTGAGAGAAACTCACAGGAGGTTTAAAAAGGATTCATTCTCACGTTACGCTAACATTTCAAACACTGTGGGAGGGGGGATAAAGTTTACATTGCATCGTCTAAGGCCTTTTTCCAAACCAAACACGATTCTGTCCGTCTTTTCTTCCAACATCACTTCTCGTGCACCGAATTAACGATCTAACTTTCTTCACTCCGTCTTTGGCTTCGCTCCGGGAATCTTGGCCTGGAGCCTGTTAATGGCACGAACAAAAGAATATTACTACAGCACACGAGGAACACGTTTAAACTAAATTAATAAAACAAGTCAAGTCGCACTGTAAAAAAAAAGAAAAAAAAAAAAAAGAAAAAAAAAACTAAATTATATACACAGAGACTACATGTGTCGTGTGTGTATTTATTTATACCATAGCTGTGAAATCACACCTAAAAAAAAATTGATTGATATATACACTTAAAAATATATATATTTATATATATATATATATATATATATATATATATATATATATATATATATATATATATATATATGTATGTGTGTGTGTGTGTAGTACCAATATATAGATTCCATTAAAAAGCCAAAGGTGCCAGTTCATAAAATGAAATAAAAATGAAATGACAGTAATGCCAAAGCCATTTGCTCCCTTCTGAACATTTACAGTTTTATATGGTCAGGCCTATTAAAGTGTAGCTAAAACCATTAAAAAAAAAAAATAAGAAAAAAGTTAGGTGGGAAAATTGAGCGCGTTTCCAAGGAAACCTTTATTTTTACCATTAAAACCTCTAATTTATCCACATACATATAAATATATGGCAAAAAAATGCACACACAATGATATTAAAATAACTACTTAGTCTACAATTGTATTCATCAAAACCAAATTATCAATTATAAATCACCAGTTGCATATTTCACCATGCAAACAGACTTACTTTCCCACAACATCTTTGATTTGCTTGTTCGCCAGTCCGTAGTAATGGTCAATTTGTGCCTGTTTTAGGAATAAGGAAGAATAATTACCGCATTCAGGTGAACATTATAGATATATCATACCTTTGACACTGAAGACTCCAATAAACACTTAATATACCACGACAGCTGACTCAGCCGGAAGTTATCATTGCAAACACAAGCCAGATAAACGTACCTGATGCTTTTCATAAACCACTGGCCAACTGAAAGCCCCTATGAGACCTATAGAAAGAACACATTTTGAACAATGCCATATTCTGACAGGTGACAACTGACAGGAAAAAAACGACAATGCATCAATTTAAAAATAAGACTATATTCCCAAAATAGACATACCCAAAATAAGAAGGGTGAGACCATTGAACAAGGCACCAACATAGGTCAGGATCCACATGAGAACTGCAAACTGAGAAGAGAAACCACATGTCAACATACAACCAGAGGAAACAGTTTAGTCACATGTGACAAACGCATTTGACACTTATGCTTATATATAAGAAAAAAGCAAGCTTCCTTCATCTTTTGAAATAACGTTTCAGAATGTCTACAAAGTACATTCAAACTTGAACCTCTTCCCAAAGCCAAAAATATATAAACTAGTAGTTCAAAATGGTGTCTTTGGCATCAGTGATCACACTAACACAATGAGATTACTCATTTACATGTTAAGGAGAGCATTTACATAGTACTCAACTTTTAAATATTAGTAATACTTGTTCAAAACTGATACATGGATCTAAAGTGGCACTTTTCTACGGTTTCAAAAATGTAAAAAAAAAAAAAAAAATTATTTAAATTCACCTTATAGAAAAAGCATGATTTCCACACACACACTTTTCAAAATTGAAAATAAATGTTTCTAGAAACTCTTTTAGTTTATTCTTAGCTAAAAACACTTAGTTCTTTCAAAAATATATGTGCTCATTAATGTATATTTACTTCGTTCAAGTAATAAAGTATTCTCGAGAGTGTATAATATGCCATTGAAAATACATACGGGTAAGGGGTTCTAATGTCGGTCGCCATGTTGCCCCTCCATCTTGAAAGTACATTAGCCAAAGAGGGACATACCCGTTAATTCAAGCTTCGCCTGTGTTTACGTTTGAGTTAACACTCATGGACGAGGTCGAACTGAAAGCCATGTTAATCTTGGACCACATTGGCCACCGTAGGAGTTAAAACGAAATCGGAATTGAGAGGAAGAGAAACTAATGTTCACTGGATGGTCATATACCTTTTCACCGCTAGATGGGGGTAAAAATCACACAGTGTAGCTTTAAGCAGCAAATCATGTGATGAATCATGTGACACTGAAGACTGGCGTAATGGTGCTGAAAATTCAGCTTTGCATTACATGAATAAATAGAATTTTAAAATATTAGTCTTCTAAAAGTTTCTAAATTTTAATATTTCGCCATTACCATTTTTACTGTAGTTTTGAACCGCATTTGTGAACAGACTTGTAAAATGACAATTGTTTGGGTCACCTTTTCACTTTAAGGGTCAAACAAGAGGGTAAAATGATTATGAAAAATGCATTCACTTGAACTAAAATAGAATTAAAGGCATGCCGACACTTTTTTTTGCGAGCTGACCCAACAAATGGCAGAACATGTTCAAAAGCCACCGGCACACAAATGGTTGCTCGTAACAGGACACGTCACTCAATATAGCCGCCTGACCACAGAGAGACTGAATGCTGTAGAAGACCACCGAGTCCAGAGCTCTGAAAGGGCAGAGGGGTCTGGCTGTAACTCGACCCATAGCCCATAACCAGCACCCCCTTCACAGGGCAGTAAATCTCCATACACGGACGCTTCCCTCCACTGTGTTTGAGACGCGAGCCAATGCAGCGCCAAGAAAAGCCATGAGGTGCTGATTTAACATTAATGTTCGTGCCGTTTTTCCACTACGCCATAAACTTTGCTTAGAACAGGGCGACTCCTTAATGTCAGACATTTTGACGCAAGATTATTTGACGAAGCGCTTATCCCAGGATTTAGTAGACCAGAGTCCAAGTTCTATTATAAACCTAGTTCTGAAAATTCACGTTGTGCATTTATAATGTATAAATGGTTTGACAACAAAAGCAACATTAATATTTTCAAAGTTTTGTTTAGGGATGCAACGAAACAGCGATTTTCAGTTAAGCAAAATCGTTTCGGTCAACAATTTTGGCCCTTAAAAACCTTGGGCGCGTGAGAGCGTTTTGGCAGCACAGCGTTTTTTTTTTCCCATTGAGACGTTTCGTTGCTATGATACAGAATATCCGTAGCACAGTTTTCTTGTAACCGATTTCGCAGGTAATTAGTTTCATACTAAAATAATGTATCCATTTTGTTAGGTTAGCTCTGTTGGTTGATGTAGATGTACTGAAAGAATGTTGTGACAGTTGGTCAGTGTGGTTTAGTCCCGCCCCTCCTCCACTGTGATAGGACGGGTGGGTAAAAAGTGACTGTGACGAGCGCTGCGTTTTATCCAAAGTTGAACATTTTTCAACTCTCGGCGACCAGCAAAAACTACGGAGGCGTATTGCATTCACTTGAAGAAAAAACATCTACTCTGTTTTTCTGAATTTACGAGTTAATTTTTCATGAGAAAAAAAAAATTGCTCTGTTCTTCTGAATTAGAGTTAATTTTTCATGAGAAAAAAAAGTTTTTGCTCTGTTTTTCTGAATTAACTATTTAATTTTTCATGGAATTTTTTTTGCTCTATTTTTCTGAATTAACGAGTAAATTTTCCATGAGAAATTTTTTTTGCTCTATTTTTCTGAGTTAACGAGTTAATTTTCATGGATTTTTTTTTTGCTCTGTTTTTCTGAATGAACGAGTTAATTCAGAAAAAAATAGCAAAAACTTTTTTTCTCATGAAAAATTAACTCATTAATTCAGAAAAATGGAGCAAAAACTTTTTCTCATGAAAAATTAACTCATTAATTCAGAAAAAACAGAGGAATTTTTTTTCTCATGAAAAATTAACTCGTTAATTCAGAAAAACAGAGCAAAAACTTTTTTCCATGAAAAATTCTCGTAATTCTGAGATAATTAACTTGTTAATTCAGAAAAACAGAGTAGATTTTTTTTCTTCAAGTGAATGCAATACGCCTCAGTGTGAAAAGAAAAAAAAAAAAAAAAAAAAAATAATTCAGCGCCTCGTTACGCTCATGGTGTTTAAAAAAACGTGGTACTCCCATTTAAAACATACGCCAGGCGTGTGGAAAACCTGCTTCGGTGGAGACACGGCCTAACAACTTCTCTCAATCAGTGTTTCAACCACAGAAAGACATCAAAAAACAGCTTTTCTCGAGAGCAGTATTTTGCTAAATATGCACTGTATTACATATTATATTTAATATTTATTTAACCTGTTGGCAATGTCTTCATTTTTTTTAAATGTTTATATTTTACCAAGAAATTGAAGACCAATATATTCAAACATTTAAATGATGGCTATAATTTGAGTACAAACATAATTCTTTATTTAAAAAGTAAAAAAAAAAAAAAAAAAAAAAAAAAAAAAAAAAACTTCCTTAAGTGCAATAAATGAGGTGAAAATAAACTTTAGTTTGATTTTCTGAAAATTAAAACTGTCAGTTTTTAGTTAATTGACAAAATTAATGTAAAAATCTAATTTAAAAAACTCAAACTCAGCATCCTCAATTTCAGTTACAGCCTAGAATTTATTTCCGTGCGTCATTTATTTTTTAATTTAATAATTTACAATCACTTTTTTATACATTTCAAAACCAAAATTGTTTTTTAAAATGTTTAAATGTCTAATATAACAATTTTATCATAGTATAATCAATTTGTGATTGAAGACATTTTGGTTCATCACAAGACTCCACATGCCACAATAAAACCAAACACACAAAATGCATTAGCGCATAGTTCTTTTTCAGTGGCCCACTCGTGAGAACTATAATGCCCTCAACATGGCAACGCAGGCATCAGAGCAACAACGCAGAGTGAGCTGGAAAGTGTAGTTCAGCTATTCATTCAAGATCATTCAGCCCTGCAGATAACCTGGTCATGTGACAGCCATCTAAAAGAGCATCACATGACTAAGACTGGCATTCCTCAATGCCACATCACAGCTGATTCTTTAACCCCCCCACCCCCAATAAAAACAGTTGAGCGAGAGAGATCTTTTGGCACCATTTCTATGCCATCAGAGCCCAGTCCAAATCCCCTCAGCCTGATCAACAAAGGCTGCTTTGTGGAGCCGTTCATGACCCTCTCCAGCAAAACCCGAGCAAACACCCCAGACCCGACCACCAAACCCCTCAAAAACAAATGAGGCCATGTCTCTTATTCATTGTATGAGGGGAATCAAGAATACAGTTATAAAAGTAATATTACCATTTAAAAACAACGCAACTAAACCCAATGAATTCACAACCATTTAATAAAATAGTGTTCTCATGTTATGTAATATGACAGTCCCACATTTACCATCGTTATTAATAGTCGCGCATTCTGCTTGAGCGGCGCGCGCCAAATGAATAACCGTTGAACACTTTGTTAGTGTTTATTTAACTCAAAGAAACACATCCTAAGATATATACAAAATAAACATAATATTACAAAATTATCTCTGCTCAAAATGACGTGAATGCACAAGTGAACTTAAACCAAGTTACGTGCCATTCACAACGACTCAAGCTTAATTATTTCAAAATATTGGCCAGACTAGAATATAAATGTGAGGATTCAATATTTCAATTAAAACATATACAAGCAGAACTGTTTTACCTTTTTCCTTTTTGACACTCGAGTCCAAATTCTAGCTTAATTTGATAAAGATTTTTCCCCTGGTGAATTAAGCATTAACTCTACAGTTTACAAGGGCATTATTGTTCACCCACCTCATGAAAAACATCAAGACAATGAGACTTATTTCCCAGTCTTCACCCTGAGAGCAGTTATGGAGCCCCAAATCAAATAAAAGAGCAAAAGCTGATAGAGAACAGACAGGATTTAATTTCCTCCAGTCCTCTTGAACAAACCTTGAGTGAGTCCACCAGATCCTCCACCAGGAAGAGTCGTCGCAGCTCTTTAACAACAGTGTTGATGTGCACCAGAACTGTGTCACTGTACTTATGAACCATCTCCGCAGGGATTGCGATATCCTTATCCAGATACATCCTGTACAGGAGACAGAAGGTTTACCATGAGACTAGAGCTCCGTTAGTGAACGTGAGCAAACAAGACATTGAAAAATCAAGAAAACAAATGATCATGACATCATTTTTTGATGGCCCTTTTTAGTTCGCCATCAAGTTAGACCAGGAAGACCATGACATTTAACTAGTTTTACAATTCTTTTACTTACAGGTAAACATGCATGATTAATCATTAAATTATTTGCCATCTTGATCCAAACACCCACACAATCTTATATTTTTTTTAATATAAAAAAATTCAGCTGTGTATTAAGCCTTTGAAAAGTATTTTCACGGAGAAACATTCAAATCTGCGTTCACGCTGCAATAATTCATATTAAATCACAGAAGTACTGGATACAAGTTTATAGTTCGGATATCAACAATGTGTGTTTTCCACGGTGATCAAAATGGAGTAAATCACCTTTTGAAACTTGACACTTCACGTAAAGATTACATCAATTACATCATTACACCAGTAGGTGGCGACAAGAGACAAACGTATGTTTTCAAAACATTCGTTATAGAGTCGTTCAAAAACTCTGATTTATCCAGAAGGTGTAATGAAACGAGTCAAGTATTTATCAAGTCATTGAATGACTCATTAAAACACATTTTTTTTAAAAAGTATCATATCAAAATTTCAAGTGGATCAAAACCGTTCATCAATGTTACACATTCATTTTGAATAGTAATGCCGTAATTGTCTTAGGTGTACAGTGTTCTCGACTTCACACGCTTCAATGCGCTCCGGTGAAATCACTAAACAATGCACACATAAACCACATATAAAACCACTGATAAACAATCGGTTTTGGAAAATAAATAAAATATAAAAAAAAAACGACATTTCGGTGCGTTCACACCAGACGCGAATAGCGCGTCCAATTCGCGTCTACTTTGGTGCTTGACCACTTTGTTTTAATTCACGCATGAAGATTGAAACTGACGCGCGCAAAAACAAAAGTTTGAAGCGAAATTTACATCAGAGGCGAAAATTTGAAAAGTTTCGAACCCCGTTGGCGGCCATTTTTTTTTTTACAAGATGTCTGTTGTTGATGGGTCATTTATCAAGAAAGTCACCACACTGTATTTGCTCTGAAGAGTAGAAGCGCCGTAGCAATCATTGCCGTAGCACTAACTAATTTAGTTTCCGCAAGAATTTTTTACACGCCTAACTTCAAATAAGAAAATTCAACTGCAGTAGCCAGCGTTCAACTCTAAGAGGGCAGCACTCAGACGTTTTTACACCATATATTGTAGAATTAAAAAACTTTACACCCAAATGTCAAAACATTTGCTGACATCAATGAACAGCACTTATAAAAGCACCAGTCTTACAGATCATTAACTAAAACGCATCTACTGTATAATGTGGTTCGTTTTGGAGTCGAACCATGCAGTTTGATAAATTAAAGGGATACGCCACTTTTTTTTTCGAAATAGGCTCATTTTACCACTCCCCCAGAGTTGAACAGTTGGGTTTTACCGTTTTCGAATCCATTCAGCCGATTTTCGGATATTTAGAAGAATATCAGTAACCAGACAGTTTCTGGTCTCATTGACTTCCATAGTATATTTTTTTTTCCTACTATGGAAGTCAATGAGACCAGAAACTGTCTGTTTACTGATATTCTTCAGAAAATCGGCTGAATGGATTCGAAAATGGTAAAACCCAACTGTTTAACTCTGGGAGAGTGGTAAAATGAGCCTATTTCCAAAAAAAGTGGAGTATCCCTTTAAGTATCTAAAAACACATATCTAGCAACCATTTCACTTCCAAAACAACTTGAAGAAACTTTGTTTTTAACTATATTTTTGCTGGTCCACACCCATTTCAAAACAGAGGGCTTAAGTTTGGCAGGGAGTCAAAGCCAACAACGTGTAACACCTCCTGTAAGCCCAGAAGCTAAGCTCCACAGATCTACCTCCTTACATAAACTGGAACACAAACTGATCAAAGCAGGATTATCCTAAACGTTTTACACTCAGGCGACGCAAACTGAACAAACCATAGAGTGTTAAAACGGGAGCCTGATAGCGTCACGACATGCATGCAACAACTGTGTGCGTTCCTCACTTGAAGGGGTGTCCATCCTCGGACTTCTGAACGGCCTGTAAAATGCCTTTGTATATCCTGAAGGAGATGGTGACAGACAGCAGGGCGAGGGCCACGTAGGAGAGAACGCTGATAATACTGCAGACGCTGAGGGACAGCAGCAGGAGCAGACTGGCTCCAAACACCACCCCCGTCCTCTGCAGATCTCGCCAGTACAGCAGGTCCACCACTGCCGAAAGAAACAAGAGTTACGTTAACCCTCGACACAGACAGAGGACCAAACTTGTGCGATTAAAGGGATAGATCACCCAAAAATTACAATTGTGTCAATTAAATTACTCACCCTCACGACGACTTTCATTCACCTTCAGAACACAAATAAAGACCTTTTTATTGAAATTGGAGAAATTTCCGTCCCTCCATTGACAGCTACGCAACTACAAAAGCCTAAATTCAATCTGTTCATCGTACAAAACGATCGTCTCTCCAAAAAAATTGGGCTACACCACTCCATGGATGAGTTTTACATTCGCTTTATGAACGTTTTGGAGTGTTGAAGTGGTAGTTGCGTAACAGTCAATGGAGAAACAGAAATCTCTGATTTCTTCAAACATATCTTCATTTCTGTTTTGAAGATGAATGAAAGTCTTATGGGTTTGGAACTACATGAGGGTGAGCAGACGACCATATTAATTTTTGGATGAACTATCTATTTAATACAAAAAGGAATGAACACTTTTAAAAGCACATCCATATAAGCATGTTAACCCAAATTTTAATAAGCAAGAAATTCTCATCTCATGATCTTAATGTTTTTGATTATTGCGAAAGCATGTGAATGAGAATTAAGGAGTTAAATTACTATGTAAAACAAAAAACAAATGGGTTTACATTAAGGTCTCTTTGGTGAAAGAATTAAACAATGAGCCATACATTATAATATTTACTGACCTATAATGTTAGTAAATTAAAATACAACTGTTCATTGTTAGCTCAGGTTCATTAAACAATATGGTTACACTTTACAATAAGCTCTCATTTGTTACCATTGATTAAAAATGTTTAACTAACATTAACTGACAATGAGCAATATATGTGTTATAGTATTTATTAATCTTCGTTAACATTAGTTGATAAAAATACAACTACTCATGTTAGTTCACAGTGCATTGACTAATGTTAATAAATACAACTTTTGATTTTAATAAATGTTATTTTCAACATTTACTAATACATTGATAAAATAAATGCTGTGGAAGTAGTTCATTTGTGTTAACAATAATTTTAACAGCTTTTGATTTAAATAAAAAGTAGGTCTGCGCAAAAATTAATTGCATCCAAAATAAAAGTCTGTGTTTACATAATACATTTGTGTGTACTGTATATAATTATTTTGTATATATAAATACACACACATGCATATATTTAAGAAAATGTGTTATTCATATATAAAATATTTATATTTATACAATATAGAATATGTATTTATATATATATATATATATATATATACACAGAATTTAAGCGCAAATAATTCTTAAATATATACATGCATGCATAGGTATTTTATACATACTAAATAATTATAAACAGCACACACAAATTATTACGTAAACACAGACTTTTATTTTGGATACGATTAATCGCAATTAACCCTTGCACAGCCCTAATGAAAAGGTAAACATTGAAATGAACTAACTAAGATCAAGAAATGCTTAGAAGTGTTTTTTTTTTATCATTGGGTCATGTTAACTAATGTAGTTAAACGTGAAGAAACTGAAACTTTTTGTAGAGTGTTACCAACCAATTAAAATCTGATAAGGGGTGTTAATAATAAAACATTTCTCAACAACGATACATAAATAATTTCTTTAAACACTTTTGACCTGTAATAAAAATACTTCAGTTGATTGTCAAATCAGACAACACTGATATCAAAATGACCAAATATAAATTAATTAACATTAGGCTAAACCTTTATTTTGGAATGAAGCCTTAATCAGAAAATGTTCATGTAAACATGACCAGTTTTTATTCTTGTTAAGTTGAAGAAATGAAAAGAGGATAATTAAATGCTTAAAATGCTATGGATTGTGGATCCACAGATGATTAATATACAAATGACTTGTGACCACACTGAACATCAAAATAAGGCAGGCATTCATCAAGGACAGCATGGCATGTTTCATGGTGTGATCATGTTCAATTCGGACTTTACAGCAAGCAAACCTAGTCTGTTCGTGCTAGAGGATAAAAATAGGACAGAAACCTCACAGTCAGTCAATGACCCTTCAATAATTAAACCTAAAGTTAGTCTACTACGTGCCAACATAACTGATCAGAGTTCATGACAAGTCTGCATGCACGCGCTCTCCTCTAAAAGACAAACACCATCCACACAAAAAGATAGTGTATTTAATCAATAACAGAAGCACTTTGGTTCGTTCAGCAGAACATGCTGCCCTTCCTCTTGTACTCTTGCCAACAGACCGTTGCATAAGCTTATCGAAACTGAACATTTCGCAAAGTATTAATCCACATTATCGAAGCTCAAAAAATGTATGCATATCTGCTCATGAATATTAATGTGTATTATTATTATAATTAACCCGTCAAAATACGACAAGTCGAGCGGCCTTATCTAAACCCCCCGGAATAAAACCTGCATTTTATCCTCATGATTTCATTCTGAATATCGACAGTGCTTCTAAAGACACTTTGCAATATAATCAAGTTACACATAAATCAAACAGTGGCACGTGGAGGGGGGACGAAATTACAGGCCGTTTAAAGGTCTAACTCACTAACTAACCTTGTTTGGAATCCATCTCGCTCATCTGCGATCAGACAGCCTGGGCCAAGAACCAAGAACACACGAGAAGCACGCGACTTCAATGACAAATGAGACTTCCGGTTGAATGGGATGATTTTTAAAACAAAAGTCCCTCAGTGGGTCCCTCAGCAATCCAGTAAATAAAAGTCCGCGAGTCATTCGCCGTGCTGGCCCAAATAAACGTTTTAAATATATATATATATATATATATATATATATATATATATATATATATATATATATATGTATGTATTTGCGAATTTATCAGAGAAGCAGAAACAAAAACTGTTTGACAAAGATGACCACAAAAGTTCACTATTAAAAAAATAAAAAAAAATCTTATTTACTTTTTACTAATGTTTCTTTTAATTGTCCAACACTTATAAGGATTGCTAGAGAGTAGATACATTCCATATACATTACATTTTAAAAGTCTGGGGTTGGTAAAATTTGTAAACAAATTTTGGAGACATTTATTTAATCAAAAATACAGTCAAACTGTAATATTGTGAAATAAAAACAATTTAAATGAACATTTCTATTTGAAAACATTTTAAAATGCAAATTATTCCTGTGGTGAATTTTCAGCATCATTACGCTGATCTTCAGTGTCACATGATTTTTCAAGAAATCACTCTAATGTGCAGATTTGCTGCTCAAGAAACATTATCATCAATGTTGAAAATAGTTGTGAAAATTGTAGAAATTGGGTTACTTTTTTATGCCTGTTTTTCTTGATTAATAAGACCGGATTTATATGAAATAAATATAAATCTTTTGTAACATCATAAATGTCTTTACGCTCACCTTTGATCATTAATGTGCTCTTGCTAAAAGTTTTTATACATCTTTCCGAACCAAAACTTTGAAACAGTAGTGCATTACATGTTCATTAAATGTCAGAAATATCTAGAAGAATAAAGTGTTTCTGAAACCGAATGTACAATGACACGACAGAATGACAAATGTCTGGCCAAATCTTATCCAGTCGCCATATTTCACAGGCCCTGATGTCAGACAATGTATCCATCCAGGAAACAAATCCATAAGCCAACATTCACAAGGGTTCACAGAAGTTTACGTCAGACATCAGTCTTCATTACATGTTCCCAGCTTGATTTCATTGTCACAATCAGTGCCAACTTGCATAAACAATTTAAATAGCAATGCAGGGTCTCCTGAACATCTGAGAACTGCTAGAATGCGATGACCAATGATGCCAAACACAGAAATTATAAATAAAATGAATTAACTGACTCCTCATGTTGTGGAAAATGGCGCATTGTATCTTTTTTGACCATTCGAAAAGCACTGAATTCAGAATATGCAGTCCGTTCAACATTTTGTGCAGCAAACAGGCAGTTTGCCAACAGCATTCTCTGGCAGAGGGTTAAACGCTTGCCGTTGCAATATGCTTTGTAATCAAGACATCCCAGACCATTTACTCAGGGCAACTAGAACATTCTCTCCCACAAGAACCTTTGCGAGCAAGACCACAAAACCAAGCAAAACTCGCTCAAAGCTTTACCCAATAACATCCGTGGACAAGGCAAGCAGAAAAAATCATCATTTTAGTTCATTTTCAGGCCGATTAGGGCAAAACAAGCGTATACCCTGTTCTTTCCAGTTCTTTATCTCCATCCCAGAGGTTGTCATAGAAGTCGTGTTATCTGAATTGGCGTACATCAGTCATACATTCCAGTCAAGAGTCTGCAGAAGAGGTGGTCGGGGGGTGAGGAAGGAGGTACGAGCCTCTGGCTGGGGCAGGACAGGACTGAAGGGTACAGAGAGACGCTACGGCTCTCCTAGCAGATCACGTTCTGCAAAGGCCAGCACTGCTGAGGTCAGCTGACCACATTCAAACGTGTTGAACGCGGTGTACTAGTAACATGAGGTTTCAGCACAGCATCAGCTGGATCACACTAAATGGCCGTCATTTGGCTTCACGTATGGACTAGAATCACAAAAATGACATCCACGTTTTTTGTTTTTTTTTAAGACGATGCAGTTAGCATTTCAGATGTCATTTTTGACCTGTCCCCAGTGCCTCGGTTTTTAGTAGAAACATTTAGATTTAGGAGAAGACTGGGCATTGAAGTTTCATGATGCGATAGATTCATGTTCATATCTGGTACAATACACATGTTAATTTGAGCAATTATAATTATTTTTTATTTATTTTTTCTTGATATATTGACAACTGATTTGAATAAAAACATTAAAATTGCAAGAGAGTTTTTAATACAGTAATAACATTTAATTTTTTAAATGGCAATGTTATACTAATCTACTTTTAAGCAAAATTTTTAAAATGGTGGTTTTCATGAATACTTGTTTTCCTGATGGATTTATTCAAACTTACATTAAATATTGAACAACAGGTCAGATAAACATATAATGAATATTTAATATAATGCATATATTTAGCAAAATACTCTGTAGGGTTAAATAAAAACCAAAACCAAATCCTAAAAATAGTTTAAAAAAGAAAAAAAAAGCGACAAAGGAAAATAACTTAAGACAACCAAAAAAAAGAAAAAAAAAAGAGTGAACTCCAAATATTAATGATAAACCTTTTAGTTTCATGACGTGGAAGACAATTTGTCCCAACATTTACAATTTGAGATGACACAAAGTTATTTATTAGCACGTGAAACACAATGTTTATCTGGTTCAAACTTAAGAGAAAAAAATATATATATATAATAATACAAAACTGGAAAAGGCAGCTTTTCATAAATAATGACCTAGATGCAATAACATTATGAAGCTGGTGTGTGCAATAATCTGGTTTGGGCCCAAATGAAAATTAAGATAGTTTTGGTTTAGTCATGACACTAATTTGTATCAAACTAGTAACTTTTTCTGCTTTGGGTAACAGATTGTTATTCGAACACAGACTGCCCTTTAGATTGTAACGTTTATGACAGGCTTTCATTGAAGCAGTGATGTATAATGGATGATTTATAAAGCCCGTTGTGGTCGGTTGTGGCTATGGGTCATTGAGCTTTCTGAGTAAACTCGGTCACCGGAACTACGTGACCTGTATTCAGTCTGTTGTTTACAATAGATACAAGTTATGTGAACATTAATAATTTGGTCTTAGTTTAAAAACAACGTTTATTCGGATTTTTACATAGCCCTATACATTATTTTGAACACATTTTAATTTTTTTTTTTTTTTTTTTTTTTTTTTTTTTTTTTTTTTTTTTTTTTTTTTTTATTAATGCCAAGGTATCAAAAATACAAGTACATTACAACAATATACAAATTTCACATAGGACAAATAGTGAAAGCAATACAGCACATATGCATATGGCCTATATGTAAAAACATACTATACATAAAAAAATAATAATAATAAATAAATAAACAGAACATAATGCACTAATAAAATAAATTAAAAAGTTCAAACAAGCTTATGGTCTTAAGAGCTTTAAGATTCTTGGATGATGAGATACTTTGGATGTACTGCTGAACCTCTCTTCTAAAAACAAAAAATAAGGGATTCTGCTGCGTAAACTTACTACGATGAATGTGAAATTTTGCAAGGAATAACAACAAATTAATAATAAAATACTCATTAAATTTAGCTTTTTCTACATTAAAGAAGCCAAACAGTACATCCTTACAGAGCAAGGAAAAATCAGGAAGCACATTGTGTTTAATAAAATTAGAAAATTCAACCCAAAATAACTGTGTGTGAGGGCAGTCCCAGAATATATGGAGAGCAGTCTCATCAGGTGCACCACAAAAAGAACACTTAGTGTCTAGATCTGATTTAAATCTTTTCAAAAAGGCTTTAGCAGGGTAACACTTGTGTAATAATTTAAATGAAATTTCTCTAATCTTGTTAGTTATTATATATTTCAAAGGCAGAGTCCATACTTTTTTCCAATCAATATGATCATATAAATTCAACCAATATGAAGCCACATATGGAATAGTTACAAGTTCTTTTTGAAAGAGAGATCTAATTCTAATATTAAGTGATGATTTACTTGACAGAAAGCATAATTTCCCTATTGGGTGTTCAAAAGGGTCTAACTGAGGAAAAGTGTCAGATGATCTAACAGAGTCCTTTAGAAGCATAACAACTCCATTAGGAATCGCGTCCATTACAATGGAAAATTCCTTGGGAGTTACTGGGAAATTGAATTTACATAGAAACTCTTGATAATTTAAAATAAATCCTTCAGAATTCAGTAACTGGGAGACAGTCAACACGTTTTTCTCAAACCAATTACTAAAAAACAAAGATTTCTTCTTGTATACAATATTTTGATTGTTCCAAATGAAGTAACGGTGAGGGGAAAAATTGTGTTTAAAGATTAAAGACCATGCAAGTAATGCTTGCTTATGGAACTTCGATAAGTTGTAAGGGACTCTAGCAATATTATAATTGCAGACCAATAAGAAAGGGAGACCACCTAATTTTGAAAAATAGTGATTAGGGATAAAGTTCCAGATTGAATTTGGATTACATAAAAACTGTCTAATCCAGTTAATTTTAAAAGTGTTGTTCAGAGATGAAAAATCCAAAAAATTTAAACCGCCTTTATCATACGTATTCATGATTACTGACTTCTTAACATAATGTATTTTGTTCTTCCAAATGAAATTGAAGAGAATTTTATCGACTGATCTACACAATTTGTTGTCCACATTTAGAGAGAGTGCAGGGTATGTTAACCTGGAAATGCCCTCCGCCTTAGCAAGCAATGCTCTGCCTCTCAAGGTCAAGTCTCTCTGCAACCATAGATTAAATCTTCTTTGTGCTTTAACTATAACAGGGTCAAAATTCAAGGTACATCTATTAACTTGATCTTTAGTGATCACAATACCTAAATAAGTAACTACAGATTTAACTGGAATATTATAAAAGGAGGGTGTTGTGCAATCTTTAATAGACATTAACTCACATTTACTTAAGTTTAAATTAAGTCCTGAAGCTTTAGAGAATAGATTGATACAGTTAATTGCCAGTGGGATTTGGGAAGCATCTCTTAAAAATAAGGTGGTGTCATCCGCTAACTGACTAATAAAAATTTCTCTATCTGCTATATGGATACCCTGAATACCGCTTTCATAGATGAATGTTGAGAGTAGCTGCACACAAATTAAAAATAAATAGGGAGAAATGGGGCATCCTTGTCTGACTCCTCTAGACAAACTAAACCTTGGAGATGTGCCATTCTTTAATTTAATCGAACAGCTTCCATTATTGTAAAGAGTTTTGATTACTTTGCAAAATTTCTCTCCAAAACCAAATCTATGTAATGACTTAATAATGAATTGGTGCTCTAAAGAATCGAACGCCTTATAGAAATCTAAAAAAAGAATAAAGCTGTCCTCTTGTATCAGTTCTGAATAATCTAAAAGATCAAGAACTAACCTTATATTATTAACAATATGTCTTTTAGCCATGAAACCAGATTGCGTCTCATCTATTACAGAATCCAAAACAGATTTTAATCTTTTAGCAAACAAAAGAGCTAAAATTTTGTAATCATTGTTGAGCAGAGATACAGGACGCCAATTGTCAATTAAAAGTAAATCTTTCTTGGGTTTTGGAATTAAAGTAATTAATCCTTGAGTGAGAGTAGGGGGGAGAGTCTCATTCTGTATACTTTCTTCAAAAACCTTAAGTAAAAAAGGGGATAACTCTTCAGAAAACTGTTTGTAGAATTCTGCGCTTAGCCCGTCAGTTCCGGGTGATTTGTTGTTTTTAAGCTCTTTAATTGAGTTATTCACTTCTAATAAAGTAATTTCACTATCACACATGTTGCTATCATTTCTAGATATAGTTTTGCAGTTTTTCACAGACTTAAGAAAGGTATCAGTTGCCTCTTCAGAATAACTTTGATGATAGAGATTACTGTAAAAATTAGCACAGTAGCGTGCAATTTCTTGAGGGTTATTAGTCACTATCCCATCAATATTTAGAGTTTCAATTAATGAGGTTCTTGAACGATTCTTTTCTAATCTGAAAAAATATGCTGTGTTGCATTCTCCTTCCTCTATCCATCTTTGTCTAGATCTTATATAAGCACCCTGCGCTCTATAAGTGTACATCTCATCTAATTTACATTGCAGTGCAGCATACTCAAGCTTATCAGATTCAGAAAGCTGTTCTTGGGGTTTGGAAGAAAGTGTTGCAATTTTAGACACCACCTTATTTTCTTCTGCACGTTTAGATTTTGCTAAATTACTCCCAAATTTTCGTAAAAATTTACCGATTTCAAACTTCAACAGCTCCCACTGGCAACAATATGAATCTAAGGCTAAAGCTCTCTTCCAATACTGCTCAATCAATAATGTAATATTTTTTTTAACTTCTTTAAACTGGAGAAGAGAATTATTCAATTTCCAATAAGAAGAAGTTGTACTGCAACCAAGTGATGCCGAAAGACTAACCTTAAGAGAGACAGCACTGTGGTCTGTAAGAGGCGTAGCATGAATGCTGGCTGAGTTACAACTGCTTGCTAGACTTTGAGAAATAAGCCAAAAATCTATCCGAGACTGTTTAGAGTGGTCCTTGCTGCTCCAGGTATAGAGTCTCTGCTGTGGATTTATTTCTCTCCATATATCAACAACACTAAACCGCATCATAAGTGTATTCAAAATTGGACATACAGAAGCCGCTCTTGAAGGGAACCTATCCAAATCATTATTTAATACCATATTAAAATCCCCACCCAAAATAAGCCCAGCACTCGGGTATTTATTTATCCAGTACTGTATATGATCACTAACCGTATCCATTAAGGCAATATTTTCTTTAGAAGAATTATAACCATACACGTTTAAAACAACTGTGGTGGTCTGGCCAAGTAAAGTCACTAACAAAAGAAAATGACCCTCAGGGTCGCTGACGAGGTGAACTATGTCGCCAGCAAACTTGTTTTTCAAAATAGCAACACCTGCTGATCGCTCTGTACCGTGAGACATCCATATATCACTGCCCCACTGGGACCTCCAAAATTTTGCATCATCCTGCGTGGAATGGGTTTCTTGAAAAAAACAAAAATCTGTTCCGTGATTTTTAACAAACAAAAAGAGTGCTTTGCGTTTCACATTGTTTCTTAAACCCCTGGCATTAAGAGAAATGAACGACATCGACATGAATAAGTGAACAACAGAGAACGATTATTAACAAAAAAACAAACAAAATAAAGGCAAAAAGTCAAAATTGACTAATGAGAAGAAAATTGAAAAGAACAGAGCTCGTGTGTGACCATTTAACACGACCAAATTGACAGGTCCAGCTGTATTAAAACGAAAACATAAATGCTAAGTGACAATTAACAGTCACCTTTTTCAAAGTCCAGTATTCATATACATGACGTTAACTCACTTGAAAGAGTTCAAGAAGTAATCTCCACACCTTCAATAAACGCGCGCGCTCCGACATAATAGGCAGTTTTACCAGCATCCCGCGCCTCTTTTACTCTCGGCCACAAAATCTTCCGTCTCTCCCGGTCTGCTGAAGTCAGATCCTCTGCAAAGTGCAAGCCATTATCTTTGAGATATTGGGACTTCTTGGCAGCTCTCCATAATGCATCGCGGACAACCCGTGAAGTAAACTGAATGATGATGGCGCGAGGTCTCTTGTTGTCACTTCTTCTCCCCAGCCGATGTACAGTATCAACGGCGTCAGGGTACTTATTCTTGGCCTCGGGGTAAGTCTCGCCGCAAATTCGAATTACCTCGGATCTGATCTCTTCTTTGTAATTTTCAGATACCCCAAACAGTCTCAAGTTCCATCTGCGAGAGTATCTCTCTAGGTCAGAAATGCGTGTTTCGCAAGTATCCGTGAGACGTTCTTGAGCTTTAAGCCTGGTATCTACATCTTTCACATTCTTCTTTAGATCTTGAACTTCGGCACAAACAAAATCTACGGTTTTCTTTAGCCCTTCTATCTTGAGAGCATTGGCGCTAATCATTCCTTCAAGCGCGTCAGACCGAGAATTGATCAAAGCGGAGAGTGTGGAAATGACTGCAGAATCTGCTTGCTCATCTGGATTTGAGGGTTTACCTTTTTTGTTAACAGGTGGCTTGCTTGGAGTGACAGGGAACGGAGTCGCAAAAGGATCTGCCTCTTGCTCTTTACTAGCAGGAGAAGCATAATCGTGGACATCCATGCTAACGTCGACAACATCCGACTCTAATCGCTCTTTGCGTTTATCAAACTTTGGCATGTTTGCAGTTCTCGTAATTTGAGGTATAAACACAACTGGTATAGCAAAAGTAATAAAATACAGCTGGCCTTTCTTAAACAGCAAAGTTTGGTCAGGAGCTCTGGAAACTTCGTCTTACTAAGGCGCCATCTTGAACCCCCCTCGACTCAACACATTTTAATTTCATAAATAGATCGACTGAAGAAATCGTTTGCACAAATATTCCACACGATGGCAGTATAGGGACGATCATTCAAGATGACGTTGAAAGTTGGAACATTTGACAATTTCTAATCATCGCATCATAACGCAGTTCCTAAACGCACACAATAAAGGGGATTAAACGCTTATTTTTAATAAGAATCACATTAGATAAGGTACATTTTTATAACAGATCCGTTATACAAATTGTAATCGTTCGCACCCGTTCAATAACTATCCCAAATCAATATAAATAGGAGACTTACATTTGATTAAAACAGCAAACTGGGTTAGACCAATAGACAAATTAGGTCAAGTCACTTAAGTCTTGATTAATACATGTAACGGTAATTATTTATACGGATCTGACGTCATGTCAATACTGGCGTTACATGTTGGGTGGATAACTTGGCTTAAAAGTTTATATTGATAACATTTTATATTCAGTAGCGGTGGTGATAACACAAGATCCCTGATTGAAAATCAAATCTGTAATGTACTTACATGAACACGAAGACTTAGATGGTGTGACTGTTGTTTTCTCTTCTTTTCCTTCTGATTTTGTCGGTTTTGTTGTTGGATCTCCAAACGCACCGATCAGTGCTGGCTTGGCAGCTTCTGGTTCTGGTTTAGAGGTGGATGGTGGTTCTGGTTCTGGGTCTGAAAAGTCCAGCAGTGGCTCTTCGTTACGTGGCAGTGTGGACCTGTGCCTCTCGAGCGCATCTTTCGCCCCTCCTGCCAGATCTAAAATATCATCATCCACATCAGGAACATCCGCCGTCGCCTCTCTGAGAGAGAAATCAGTCGCTTCATCCAGCAGAGAGTTCACGTGTTTGTCAGCTCGGTGCTCTCCTTCTTCGTGCTGCAAGCCATATGAAGGTGTCGTGGAGCTTATTTGATCATCCATTGTTGACAATAATATATTACACCGCTAAATAAAAGTAACGTATTCAAAACGAGTCCTTGTGATTTGACAAAATGACTTTTCAAAACTTCTTCAACACACCAGCCGGCGGGCCTAAACCGCAGAAACGGCGCAAATGTTTGGACTAGACTAGAGACGCTTAGTTAGGGGAAGTGCATGTAAATTCGGTTAACTCTTTTATTGGCTGAACTGTGAAAAGGGGCGGTTCGGGAACGCCTACACACCTCCATACTTGCTACACTACGCTCTTAATTAGGGGAAGTATATGCGCGTGTCTGGTATTTGATTGGGTGAGCAGTGAAAGTGGGCGGGATTTAGCCGCGCCCATACTTTCTCTTCCTGAACAAAGTGTGTGGAAAATGGCCGAGTGATGATGCACTTCAAATAGCTTACATAAAGAAACATTACTATTTTAAAAGTTCATGAAAGAAGACTCTAATGCTCATCAAGCCTGCATTTAGTTGATCAAAAGTAGGCATACAGAAAAAAAACCTATATTGTGAAATAGAATTACAATTTAAAATAGCTATTGCTTTTCTACTTCAGTATACTTTGAAATATAATTTATTCCTGTGATGCAAAGCTGAATTTTCATCAACCATTACTCCAGTCTTCAGTGTCACATCCTTCAGAAATCATTCTAATATGATGATTTGATTGTTAGTATCAATGTTAGAAACGGTTGTGCTGCTTAATATTCTTGTGGAACCTGTGATACTGTTTTCGGGATTCGTTTATTAATAAAAAGCTCAAAAGAACAGCAATTATTCATTATATAAATATTTTCAATTTAAATCTACACTATCACTTTTTCACAATTTAACACATCCATATTCATTAGGCTATACTTTCAAAAAAGAAAGACAAAAAATTACTGTCCCCAAATGTTTGAACATGTTTATTGTTACAAAAGATTTCTATTTTAAACGCTGTTCTTCTTTTTTTTTTTTTTTTTACTTATTATTCATCATAAAATCCTGAAAAATGGTATTCTCTCTTCTCTCTTTCTCTCAAGGTTCAATAAACTCTAAGAAGTCTGAACATTGTGTACTTGATTAACATGGAATGTAAATGTTATCTTTGTCACGGTCAAAAGATCGATCAACAAACTAATTCAGGTGGATCCAGGCACTGTGACCTGCTTCTAAAATGACAAGAATCACTTGCAAAATGTGCACTTCAAATCCCTAACCCTATGCAAAAGGGATTCCAATAAAGTCACTGTAAATATATGTAAATATATATATATATATATATATATATATTGTTGGTTTCACTTAAAAAAAATGAAGTAACTTGGCTGCCTTAAAATTTTAAGTTCATTGAAATGGAAAAATTGAGTTAATACAATAAAAGAGATTGATTTAATCATCAGAAACTCAAAATAGTATGTTATCTGAACTACATATATTATTTAAGTTGATTTGACAAAAGAAAAACTGTTGTCATTACAAATCATGAAAATACATTTTTTTACAATTATGGTCAAAAATAGCACAATTAATTGATCTTTTAAGTCTTCCTGCAGATTTCGGTGAGTCAGTGCATGTCTGCTGGGCAGTTGTCATTGACTTTTGTCAGTGTGAAAAGGAGACAAAGGCAGATTTGAGGGATAGTTTGTCCTCTCCAGATACTGCAGTCTCCATTGTCATTGGGGAAGCAAAGAGCCAAACCAGTTCTGAGGGGTCTTTGTGCTGCACTGAGTCATGCTGGGCTGACTGTTACTGGCCCTTCTCCACTATTGATCGATTATTGATCGATTTGATATACATCATCTACAGTATGGCTGAGATAGTTGATTGTGCCAAAAGACAAACCATAATCCATATTAACGTCTGTAAAAGAAAGGAAGCAGGAATATATATTTAGATCTTGGATTAAAAACTTTTTTTAAATATCTCACTCATGTTACTGATTCATTACAGTTATCTTGAAATCCATTATAATGATTTGTCAGTGAACTTGTTATTTCCCAGAACACTAATGTCTATCATCTTAGTCATATAGCGGCAAAAAAGGGAGTTTCCCAGAACTTCCTTAGTTAAACATTCTGAATCATCAACATGGCATTTGATCATCTACGGTTTGTAATTTGTGTTGTATGTTCTAATGAAGCAATCAAGCACTCAATGACATGCTATACTGTTTCAATTTACAAGCTTTCCAGCCGCTGTTTAACGAATGAAAATATTAATTACACAAATTTCCAATAAAGCATTATTTTATGATGTAAAACTATTAAATGCCATGCTTCCTGAAACATAAATTATTTCAGAGATAGGGAGGAGGAGACAAAACTCTCAAAGGAATTCTTTGGGAGTAAAATTATCTTTTTCTGTTCAGGGTGTTTTGTGGGTTTGCCATTCCAAATTTGGAAGAAGAATCTGGCTGGTATTTTTTGCAGGAGTTTTACAGGTCAATTAACTGTGATCTTCACAGCATTTAAACTCTCGGGGCAGGGGTGTGGCTTCACTTGGCAATGAAAACAATCTCTTATCACTCTGCTGATCTGAACTTCTTTAGCTATTTCAACCTAATCAACATAAACCCAATCATAACATTTGTCATGGCTTAGGCGGTCTCTCCGGTAACTAAAGCAGACTCATTATAATTGCTGGAATGTTTCTGGAGACAGCTCTGAATTATCATGCATCATGTCATAGAAATAGAGAGAATAAACTCCCCCACTGAAAAGTAAACAGAGTTTTAAAAGGGGGGGAAATGTGATTAAATAAAATGAATGTTCACACAGACTTATTCTGTTAATTCATCTCAAACAGTGTTGTTTTTGTTAACTAAAACTATAATTTTGGTAACTGAAAGAAAGCTGAAATCAATGTCCTCCTTTCCATTCACACTGATCCACTAAAAATAAAATGAAAATATTCCAAATAATTCAAATTCTTAATATATACGTCATTGGTCTGTACTAACACTGCCCTAACGTCATTCCAAACCTATATGCGAATTATTCAGGGGAACATGTTGTAATGTACAGTATGTTTTCGCTGCTCTTATAGCCTAACAATGAGGAAGTGCCATAAAAGCAGACTATATGTGCTATATATGAAGTATTCGAATGCAGAGAAAAGAATAAAGATAATTAATTAGATTTAAGAGCTGTACAGCAGATGTTTTTCAAGAGGTACATGAATGTATACACTCACCTATTATTACTGTGTTTGACCCCTTTTGCCTTCAGAACTGCCTTAATTTTACGTGGCATTGATTCTACAAGGTTCTGAAAGCATTCTTTAGAAATGTTGGCCCATATTGATAGGATAGCATCTTGCAGGTGATGGAGATTTGTGGGATGCACATTCAGGGCACGAAGCTCCCGTTCCACAACATCCCAAAGATGCTCAATTGGGTTGAGATCAGGTGACTGTGGGGGTCATTTTAGTACAGTCAACTCATTGTCATGTTCAAGAAACCAATTTGAAATGATTCAAGCTTTGTGGCATGGTCCATTATCCTGCTGGAAGTAGGCATCAGAGGATGGGTACATGGTGGCCATAAAGGGATGGACATGGTGAGAATCAATGCTCAGGTAGGCCGTGGCATTTAAACGATGCCCAATTGGCACTAAGGGGCCTAAAAAAACAAGAAAACATCCCCCACACCATTACACCACCACCACCAGCCTGCACAGTGGTAACAAGGCATGATGGATCCATGTTCTCATTCTTTTTACGCCAAATTCTGACTCTACCATCTGAATGTCTCAACAGAAAACGAGACTCATCAGACCAGGCAACATTTTTCCAGTCTTCAACTGTCCAATTTTGGTGAGCTCTTGCAAATTGTAGCCTCTTTTTCCTATCTGTAGTGGAGATGAGTGGTACCCGGTGGGGTCTTCTGCTGTTGTAGCCCATCCGCCTCAAGGTTGTGCGTGTTGTAGCTTCACAAATGCTTTGCTGCATACCTCGGTTGTAACGAGTGGTTATTTCAGTCAAAGTTGCTCTTCTATCAGCTTGAATCAGTCGGCCCATTCTCCTCTGACCTCTAGCATCAGCAAGGCATTTTCGCCCTCAGGGCTGCCACATACTGGATGTTTTTCCCTTTTCACACCATTCTTTGTAAACCCTAGAAATGGTTGTGCGTGAAAATCCACAAAAATGACTAAAACGCTGTATTTTTTTTATTTCTGGCCAGTAGATGGCGTTTGTAAAGAAACTTTGTAAAAAAAAAAACTACACGCCTATACTGAACACGTGATACACATGCCCATGACGTAAACGTTTTCAAAAATTCGTATTTTTGTGGTTTGCACAGACAATAAAGGAATCATTTTCAAAAACTTGCACTTTGATACCAGTTTTCAGGCCAACAAAACATGTTAGCATGTAAAATAAACGTCCAAAACGCATAATTTTTATTTTTATTTTTTTTTAGTTGGTGTCGTTGAAGGTTTGTCGTGACGGCCCTGAAGGTTTTTCCAAAAATGATGCGTAAAAAATGATAGCGCATGCATCAAAACAACATTAGGTTGAATAAACATCAGATCCGTTTAAATAATTCATGCTACAAGTATTAATCAAGACTAAGTAACTTTTTACCTATTTTTTCTATTGCAATAAAGTCATTAAGTGTTTAAATAAGTTCCCTTTTCACCCCATAAAATGCCATTTGAGTGCAGCGTGTAAATTTTTATCTACACTGAAAGTATGCAATGCATCCCATGCATTGTAACTTCATCTAGCATTATCTTTTGACTACTCCCATAAGCAGAGATACCTGATCTCACGAGTGCATGGCCTCTGCTCTCTCATGTCACGTCTACACTGCAGTTTAGCTCTGGCTCTGCAGCTGTTCTGTATCTACTTGCTCCCTCCCCTAGGCAATTATCACAGACGAAGACGGACCTGTTTTTGGAACACTTCGTGTTGTGGCACACATTTATGTGCTGCTTTCTTCATGGTGCAACTCTATAACATCACGCAGCACCTAAAGGTGTCAACGGTAATCACTCATGCCTGTTGGGTCAGTTGTCTCACATCTAAAGACCATTGCATGTTTGCGTGTAAAAGGAGTATTTATGTGGTACATGCTGACTTTTATATGAGAACATGCTGTTCAAAAATACGTCATACTCGTCCAGATCTGGATGCACTTAAACAAAGAGCTTAATTTCCTTATTCTACTTCTGCAGAGAAAAATAGATTTTTGGCAATGAGAGATGAAGCAAGAGCCGTGTTATGCAAAGGACGTTGCCTGTGGTTACAAAACCAAGATTTCACAATATTCACGTAGGAACTGACTGAGCACTGAGCAAGATAAATGGGTAAATTGGCCAACGACCATTTGCTCTAACAAGGGCTGGAAAGGATTATGTAATACAACAAAGAGGTAGAAAAATTGGCATGCTTGTCAGACGTGACATAAGGAGGACTTTGTTGGACATTTCATGCATGTCCTCTGAGCCCACCGAATACATCGAGTGATCACATTACTGACTGAACCGAACTGAGTTAATTTTCATTTCTGGTGAGAAACACTCACCAGATATTCCTCATGCAATGCCAACATTTGTTATAGCGCCCCTGGTGGTGTACATACATGTATCCCAAATACACTCACACATTCAAAAAATATGAATTCTAAAACATTACAGTTCTTGTTTATAATAATAATATTAATAAAAACGCAATTCATTAAAAAAACGTGAGTTTTTTTTATTAATCTATGAGGCAAAACTGATCTGAGTAAACAGACTTCTTACAATGTGAAAATAAAAACTCACTATGTTATTGTTCATATTTATATCTAACACTAGGTAAATTAACGGGGTCTATACACTATTAAAATGTAACAGTCAGACGTGTTAAATGTCTAAATTGTCTCTGTCTCATTTGTTTTAACCTCATTTCCCTTCAGGCAGTTCGTCGGGCAGCCTCACAGGGCTGAAGAGCACATTGTACCATTTGAAGGACCCTTTTCGGTTTCCGCCATCTAAGAGCTGGTGGTGAGTTACTGGCACGAACGAATAATAACGAAATATATATGATATTCGTTTATATTTATGCTTTAACTTCATCTAGAAACATTCATATGTTTAATACACAGGTGGATTGCACATCAAGATGCAGATTTTCGTGAAAACGCTCACGGGGAAAACCATCACCCTCGAGGTGAGGCGCAGATGAGCCGCACGAGACCGCTCGACACTTTATTATTTGATTTAATTTCAGCGTTTGACTACGTGAGGCCAAATTATTTTGCATTTTAGGAATCTTTGAACACAATAGTATAAAATATGTAATGTCATAACGTAAGCAAAAGCCTTTTCTTATTGTTTTACGGAAGCCCTCATTAATGCTAATGCTATGTCATGTGGCACGTTAGAGGCGACTGGAAACAAATGGAAAAATGTGTCTACAACTTAATGTTTTAAGGAAATAATAATATTTGGAATACATTTAAATTCAGTTATGCGTGTTTTTAACTGCAATTACTTCCCGTTTTACAGCTACCTTTAATTTACAGTTAAAGTTAATGTGAGGTTAACGTTAACGCTTTATAAGAAAGTTTAACAGGTTACGTAGACAGCATTTATTTTAATGTTTGTGTGACCATTTACTAATACATTAAGATTAAAAGTTGTATTTGATAACGTTAATGTAGTGTGAACGAACAAAAAAGCTAACATCATGCCCTAAGAATAAATTGCCCACTGTTAATGTTTGTTAGTGATTTAACTAACATTATCATATCAACTAATATGAGACCATATTGTAAATCATTACCAATGTATAATAGGTGCCAGATGTAGTGTATCCATTGGTCTTTTTCAGGTAAAATAGGTATCAATTTCAATTTAATGAAGTTAACTTTCAAGAGAAGAAAAAAACCTAAAAATCTTAGACAAAAGCAGTTTGTGGTTTGTCTCATTTTACATTTGAATTGTTTGAATAACTATTGCTTTAATGGGCTGTCCCATACTAAAAATGAAGAATTGTGGCGATTTCTGTGGTCATGTGAAATTTAATTTCTGATTAAATTAAAGTTTACTGATATTTAATCTCTATTGTCCTCAATGTTTTATAGGTTGAGCCCTCTGATACCATTGAAAATGTCAAGGCAAAGATTCAAGACAAGGAAGGTAAGTTGTGTGCGTGATGCTGTACTACAAACTAAAAGTAAGCGAAGACGAAAGACTTACTGCTAAATGTTTTGAATGCAGGAATCCCTCCTGATCAGCAGAGATTGATCTTCGCTGGTAAACAGCTGGAGGATGGACGCACCCTGTCTGACTACAACATTCAGAAGGTCAGTGAATAAAGATCCAAGCTGAACAATCATTCAAATTTATCTTCATACTGCACAGGTTTGCAAATAATGTAATAGACTGTTAAGCATACGAAATGAACATTGCGCTCGTTCATCCAGGAGTCCACTCTGCATCTCGTGCTGAGACTGCGTGGTGGTGCTAAGAAGAGGAAGAAGAAGTCCTACACCACTCCCAAGAAGAACAAGCACAAGAGAAAGAAGGTCAAGCTTGCTGTGCTTAAATATTACAAGGTAGGTCACCTATCTGGCATGTATTGTGTTATGCTTAGGGAGTCGTCAATATGAACTAAGTTGTCTGACCCTCAGGTTGATGAGAACGGCAAGATCCACCGTCTGCGCCGTGAGTGTCCCGCGGATGAGTGTGGAGCCGGGGTGTTCATGGCCAGCCACTTTGACCGTCATTACTGCGGGAAGTGCTGCCTGACTTACTGCTTCAACAAACCAGAGGACAAGTGAAGTACAGTCCTGATGAGATGCCCTGTGTTACACAGGAGATTCTGTTCTGGAGTTTGTACTTTGTAAATAAAGTTGTGGCCTGCCACATTTAAAAATGAATCTCTTGTCTCCTGATTAATCACTTTTTTAACCTATTACACTGACATGAATAAATAAAACTTTAAGTTTTGGTAACAGGACATGCAAACTACTTAAACAACAAAGTATAATTTTGAGGTTGTCCTTTTGCTTTGTAATATTCAGTCCCACTTTATATTTAGGAGTTTTATGTACTAATATTTAAATGTGGTTCTATGCGAGTATGGTGTCCTTGATTTTCCTTTGTACTTTTAATTTAATTTTTTTAATTTATTTTATTTAGAGTAACAGGGACAGCGTACAATAAACATTAAACTTAAAGGGGAAGATGCATTGTACCGGGTTTTAGCTCAAGAGCTAATTTTCACCCGTAGTCCCTGGGCAGGCTGATGTTAAGCTAAGATAATATTTAATATTTTTAATTATTTTTAACACATTTAAATATATATTTAATATATTCAAATATATATCTAATATATTTTAAATATTTTTCTTTAATATTTTAAAAAATAATTTAATGATTAAATTCTGTGATTACATTTAATTACACTTTTAAATGTACGATGTAACATTGTGAAACATTTAAATAACATTTAAATGTGGTACTATGCACGTATAGTGTCCTTAATTTTACTTTGTACTTTCATATTTTAAAAAATAATTTAATGATTCAATTCTGTGATTACATTTAATTACACTTTTAAATGTACCCATGCCACCAAACCTGTCCTGAACCATACCCGTCACCTGCATTAATAGCAGCAAAGGTATTTTGCAATAGAATATAAGCATAATAAATACTTTTTTTTTTTTTTGATGAAAGTACATAGTAGTTAAAAAACACCTATTCACCTAATAGGAAGTGTGACCTAATATTCTTCCCTACCTACATTGTAATTTGTGTACACTACTGCTCAAATGTTTTGAATATTTGATTTTCTTTTTGTGAAGTCTTGTGTGGACGACTGGAGTAAGGATACTGAAAAATCAGTTTCGCATCACAGAAATAACATAAATGTAAAAATATATTTTAAAATCCTGTAAATTATAATTTTTCACAATGTTACTGTTTAACTGCATTTTTGATCAAAACATCCTTGGTATGCATAAGAGGCTTCTTTAAAAGTTTAGTTCACTTTGAAATTAATTGTTGATATGTTTTAGCTTACCTCAAGGGCATCCAAGATGTAGGTGTCTTTGTTTCCACAGCATTTTCAATTTTGACATTTTTTGGTCAAACCGTTTGTGTCCGTCAGTCATATAATGCTGGTCTATGGGGATCTCCTAAAAGAGCATGCACAAAGAAGTCCAAATTAAACATGATTTAATGACTCGTAAATGTAAGTACACACTGATGGCCTAAGACAAAAAACGAGCGGTTTGTGTGAGAAAATATACAGTATTTATATAGTCTTTACCTCTTGTTAACAGCCGTCGAAGTGATCTGAATCAGAACCGAAATGAACCGTCTCCAAAGTTACGCCGGAAGTGATCTCTCGCGCGTCTACGTCACGCATTGTTTACACGGAGATTTCGGAAGTTTTACCTTTCACTAAACATATTTAGATATACGGGAAATCGCAATGGAAGACGATTTCGATATATCTAAATATGTTTAGTGAAAGGTAAAACTTCCGAAATCTCAGTGTAAACAATGCGTGATAAATAACTTTAAAAGAAATAGTAATTATACTATTTATATGTAAATATAGTAATTATTTACATTTTACTAGTATTATATGCATGTATGCATATATATATATATATATATATATTTCCATCTTGATTTGATCCCTTTTAAGTGGGTTAAAGTACTGTTTAATCATGTTTTATGAAAGCTCCATTGTGGGATAAAGGTTGAAATATTTACTTTGTAAAGAAAAGCCAAAATGAAATGCCTTTCAGAGAACAAATTTTGAAAACACAACTAACTCTTCCTCATTTTTTATTTACATTATAAAACAATTATTATGTACACTCCTCAGTGTTCAGTCCTTATATGGAGAGTCAAAATGAAGTCAATCAAATTTTACTGTTTTTTATTATCTGTTGGTGATGGTGTAGGATTGCTACAGCAAATATAGTTACAGCTTTTTCAAACGCATGTGTAGGCTGTATATACAGTATATACTGTATATACAGATCCACCAATTGCAGTCTCTTAAAATCCTGGATCCCAAGATATTTTCTGTTTCACCTCAGATTCGCTGAAACAAACTATTTCATCCCCGGGTTTGTATTGTAGCTCCTCATTATCTAAAGAAAGGCCACATTCCATGCCTGTCTTCACTGTCTGAACATCATCCTTCAGATGTTTCATTGTTGTCAGTGATCCTGAAGGAAGAAAACAAATGAATGGAGAAATCAATTCAAACAGCAAACATCTAACATGTCAAAAACCCAAGCTGCATAACCATGGCATTTATCAGTCCTGATGCATTGGTTTACCTTCCCAGAGAATCTCTCTTCCTCGAATAAGTCTAAATTTCATCTTTTTGTCCAGAAGGCCCTTCTGAACTCTACAGCCAGCCACTGGGATCTTCTTTTTCCCGACCGTCACATCAAACGTGGCCAAAACTGTGGCTTCACCTGAAGCAAGAGGGGGAAAGGAAACATTCAAGGACAAGAAAGACAAATAACCTATATATATATATATATATATATATATATATATATATATATATATACAAAGCACTAGTTTGTTTTAGTCAATAACTTATCAGCAGAACTTTGATATTCACATCAAAAAAGTATTTTTTGACTAAATGATCATTCTTTCAGTTACCAATGTGACCATTTGACACATTTTATGGTATTTAAATCTCATTTTACAGATCAAAATTAGTACGAGAAAATCTGTATATTATATCTGAGGCTGGGCATCAGGGAAAAATGACTGGTGAAGTCCGCCCACAAGTGTTGGCTTAGTCACTTCATGAGCTAAAGAATCAACCCTTAACCGTCTGTCTGTCTGGCTGTGTTCCGGACATTTTGACCTGAGATAAGATTTTCTTTTTCCTGAAAATGCTAGGTAACATTATCTCATTGGACTAAAACTTACCGACTTGACTGACTTACTGACACAGGGTCTAAGAGTGCAACAGTAGGGTGCCTGAAGTAAAAACTCAATTAAATTTGAAACTGATTTTTAAAGATAACTTCTAATCCTTTAAAGACACACCTGCTGTGAGCTTCGAGGTTGTTAATCCTTGGTATTTGCTTCCGTAGAAGTGGTTAGCCCACATCATTTCAATTTTTTTTAAATAATCGCGTTTAACAGTGTATTTCCTGGTGAAAAACTACATTAACCATGATGCTGTACCGAAATTCCCACCAATCAAAGAATTGAGACGCAAAACATGACAAAAGAGCCTTTTAGCTCCGCCCACTCCCATGAAGCACATGACGCAATCGAGTCGGTTTCCCTACGCTCTCAAAACACTTAGTATGCTCTTAGTAACACTTCATGGGATTGTAGTTCTTTCCCTCACTAAAGCCATTAAGCACACAGTCCTGTACCTTTGTATTTTTGTCCAATTTTCAAATACTTTTTTGCTTCAAATCAAAGTTTGTAATGTTATGATTCATCTTGTGGCCGGTTGGCTTGATCCATGGCTTGTAATGGTTTAACAAAGACACGTTTTGTATTTCCTCTTGGAAACGATTGATCTGAGCTTATGTGCCTCCGTTTTTGATGAGAATTAGCTTGAGAATTGAGTCTCAATTGATACAAAACAGGTTGACAAAAAGATTAAATCCAGTATTTGGTGATAATAACATCATAACGAGAGATTGAGAAGCAATTTAAAAGGCCCGGTACATCAAATGATTTTCAGCACATGATGTTAATAGTTCAATGTTAAAATCAACGTGTGATATTAAAGTTAAACTCACCAAGGATATTTTCTTCAGTGGTTGGGGACAGTTTGCTGCTCAAGTCGTCTTTGAGTTCGTCTATGAGTTTGTAGATGACTCTGTGTAATCGTAAGGGAATGTCCCTCTTAGCAGCCATCTGCTGAATCGATTTATTTGCATTAACATTGAACCCATATATGACGCCTGACCGATGATGGAGAAAAAGAGAGAATACAAGAAAATGACCAAGTCGGACACTTTAACAAGGCAAACAAATAATGACAACAGTAGCAGTCAATTCAAAGGCTATAAATGAGTGGTTCTCAACCTTTTAGACTTGTCAAACCAGTGCCAAAGGCAATACTTGAAGATCCCACAAGATTTGCAGCTCATTTTCATGTTGATATATTTATGGACATTTTGAGTGGCAATATATATGCAGTATATACTGTGTGTATATATATACTGTATATATATTAGGGCTGGGAAATGATTAATCGCATCCAAAATAATAGTTTGTGTTTACATAATATATGTGTGTGTAGTGTATATAATTATTTTGTATATATAAATACACACATATGCATGGTTATATTTAAGAAAAATGTGTTATTAATATATCAAATATTTATGTATAATATTAATTTTGTATAAATATATATAAAGTATATACATGCAAATATTTCTTAAATGTTTACATGCATGTGTGTGTATTTATATATACAAAATAATTATACACACTACACACACATATATTATGTAAACACAAACTTTTATTTTGGATGCGATTAATCGCGATTAATCCTTTCCCAGCCCTAATATATATATATATATATATATATATATATATATATAAATAGGGCTGTCAAAATTAACAAGTTAATGCACACCACCAACTTGCTTACCTGAGAACGTCTCTGCCAAGGTGATGTCTTTTTCTGTGATGTCGCCCACACCAAAATGTACCACATCCAACTGACACTGGTCATCAGCATCATAACTTTCCAGGATGTTCAAAATAGCCTCCACTGAGCCGTCGACATCCCCTAAATAATCAGACGAGCACAGCCGGTCACAATATATTCTCAGCATTCTGAATAAAATAATACAGGGAGGAACTTCATTTTGTCCATCATGATATAATATTATTGGTGATTCACAGTGAGATTAAAGGTACACATTAGACATTCTACTAACTTTAAGTAACTTTACAACTACATGTAAGCTCTCATTAGAGTATTAGTAGACTGTTTGGTTAGGGTTAGTAGAATAAGTTGACATGTAGTCACTTATAGTTAGTAGAATCAATGTCTAATCAAAATAAAGTGTTAGCATTTTAATATTTAATCAAAATGTCATCTTTCTTTCAACTTTCTTACAATCAACCTCAAGTTTACATTCAGATCTGCCTCCATCCAAACAATGGATCCCGCCCAACATTTTTTTTTTCAATAATCCGTTTCACTCGGATGTACGTCACACTATGGAAGATTTGTCGCTGCTTTCATTACTGTTTCCCACCTATTAAACTTAGTTGCATTTCAAATGACTAAGAAATGTATTACATTTTTTGATGAAAACAATTTAGCTAATATATAAACTGTGCACAATAAAGGTTATTCAGAATATATATATATTAGGGCTGTCAAAACGATTAATCACGATTAATCGCATCCAAAATAAAAGTTTGTGTTTACATAATATATGTAGGGGCACTGTGTATAATTATTTTAGATATATAAAACACACACACATGCTTGTATATTTTTAAGAAATATTTTCATGTATACTCTGTATATAGATTTATGTATAATTTATATTATATATAAATATTTTATATATAATTTTTTTTTCTTAAATATACATGCATGTGTGTTTTTATATATACAAAATAATTATACACAGTGCACCCACATATATTATGTAAACACAAACTTTTATTTTGGATGCGATTAATCGCGATTAATCGTTTTGACAGCCCTAATATATATATATATTTATAAGGATCATCATCTCACCTTTGATGATCACGGGCAGCGTGAGCTCCTCTATATCAGTTTTCTCACTGGCCCGGTGGGTGAGTTTGTGTTTGTTGGCCCGGTACATGGCAGCCCTCCTCTGTTTCCAGGAGAGATGGGCCATGCTCTCCCGCTCTCTCTTGTAGCTGTCGTCATGCTCCTTCTGCTTGGCTTCGATGACCTGCTGGTCTTCTTTCAGCTTGTCCTGCTCTTCCATGTAGCAGCGCCACTCCACCACCTCACGGGCCCTTTGCTAAGAGAACAAACTATGTGAACAACGCCAGTGTGGAGGTTAGCCAGTCATAACATATATCATTTATAATACCAGTCAAAAGTTTGCAATCATTACGATTTTTAAAATGTTTTTGAAAGGAAACTCTCAAGGTCACCATGGCTCCATTTATTTGATTAAAAATACAGTAAAACTGTAATGTTAAGAAATATTATTACAATTTAACCCTTAATCACTGTTTGGGGTAAATATAACCCCACTGGACCTTTCCTTGATTTTTTAAAAATGTTCCCTTAATCTTAGGGCCATGAAACTCGGCGACTTTTCCAACATAATCTATCTAAACATGCATAAAAAAACTGGGTTCGATTCGGTTGTTATAAGGTGGGTAAAAAAAATTTAACATTTAAGCTGTTTGTGGTCAAAATGACCCCAATTGGAAATGAATGGGAAAATGAAAAAAAAAAAAAAAACTTTTTTTTTTTTTTTGTCAAAAAAAATAAAAGTAAATCCATTATAAATCTGAAACGTTCCACATATAAACCAAGGTCTGGTCCTTGAGCATACACAAACGTCATGACCATACACACACATGTCATGACTGCAACAAAGAGCATTTTTACAGAAATTGGCAAATAAAACAAACAAACTGGCATAAATCTAATAAAATTTACATTTAAATCAAGGTCTGGTCCTAGAGCATAAACACAGTGGAACAAGCATTCTATCTCACACACACACAGCCATATACACACACACACAATCACACACATGTATGCATCCTGTTCATTAGAGTTTATTAGTGCTGTTGTTTTGTATTATTTTGGTTTATTTACTTGGTTTATTAAAATTTATTTTGTTCTAAAATCTCTTGTTCTAAAAAAATTAATAAAATTGTTGATAAATAATTTTCTGAAATGAATAGTGTGTGATTACAGTAATGTCATAGCGCTGACTTGTAATGTTTATGCAAATGAATGTATAATAATTTGCAAAAATAAATAATTCAAAATCTATCAGACAACAACAAACTCTAATTTTGACAAAAATATTCTGTGCAATTCACAATATATATATATATATATATATATATATATATATATATATATCATATATATCAAGTTGTGAGGAGAATTTGAAGCATTAAGAAAAATGAAGTGAAAATGAATGAGTCTCAATGGATCCCTATTGGATAGATGTGGTCATTGCACTTTAATTCCTTAACAATAAGAAAAACTGTTTTTCGACTAACCACCAGATGGTAGTATTCTATCCCTAACACATAGAGCAATGTCCAAAAACTGACCCCAAAATGTCAAAATGACCCCAAACACCTTAAGTGTTGTTTTCTATTTTAATATATTTTAAACTAATTAATTCCTGTGATGGAAAAGGTTAATTTTTCAGCATCATAACTCCAGTCTTCAGTGTCACATCATTTCTAATATGCTGATTTGCTGCTCAAGAAGCAATATTATTATGTTGAAAACAGTCGTGCTGCTTAATATTTTTGTAGAAAGAAACTATAAAACACTCCCATTCAGAAGTTTAGGGTAAGTAAAATAAAAAAAGGGAAAGAAATACTTTTATTCAGAAATAAATGCAATTAAAATGATTAAAAGTGGCAATTGTTCTAATGATACAAAAGATTTCTATTTCAAATAAATGCTGTTCTTTTGACCTTTTTATTCATCGAATAATCCTCAAAATAAACTGTTCTCAACTGACAATAATAGGATTTTTCTTTTCTTGAGCAGCAAATATTAGAATGATTTTAAAGTGACACTGATTGGAATAATGATGAAAACATTAAAATATAACTGCTTTTTAAATTTGTAACAATATTTTATTTTTAGCAATATTTTAGCAAGAGCGACTTTTTTCCGCTACACGATTAAAAAAAAAAATCATAATCACTCCAAATTTTTGACCGGTAGTGTATAACATTTAAGATTTAAAAAAAAAAAAAAAATGCTGCAAAAGTGTAGAATATAGCTCTATAAAAACACAAGCTTAAGGATACCTCTGATTCCACCTCCAGGATCTCCTCACCAGCAGAGGGAAGATCTTTCCAACCCACGATCTCCACGGGGATGCTGGGCCCGGCCTCAGTCACATCCTGATTGTGCTCATCAAACATGAAGCGCACTTTAGCCCAGCACTTTCCTGCCACCAGCGTACAGCCCTTCCTCAGAGTGCCGCGCTGGATGATGGCCGTGGTGACAGGCCTGTGAAACACAACAGCTGATGTGACTGATGCCTTGATATAAGAGTAGTTCTTATTAATCTCGGACACTGGAAGGACAGGTCTTGTTTACACTCACCCTCTCCCTCTGTCTGTACGGCTCTCGATGACAGTCCCTTCTACCAGGCCTGTGGGGTCACCCTTCAGCTCCAGGACCTCTGCCAGTGCCACCGTGGCTTCGGCCAGCTGTAATAAATTGTCCCCCTGCAGAGAAATGACATGTTCACATAAAAAAATCCCAATATCATGTGATGAGGTACTACCATCACACAACTATATATGGATTGGAGAGTGAGCAAAATAAACCCTGACAAACCCCCGGACTCCCCATAAATATTGACACCTAAGCCATGGCAAAAAAGCATAAATGTTATTGCATTAGGTGCTAAAATGTATCAAAAGTGGCATTTATTTAAAAAAAATATATATATGAAGAGTTCAGATGCAAAAGCCTCTAAATGCCATTTGAAATTTTCTTCTAAAATGACCATTTTTATCAAGCTTGTATATTTAAGTTCAGTAATTTCACTTAAATGACAATTAATAGGTAATCTTCATTGCCATTTAAGTGAAATTACTGAACTTAAATGTACAAGCTTGATAAAAATGATCATTTTAGAAGAAAATTTCAAATGGCACTTAGAGGCTTTTGCATCTGAACTCTTCATAAATATATATTACAACTCAATTTTTTATGCAAGATGTTTTACAAGAAGATGTTTCTTGGGGTTTACATGATAAAAAACTCATACTGTTCAAAATGAAGACAAATGTTTGGACACTTCCTGGTTGTCATGTGTGTCAAAATGAACAAATCTTTTTTCCGAGTCAGTTCGTTCATTTTTTTCGTTGAATGAATCAAATGACTCGAAAAAGATTTGTTCATTTTGATGAACGAGTTCGAACTGGAGAGTCACAAACGCGCATCACAGAACAGAGCAAGGCGGGCATTTGAGCTTTTAAAACTTAAACTTAGTTTTTTTGTTGTTGTTTTTTTAAATGAGCGATCGTTTCGCTTGATAAGACCCTTATTCATCGTCTGGAATCGTTTAAAGCCATTTGAACAGTTTGCAGTTTGTACAGAAACTGTCTTTTGGAACCGTTTGGTTCCCATTGAAGTCCATTATATGGAGAAAAATCCTGAAATGTATTCATCAAAAACCTTAATTTCTTTTCAACTGAAGAAAGAATGACATGGACATCTTGGATGACATGGGGGTGAGTAAATTATCAGCAATTTTTTTTAAAAGTGAACAACTCCTTTAACCTTCAGAGCAAAAATGACTCAAAAATGTGAAATGATTTCTGTGAAAAGCTTGTCGTGTCTCTGGACCGGAGCATACTGTGTGCATTCTGCGGCGGTTCACGTGACACTAACGTAAAACCAGACTTCTTTCTACCCAGTGGAAAACATATTTACAGTCTGAATCGTTCCCTATCCCCTATTTAGTGCACTATGTGTTATGTAGAAAATAGTACATGACCGCCGCATCAATTAATAATGTGGGGCGGAGCTTCAGATTCTAGAGAGTATTCGATTGGACAGAAAATCTGATGAGAAGCTGAAGCGCAGAGTGATGTCATCAAAAACTAAGTCATGAGAGACTTAGTTTTGAATGCTTATATCTATATAAATGAGTATTTTGTCATTGTTTGGGAGCCCACTAGCTTACAGATAACAGTAAGGCTAACATGTTCATACTAAAAGCCCTAAAAATTTAATTTGGAATTCATGGAGAATTTAAGCGTGGCATAAGAGGAGTTCAAATATAAAGTGGGACCACTGTACCTTTAATGCAGACACATGGATGGCCTGTATTTCCCCACCAAACTCCTCACAGACTACATCATGTCCTGCGAGCTCCTCTTTCACACGATGGGGGTCAGCCTGAGGTTTATCACATTTATTCACAGCGACAACGATCGGCACTGCAGATAAAAACCCTCATTGAATCTTCATACACACAATAAACAAAACAACTGGATCTCAAAATGTATTTTATATATATATATCAAATAATGTATAGCAAGTCCAAAATGAATAAATGAATGAATATAATATACCTTTGGCTTTTTTTGCATGCTGTATGGACTCAATTGTCTGTTTCATCACACCGTCGTCGGCTGCCACCACCAGGATGACGATATCAGTGACCATGGCTCCACGCGCCCGCATGGCAGAAAACGCTGCATGACCAGGTGTGTCCAGAAAAGTGATCTTTTCACCCGAGGGCAGCTGAACTGAACAGGACACACACTCATTTTATCACAGGTCCTTTACTTGGTGGTACAGAGGATGCCAAACACAGCATTTGGCTGAAAGCAAATACATACTGTAATCTTGGGAAAGAATTGCTTGTTTTCAATGGAAATCTGTAGTTCGTCTTTAAGTTTAAAGCTTAGACCCAAGCTTTAATATTCATGATTCATTATTTTTTACATCCTTGATAGTCACTATGAATCCAAAATTTACCAATCTTATTTTTTAGCCTAAATTCAATCTGTTTATCGTATAAAGTGATCAAGTCTCTTCAGAAAATTTGAACAAAACCAAAATCCACATCATCTCTTTATGGACTTTTTGAAGAGTCAAAGTGTTAGATGACCAGCTGTCAATAAAGAGACAGACAGCTTGCAGATTGCATCAAAAAGATTTTTGATATTTTTAGGTCAAACCGTTCTTGTCTGTCAGTCATACAATGGAGGTCTATGGTCACCACCTTAAAGAACAAGCACAGAGAAGTCCAAATTAAACATGATTTAATGACTCATAAATGTAAGTGCACATTGATGGCCTAAGACGCGAAACGAGCGGTTTGTGTGAGAAAACGAACAGTGTTTATATCGTTTTGCCTCGTTACCACAGCCACAAAGCGCCCGTGCCCTCAGATCAATTGGACGTGGCTGTGGTTACAAGGGGTAAAAACAACATAAATACTGTTCGTTTTCTCACACAAACTGCTCATTTCGTGTCTTAAGCCATCAATGTGTACTTACTTTTATGAGTCATTGAATCATGTTTAATTTAAGGTGGTGACCATAGACCTCCATTGTATGACTGACAGACAAGAACGGTTTGACCTAAAAATATCAAAACTGAAACTACTGTGGAAACAAAGACACCTACATCTTGGGTGCCCTTGAGGTAAGCTAAAACATATCAAAAATGAATTTCAAAGTGAACTATCCCTTTAAGTCTTGCAGGTTTGGAACGAGTAATTAATGACAGAACTTTTGTGTGAACTATCCCTTTAAGCCTTTTCCCATCACTAAATACTAAGTCAAATGCTTACTTTGTAAATAGATCATTTGTTTTTGTGTGACTTTAGCAAGCTCTGGCAGTTAATGTTTCACTCTTTCCCCACCAAAACTGTTGTGACTGTTGTCAAAACCTATTTTTCACCCATTTTAGTGAAAACAAGGTTTCATTTAATTGCTTTATACAAACATTGCAATTGTGCAACACTGGGTCTCTGATAATAATCAGAAAATCATAAATGGCAGTGATATGTTGATGAGTTCAGTACCCCGGAAGGCTCCGATGTGTTGTGTGATTCCTCCCGCCTCCTGAGCAGCGATCTGACTCTTCCTCAGGCTGTCCAGAAGGGTGGTCTTTCCATGGTCTACATGACCCATGATGGTCACCACCGGAGCTCGAGGGACTAACCGAGCGGGATCCGGGGGAGGCCTAACAAATCAAACAGTTTTTAGAAATTTCCGAAAATTAAACTTTATACAAAAGTCAAAGAGCTGTATTATTAAAATCGTCCTCACGATTTCAGAATATCTTTGTTTTCTCTGGCTTTGGTTTCAACCAGTTTGGCCCATTTGTGCTTCATTCCCGATCTCTTTACTGCCTCTTTTATCCATTTCTCCTCCAGCAGTGTGTAGGGCTCCAACTCGTCCAGATCGACTTCTGTGTTGAGCAGGGCTTCATAGACGTGATCTAAAGAGGGGGAACATTACATATATAACCTCTGTGATGATCACCATTTGGGCACTTTCAGAAAAATAAATTCAATTGCACTAAATTGCTAAAAAGAGCCCCTATCACGGATTTTTGAAAATGACTGTTCATATGCTGTGGAATATAGCTCTAAGGGAATGAAAACATCCTGCAAAGATTTATATCTGAAAGTGCAACGTAGATAAAGTTATTGTCTTTCAAAAGTGAGAGTGACGTGTGATGGGTTGATTAGATAATTTTATCAATGAGAAATTGAACAGGTGTTCCTAATAATCCTTTATTAGGATGAGCCGACATCATAAGCTCATCTGATTTAGATCAACACTCACCGATGTCTTTATTCATGGCCTTGGCGAGTTCAGCCACAGTCATCCTCTGTTTGATCTCCACCTCCTGCTTCAGTTGTTTCTCTAGCGTCACTGGTTTCGATTTGAACTTCTGACCTTTGAATTGGCCCTTATTCTACAGTAAAACAAACGCGACATGTTTTTGCTCACTACATGCACACAAGGCATCCAAACAATCTGGTTTGTGTTGTAATCTTGAATTAATCTTGTGATCTGCTGTGACATTCCTGGTAAGCATTAGTGAAGGGTTCAACATTTTGAGGCTGACCTGTTTGGCAGCCAGGTGTCGGACCTGAAGACAGGTGGACGACGGGGGTCCAGGGACCCAGGCAGGGGGAAGATGTGGACTCCCATGATGCCAACAGGACCACGCAGTCCTGCCAATCAAGCCTGATATCCGCTTCATTGAAGATTATCTAATTATAATTTAAAAAAGCTTTGCAGTTCATATTCGAACAAAGAATATGAAAATATAGCATTGATCCAGGAAAAGGTCAGTGTAATGACTACAATTAACAATAACACTAAACTCTTTTAAAATGATGAGAGGCATCACAAATAGCAGTATTAGTTAAATAACTTGTAAAAACATGCAAATGTTATAAAACAAATTAATCTAAAACTAAAGATGATTACTCACTTTGTACTTTGATACCATGGTTGATAGATGCTATAATACCATTAAAGTTTGATAAATAAAATGGTACTGAATGATTACTATTTGTTTGTCATTGTATTTACATGATACTCGAACACCATATTGTATTAACATGGTATATGGCAAATATGTTAAAATGTCATCATCATCACCATCTTCATCATAAAAACATGGTCATAACAAGGTATCTTTCATATATCTAACGTTATAACGTGAATGCTGACATTATAACAGTAGCTCAAAGCGGATTACCAGATTATTTTCCTGCATGTGAGAAATTTACTTAAAAAAACTTACTAAACAAGAGAAAATACACTTACCGGTGAATTCATTCAGTATACTGACATGAAAGCAGAGACGAGAAGATATTAATTTTAAGCAAATAATATCTTATGTCAGATGTCATTTCTGCTGCATGGGCGCCGCCATGACAGTGTGTCCCACAATGTATTGCGCAGACTGCAGTTCACACACACAAACACGCGGTGGCGACAAATTTCACAGAGTCCATGGAGCTCCAAAAACAGCGTAACATTTACTGTAAACATACACGAAATGCTCAGAAACAAACATTTATAATAAAACATGTGTAAATCCCAACACGGTATATTTTTAACACATCGTTTTATACATGTTTTAATATTTCATATCTTGTGTAAAATACGTGTAGGCTACATCTTATTTATAGCATTGTATCCTATTTTATATGCGTTTTATATTTATTCATACAACCTTTTCTGTGTACTGGACGCTTCACCAAGACAATTATCTTGCATTAGCAAATAGCTATCAATCTCATTCTGATTCTGATACCATTGTAGGCTATACCTTGTTTTCTTTTTTTGCCTTTTTCCTTTTTATTTTAATAATAAAAAAAAAACTGTTTGAAAATTTTTGTAAATATGTATCTAAATTAATGTTACCAATGTTTTGGCAATGCAAAACCTCACCATGTCAAAAATTCTTCTTGAATCTCGAATTAATACTTTTCTCAGCACTGCTCCGGACGAACCAATCACAATCTTACGAGATTAATGTTTGTTTAGTTTGTTTCTGCTCGGTGGATTTCTATTTGTTTTTCAAATACATTTAAATGAGGATTTCTGAACCACCAAACGCCCCTAAACCACATTCTTACAGTAAAGTTGTTTTTTATTTAATCAAAAATCACAATCTTTGTACATGTTTTAAATCACTTCTGCAAACATATGCAGGAAACATGAGCACAAAGGACAACAATGTGAGCAATAATTTAGAAGAAAAACACGATAAAAATGAGATAAAAAGCAAGATAGGTAGCCTACTCTTTAGATATTTACTGGTTTGATCAGATACTAGGTGCATTGATCCTAAAAATAAACAAAACACAGACACACTATTCTGCAGGATAGGAAAAATGACTGTATAATGCAATAAGCCTAGTCAGAACAAATGCAGCAGTTTTGATGCTACATGCAGATGGACTCTTGTAGCCAATTTCTTTTTTATTATTATTTTACATTCATGCAATTTGTAATTTGAAAAAGTGAGCATAGAATAATTTAACACATGAAATGCAAACAATACAAAAACATTTTAAAAAGAAAGAAATAAAGAGAGACAAAAATAAGGAAGGAAAAAAAATAAATAGGCCTAAGTGTCAACCAAACCAAGAGTTGTAGTTAAGGATTGTCCAAAGAAAAGGATTGTTTGGATTGTCACATTTCCGGGTAACTTAAACGTCTAGAGCGGGAAATGAGACTATTACACATATTTTTTGTTCTATTTGCTCAAATGGCAAAATAAAAACTCAATTATAGTGTTTTCACAACTTTCAAAAAAGGAAAAAAAATAGAGGGAGATTAATAACAGCGATCAGAAGAGAGAAGGATGCAATTTTTACCATCACTCACCAAACACTCTCACAGCAGCGCTAACTAGTTTTCCTCGTAATTTGATGCAAAGGTAATATACAAACAAAGTATAGTGTTATAAATGTACATAAACCAAGATATGGGTCAAAAAGTCTCTAAGTTCTTGTTTTTAATATGTATAAGCAATATCACGGAAACAAGAGTTGTTTTTTGTAACTGAATGAATCAGCTGTTTTGACCGAATCGTTTGACTGAATGATTCAATTGACTGACTAGTTAAGACAATGGTTTGCCGCCACCTACAGGCGGTTTTAAAATCATTTCATTTTCGCTGAGGAAAGATCGAATGCTGTTTTTGTTTTCGGTCGCGATAGTTTTGGGTTAAAGAGACAGAATGCCTTTATAAACAGACAATTAAGAGAGAAATATGAGTTAACATTGTAAATATAACAGATATACAGTAGCTGAGGTCGCATTGCAAACAATGTTTTAGCTAATCTAAGGGTGGGAGCCACGACTGTTTGCCCATAATGTTTTCAAACTGATAAAATGGAATGTTTCCTTAACGTTCACAAAAAGTTATATATATATATATATATATATTTATTTATTTTTTAACATTCAGTAAGGACGTTTTCAAGGCAAAACGTTCTTAGACCATATTTTTGTTAGCTGGGCTGGTACTTGACTCACTGAAAATTGTGTTTGTAAAGACTGAATCTATGGTGAATTCTGAATCAAAAAGGTGCTCTGGTTTGAGGTCTTCCTCTTCCAAGACAAGGCTTCCTTTTAAAACCTCGTCACTGTGGTCAGGTTGAATCATATGGGGATCAGCAGCGTTCTTACTTGACGCCGATCCCACTGACATATTGCTAAGGACACTGGCACGGCGGCTGTTTCCCTCTGATGTGGAGATGACACAGCTGGCGCGGGGTAGGTTGGACAGAGCCTGGCCTGATTTGGGGCTTCGCATTGGCGTGGCAAAGCAGTTCAAACACCCTGATACGGAGGAGGACTTCCCTTGCGTCTCGAGAGCAGTTTTAGGATCAGACTCTGTACTTTGCACGCTCTGAGTTTTATACAGTCCAATGTTTGCTTTGTCCAGCTTCTGTGCTGAACGATCTCCAGTGGATCTCCCACTGCTGGACCTCCGCACCGCACTCCCGGAGGAGCAGTAACCCTGCCTGAGCTCCTCGTGGTTGGGCCGAGCTGGTGAAGGCGAGTCACTGACTCGTCGCCGATTGGACGGGAATGGATCTGGAAGGGTGCTGCCATCACTGGACCAGGCCTCGTTCTCCAGGCTCACGCTAAACTCGCCACTGCTCGCGCTCGGGGCACGACTCGATTTGCCATTCAGCCCTGCTGAGCATGTCAATTAGAGGAAGTTATAGCCAACGGGATCATAAAAACTCTCAGAACGTTGTTTTTGGTCTACCAATCGATTCTTACCATGATCTTGGCTTTCAGTGCCATTTGCAAGACATGGTGGAATTGTGTCTTCTTGGAAATCTTTACCTGAAGGGACAAATGTGTAAACACCATTGTGAGATGTAAGATGAGGTTTGGTCGATTGGATCACAAGTGGACGACGTTACACACAGGTGTAAACCGAGTCTAAAATGTTTTAAACTTGTCCACTTTCGACCACTTCCAGAGGGAGTCGAAAACACATTTGACTGGATTGCTTACGTAGAGTAAACGCTCATGTGGTTGAAAGTGTTCTAACAGCCACAGAAGACCGCCTACTCTCCGTCTCTGACCTAAACCGTATGGGAAGCGCTCTAGACAGACGGGATTTAAACTTTGGCTGGAGACCCAAGTTTGGCTTGAAGATGAAAAACATATCATGCACAATGTTCTCTCACCATTCCTGATTTCTAACACACACTCACAGCGTTCGGCTGATCTTGCTTGTGTTTTTCCATCGTCTCTGGGCACGTTCATTTGTAAATTGCTTATTTCGTCCATTTTATTGAAAGATCTGAAACAAATTCATACATTTATCTGCCCATAAACCCTTCCCTTTGAAGAAATCAGGACAGAAGTGGTTGAAAGTGGACAAAATAGAGTAATTAAAACACCAGGTGTAAACGGGAATGTCTCCCTCGTCTACCAGTGATCCGATCAACCAAAGCACATCTTAGTTCGCATCTTAATTCCTGGTATAAACAGGGTCTCAGATACTCTAGAATCATGCACTGTATTCCAGTTACTCATCTATCCAGACTGAATGACTCTTTATGACTTATCTTGCAAAGCATTGAAGCACCAAAGCAGTGAAATGGTGCTAATGTGTTATTGGTTTTTATAATGTTCCATCCCAGCAAACACAGAATGTTCCCCTAACGTTCCCGAATGGTCCCGTGAGGGTATTTTTTTGGGAACCAAACAAGAACATTATAAGAACATTCCATCTAGGTTACTTGGTAACGCTTCCTTTTACAGTACAGTACTTACAGAGTACTTACAGTGTACTTACCTAGAAAGTACTGGCTAATATAAGGTAAGTACATGGAACAGGGGTAGGTCCAGAGGTAGGTTCAGGGTTAGTACTAGTTATTACCCAGTAATTGTAGTTACTAGAATAAGTACATAGTATTTACATGGGTAACTGGACTGTAAAATGAAGCGTTACCGGTTATTTTTAGGTTCCATTTTTATAACGTAAGGAAAATGTTCCGGGTACGTTCCCTTAACCTCAAGGGAAAGTTCTAGGAACGTTCTGGGAACCGAAAACTAACGTCCCCAGAACCTAAATTTGTTTGCTGGGATGGTTGTTTTGGTGGTTGCCATTGTATTGCTCTGAAGTGTTTATTTTTAGCATGTTGCTATGCAGTTGCTATGTTCTGGGTTGCTAATGTGTCAACATGTCATCATGACTTTTGCGTAAACATACACGCCACTTTCAAGTCAAGTGGCGTGTTATCTATACGCATTTTGAGCTATCCGCGGGTAGGTTTAGGGATGGGATTGAGGTAGGTCATACATTTATATATATTCACTAATAACGTTAAGTCAACGGCGATCATAAACACGCTTGAAAAGCGATTATGTGTGTTGATAGCACGCCTAAAATGGAAATATGAGTTGGCGTCTCATACACACGCAATTTCATGAGATCAGAATGTGTTCATAATGCAATCGCAAAGGTGTTCTGAGTGGTTTTTAGCATGTGGCTATGGTTTT